>LR999997.1:5370409-5970409 GCA_905220455.2 Deilephila porcellus | reverse complement strand
GGCCTCCTCCAAGGTTCACCACATCGACCTGTTGGAAGCAGCCTGCATCCAGCGACTGGATTTGGATTTGAATTCTCCAAAATGTTTCACATCAAGGATAATGAGGAGTTGTTACAAATTACAATATTAAAGAAAGCGTTTCGTATTATGCTATTTTGGTTCAGGAATAATATTATTTAATTTAATCTAAGGACGCCCCTTCACCCACTTAAAAGTATTGGCGTTTTGAAAGATTTGTAATTTTATTATAAGCCGTATTATAATTCAAAACAGTGCCAATAATTGTATCTAAAAAATTTAAAATGTATGTACTAAAAAAATAAGGCATTGTAAATTAGTATCCCTTACATTCATTTAAAAAATAAACAACCTAATGCACTCAGGACTCTCATTGTTGAAGCTTTCAAATTAAAAAATAAAAATAACCTTAAAATGTATCACATTTCAAACAATTTTAAAGAAAATAAGTAAACAAAGTAACTTTAATTAAACTAACAAATAAATATTTTAATTATACGATCCAAAAAGGTATTCCGACAATCCTTTTTTGCCACGTAAATTCTTGGGGTGGCTTAAAAATTCTGATACTAGAAAGTAGTCTAATATTATATCATATAGAATTACACTCAACACCTAGGTTAGGCCAAAAGCGCAATAAAAATATACATACAAAAATAATATATTTGGGCTTATTAATTACTTTAAAATAATTGCTATTCGTGTGGGGAAGATTGTGACATTATTTTACTCTTATATCCGTAAAAAGTCAGCCTATTTTTTAAAATTATTTAATCTTATTAGACAAGATTTTAAGAATCCTCAAATTCGTTTTAATAAATATGAACCTAATAATATTTTAACTGACTTAAAAAAAGAGGAGGTTCTCCATTCGACTAAGTTTCTTTTATGTTTGTTACCATATCTTTTTGAAAGAAATATCAGTCTTTTAGGTATATAGATATACGATAACTGTAAGGTTTTATATTTAATTTAGGTATGTAGCTATTTTCGTCCAACATACTTCTTTTAAAGGATCATGTAATATAGAATACGAAATATTGTGGTTTTAAAAATACCTACAAGGAAAAATCTTTATTCTGTATCATTTTGTACAACTCTCCTTTATACCTATCGATTGGTATTCAGTTATGTAAGGAAATTAAGTTAATTACCAAAATAATCATATATGTTTGTAGGTATTTATATACCTTGCACTTATATAAGTTGTGTATTACATTTTTCTGGATCGGTTGATAAATAAATTATATCTTGATTTCTTTTTTTTTTCATGTTGAAGGCATAATGCAATGCCGTGGTCGTTTTTTTTTTACAAAGGACGCTTCAGGGTGCCTCAACAGGACCAAAAACGTATTACCCCATAACTGCAAATAGGGTTGTTGCAAAATTAAACAGTAGGTAGTAACGATTATACCTACCGTTCTGGATGCCTCTTTTAGGCATAACTCCGACCAGCAGGTCGCGAGGCAAGGTTAAACCGAGCGCGCGCGAGACCCGGCCGAGCCCGCCATTTGGCCAACGTAAGCCGCGCGTGCGCCACCTCCCGTCGTGCCAGTACTGCCAACCTCGCGACACGTTTCCGCCTCGCCTGGGCCCTTCGCCCTCCGCCGCCCGCGCCGCTCACCCCGCCGACTCCCGAACGCGCAGCAAACACAAACATACCGCCGAAAATCTAACCATTCCCGCCAAAACCATATTCCAAATTCAAAAACCCTTCAGTCCCGTGACGTGGCCGATCCCAACAAAAACATTGCGCGCGTCGTGAACTTCGTCCGAGTAGTTTCGCGTGTGCTTCGTGCGAAGGTTGCGCCCAACTGCTCCGTCCACGTTTATTGTACTTCTGACCCTTATCAGGGCTTTATCCACCACTATCAGTTGTATAATACGTCCTTATGTGTTCAAAAAGTGTTCGTTTTCGGCGAGCGGCGCGCGCGGCCCGCGGCGCGGCAGCGGCTAGGCCTAAATGAGCGGATCGCGCGCGGTCGTGCAAAATTTTTGCACAAATCACAAGCAAATATATCCAATAAGATTCTTATAGGCCTATTTAGAAAACTGTTGGTGCACCACCTGTAGACTATGTATTTCGTGTTTAATGAGGTTTTCGTACGAAATGCGACGTTGTTTTATGTTTTTTTGACGATTTTGTGAAGTGATTGTGCGCGGACCCACAAAGGATTGCAAATTTGTTACAAGTGAACATTTACTTGGATTTTATGTTACGAATCGACTTGGAACTGTAAGTACTAGTGTTTGCTAATAAGTATATATAATTTAAATCGAATTTTAAAGTCCTTGCTTGATTTTTTTGAGTATTTTTTAAGGCATGGCGCTCTTGGTGCACGGGTGGGGAAAATGTGATTTTTAGCCCATAGCGCACATTTAAACTATTAAAATATGCTCGATTTATGTTATTTAGGACCCTGATAATATTATTCACCACTTTTCGCACCGAAAAAACATTATTTTTTCAAAATCGGTCATGTCAAAGTTGACCATATAAACTCGGCAACTTGCAAACTCGCTGTGATTTGTTTAATGCTTATTTTCCATTAAACCGTTATCAAATTTAATTAATCAAAACACATTTTGTTAAAAAAATATTATTTTCATATATTTATAAGTACTTACTAGACTTGTGTCATAAAAGAGATTAAAACTGAGATAATTTTATACTCCCGTAAATAATCAGGAATAGGGACGTATCCAGAAGTAAAATCATAGTTTAAATTAAAAAAATATGTATTAATTTTCGATAAAAAGCCTATGACACTTTTAACCCTTAATATTTGGACAACACTAATAAATTATTAATATGCAGTCTTAAAAAATAATAAACAGGGCATAAATAATTGAAATTATCCATATTTCCCTTCAACAAAGGTTTATTAGTATTTTTATTTGCCTCGTCTATGATGTCATTAAATTCAACCTTTAGGCCTAGAATAAAATAATTATATTTCGTTGATTTATGTTTAATAACTAGTACTACGTAGTGTGCGTATTAAAAATGTAGAAAAAAAAAAGATTTAAAATGCGTAAATAAGTAGTTTTTTACATTAACTCGTTACTATGGTAAATACAATTAAAGGGATTTTGTAAAAAACATTTTTTTAAATTAAATTATGTTCCATCAAAGATATAAAACCTTCCGTAGTGAAAAAAGAAATAATTTCGAAAAAGATCGCATAATAAATTTATGTCACGTTCGATATTTGAATATAGGTATTTGGAACCCTATTTACCGCGAGGCATTATGTATAGTGTCCCTTTGCCGGTCTCCCCTCAGTATAAAAAGTAGTTTGTCGGAAGGGCCGAATTCGTTTCGATACTTTAAAAAATATATTTTTCAATGCGAGTTATTTTTTGGTAAAACATGCGAGGTTTTTAATTTGTGTGATTTAGAATTGGATTTTTTTCCGTTTCAAAGATTAGAGAGAATTAGCTATACGTTTATTAGGTAGGTAGCTTTATAATTAATGTCGTTGCCTTCCTAGGCTCAATATTAATGTTGGATAATTCTTTAAAAATATATACAGTGTGACATGCTGTATATCTATATCTACCTATTCAGGTACCACTGTTGGGCACGAGGATCATCTATAATTGAGGTTAGACCTCAGCCCACCACGCTGGCCTAGTGCGGGTTAAAGGACTTCAAATTCTAGAACTTAAAGAATTTACTATGCATGTTTCCTCACGATGTTTTCTTTCACCGTGTAATTACTGGTGGTAGGTCTCTCATGTGTGAGTCTGATTGTGTAGTTACGGTTTAAATTGTTCATAAATTACTTAAATTACCGGTGGATATTTTTGTGAAGTGTAAGACCCACCATAATGGCTTTCAGATGTCTCGTTCCGGGATTAATCTTTTTAAATCCGGTTTTAAACATACATATCCCATATATAGACAGTCTGCATTGTTCCGCTTAATGCCATGTAGTGTAGCCATTTTGCTATGCTATAACAAATAAGCATCATTTATTGTATCAGCCCATATACGTCCCACTGCAGGGCACGGGCCTCCTCTACAATCGCGAGTACGATTGAGAGGGGTTAGTACAGTCCACCACACTGGCCTAGTGCCAGGCGGAACTTACATACCATAGAAATTCATATTAATCCCTATGGTATACAGGCTTCTTTGCGTCGTTTTTATACGAATTTATTAAAAACAAAATATAAACTCTGACGTCACCAACCGAGCCTAAACCAGTTCATCCTAATTTCTCCTTTTCCGGCTCAAGGCGAGATAAAAAAAAAGTAACTGCACGCTTTAATGGCCGACATATTCTTTTAATTTATCTAGGCCAATAAGAGTGATAGGCCTAGCCTATAGACTTGAGGCCTTATTCATAGAAAGTTTTAAAACCTATTTTAGTTATCCAATGTTTTGTCTTCTTCGCTCAAACTGCATTCAAAAGCCGTTCGAAAGGGACAAAACATTCGATAACTAAAATAGGTTTTAAAATCTATTAATAAAGCTATTAGAATTGTATAACTTTAATTGATGTACCTACTTATTTTCTTGCATTGTAGTACCATTCGTTTTTCGGTTAACTTCCGTCGCTATTATTATGTTGGAGTTTGTCATAGATTACTGGTAGTACTGTGTTATTTCAATGTATGGATGTTTATCTGAAATTATTATTATTATATTATAAATCCGGTCCCGGATAACTCACGAGATATATCAATGGGAAAAGTATGTTAATTAGTCAACTTGAGAAACGAACCCAGAACATCATTCATATTATTCGAGCAATGAGGAATTAAAGAGATATATATGACATAGTCATACATAGTCCTGACCCCGTACCAACATAGTCTTATATCGTATCAGAATAAACTATCCTCTTTTCGCATCTGTATCAGCCCATATACGTCCCACTGCAGGGCACGGGCCTCCTCTACAATCGAGAGTACGATTAAGAAGGGTTAGGTCATATAATTCACCACACTGGCCTAGTGCGGGTTGGCCCTTTTAGTATCACCTAAAATAGTATTAACGTTTATAAGACTAATAATTACAAACGATATATGAAAAATCATTGGATTAAGCTAGGCCTCAGTCGTAGCATTTTTTTTCATTTTACATTTTGTGTTAGCACGGGGATTGAATCTGCGACCTCTTGTTTCATCGACTTCTCACTCACTATACATAGGTTATAAAAATAATTTCAAACTTGGTATAAAAACCAATTATATTTGTGAAGACAAAGTTTAGAGATGTGGCTTCGTAAATTTTCAAACTGCATCGAAATTGGTCAAGTAGTTTTCGTGAAAAATCATGGGAGACAAATAAATATGTATGCTAATCTACACGTAATATTTTTTTTGGATATGAAAGGTAATAGATATATTTTTACGTACGAAGAATAGCTTAAAATAAAATTTCTGTAAACCTCCAAAAAATGTGGTGGAATAAATTTTTCTCAATAAAAAATTAAGTTGTGTAATATCTCTAATCTATAGAAATAAATTGACTATGTTTTAAAATAAGGTGATATGATATCCGCTTTTATAGGTTACCTACTTTTGACGTATACATAAACTCACGCCTTTTTCTCAGTAGGGGTAGGCAATGGTGCAACCAGAACACTGGACACCTACGTTTCGCCTTGCGTGTTCCGTCCCAAGATGTGATAGAGGGTGAGCCTATCGCCATATCGGGCACAAATTCCTGATTCCGGGCTGAAAATTAATAGAAAAATCCAGTATCATTTTGCCCGACCCGGGATTCAAACCCGAGTCCTCAGCGTTGTAATCGTACCGTAGTACAACTGCGCCACCGAGGCAGCCTACTTTTGACCTAGGCCTCTTTTGACCTTCATCCGCCGCGTAGGTCACGGTTTTCTGTCTCGATCATTTTTATCGCAATAATGGCCAGTCTAGAGAAAGAATTTTTAAGTCAATTTTAAAGATTCTGAATGGGTCTTAAACACTGTTAGTGTGGTCTTAAAATGGTAGATTGGTACTAGTCTTTAAGAAGTTCTAGACGGTAGACAGTGAATACTACTGTCTACTTGACATTCAAAAATAATTTACAAGAAGACGTACCGTTATGTCTTAAGACTAGGATATCAAATATAAATAAACTTAATTTTAATTTTCAAGTGCAGTAACGGAATGTAATGACTAGGAATAATAAACTACGTCTAATACTTGCTAAGCTTTAATTCGACGTATATCATGAGCTTTTTTATGCGTTGGTAGTTCCTACAACAATATATATTTTTTATGTTATAATTATTATTTTTACTTATGGTAACGTAAATTTGATATAGGATATATGAATCTAATAAAAGATCTTATTAAATAGACGGTTTGTTGGTAAAAAAGAAAACAATTAACATTCTAATTATAAGAATAATCTAGAGAAATTACCATACTAAATGACAAAAAGAACTGTAAGTATAATAAATTTAAATCCGTGATATAGAATTGGTATATGTTTTGGTCTTTAATATCAACAAATTATATTCTATGAGTGGCTTAAATATTCTGATACTAGACCGGCCTTTAGTCTGGCAAAGCCGGTCTATACACCCAGTCATATTGGCCTAAAGCCAGTTACCGGGATATAATATACGATGTCAATCAACACTCACTATAACGGTGAAGGAAAACATCGTGAGGACCTGCATATCATAGCGCTTTGTAATAATTTCCATGGTATGTAAAGTCCGCCAACCCGCACTAGGCCAGCGTGGTGGACTATATGGCCTAACCACTCTCAATCGTACCCTTGATTGTAGAGTAGGCCCGTGCCCGGCAGTGGGACATATACAATATACTGATACAATACAACAAAAAATATACGATGATCTATTATATGACCTATGAACCCTGAGGTCATAATTATGACCCACAAACACTGACTGAATTAAAGGTGGATTTTTTTTTATAGTTGGATTATTTAATTATTGTTTTTACCTAGTATAGTAGTACGTGACTTTATACACGTAGAATTATATTTCAAGGTTTTACAAGCAAAACATTGTATGTACCGAGATGAAAGTTATCTGACTGCCTCGGTGGCGCAGTTGTACTACGTTACGATTACAACGCTGAGGTCTCGGGTTCGAGTTCCGGGTTGGGGAAACAGATCTTGGATTTTTCTATTAATTATCAGCCCGGAGTCAGGAATTTGTGCCCGATATGGCGATAGGCTCGCCCTCTATCACATCGTAGGACGGAACATGTAAGGCGAAACGTAGATGTCCTGTTACTACCTCTGCTTACCCCTTCTGGGAAAAAGGCGTGAGTTTATGTATGAAAGTTTTAATTATAGACTATATACATACATACAGACATACATACATACATACATACATACACACATAGATACATACATATGTAAACTCACGCCTTTATCCCAGAAGGGGTGGACAGAGGCGCCGCATCGATATATCTGTGGTAGAATATCCTTATTTGTGTGTGACCACACTACACAGCGCGTAAGGACCAGTCATGGTGACCCACGAGTGTCGTTACACAATCACGCCAGCATTTTTTTTATTCAATAGGTCCGTTATAGCAAATAGGTCATCTGATGGTAAGTGAACATCCACAATGATAATGGATGTGTTGCCGGACCATCAAATAAGGAAGGGAAAAGAAAAAAGATGGAAGACCGGTAAAAGATCTTACATCGGTGGATACTTTATCTGCACATACCATCAGGTGCAAAGTCAAAATAGTATGAAACATCCTTTCTCTTAATGTAATTCTTGATCGTCCTTGAGTTATCAAAGAGCTATTAATTACTTGTCGCTTATTGTGTGTAGTGACTAGTGACGTCATAATTCCACTTATGAAAGAATGTTGTTTTTTTTTATTCATTCTGGATGTTTTGGTTGTAGACAAGTATCACTAAGATATTTCAGTGTAAATCTAAATGACGTCCGTGTTACAGTTGGTTAGACGCGATGTGAAACGTGAGGCCGCGGGTTCGAACTTCGATCCCCGCACCGAGACAAATGTTGGTGTGTATATTTGTTTCGGGTCTGGGTGTTTGTACCGAAATGTCTCGTCGTGTTTGATGCTGACGTTACAAGACTCATACTAGTGTGGGGTGAGGTTCATAAGGACTGCCTCGGTGGCGTAGTTGTACTACGGTAAAATTACAAAGCTGAGGTCTCGGTTTCAAATCCCGGGTCGGGCAGTGATATTAGATTTTTCTATTCATTATCAGCGCGGAGTCAGGAATTTGTGCTTGTTATGGCGATAGGCTCGCACCCTATCACAGCATGGGACGGAACATACAAGGTGAAATGTGGGTGTTCTGATGGCGCCTCTGCCTACCTCTTCTGGGATAAAGGCGTGAGTGTATGTATGTGCATAGGGACACCAGGAAGTGGGTTTTATTTGTACTAGCATAGGAGTTGCACCTTATAGTCTACACCAACCGACTGAGTTTCATTAAATTCCATTCAGTTTTTTGTATGACGCAGACGCGCAAAAAATATAACGATTCATTTGTACGGTAATTACTTCAAAAATGAAACGTACGGACTTGACATACATATTGGCAAATTTTTGGTGTAGCCACGTGTAAAATATAATTTTTTGGCAAAGAGAAGAAGTCGTTGGTTGCGAGGTAGAGTTTATATGAGGTAGTGTATTCGATAACCGGGTCGTGTGAATCCAATTGGAATAATTACATATTGCTAAGGATTGGGAGTTTTAACCGGCATGGGGGTAATTCACCCCATAATAACTTGAGGCAGAAATAAGGACACTTCAAAGGACACGCGACAAGTTTGTGTATGGAAAAAATAATTAAAATATTTATATCCCAATATAAATGTGTCGCGTTTCGTGCTGTTTATATCCGGATACAATCAGACATCATTGTGTCGAGAGATGAATATCTCATGTCGGTGGATACTGCACTGCGGTTACCATCTGGCGCATTGTACATTATCGAGAAAAATTGAATTTTTATATTCTCCTCCACAATTAAAATATTCTACAGTCGAATCCGCGTATAAAATATGTATGGACAATGATAGCGTTTTTATATGAGAACTCGTTAGTAGCTGTTGCCACGGCGACATCATTCTCCTTTATTTAAATCTTTAATATGCCTCGCCCATTCACATGACTGAAGCGTGAGTAGTTCGAATCCCAAGTCGAGACAATTTTTTTGGTTTAAAATATTTTATGAGTTACTGGAATTTGACATTACGCTCGCTATTAATACAATATTTATTATAACCTCACGTTATTGGTGTAAGAGCATGCTGTGTCGTTAGATTCTCGGTTCGAATCCCACAGGCCAGTTAAACCACTTTGTTCTTCTGTTTGAAAGTGTCATTTAGATCTGAAATAGACTTGACCCCTATCCCATATTGAGATGGAAATTGTGTCATTAGCAACACTATCTATCCTTTCAATGTTATGTATACTTGGGTTTATTTATTAATGTAAGTGAAGTGTAGGTCGCCTACTCAAGGTCAGACGACCTGGTTAAGGTTGCAGGAAGTCGCAATGCTGCTTCCAACTGGTCGCTGACGAGATCCTTGGAGGAGGTTTTTTACTGGCGGTAGGTCTCTCATATGTGAGAGGCCGCCTGGGTAGGTACCACCGCAATGTCTATTTCTCCCGCCAAACAGCAGTGTAAATGCACTGTTGTGTTCCGGTTTGAAGGACATTGTAGCCAGAGTAACTACTGGACATATCGAGACTTAACATCTTATGTCTCAGGATGGCGAGCGCAGTGGAATGCCAAGCAATGCCTTGTAACTCATGATGTTGTTTGGTTTTGCTACTGTCCATGAGCGGTCGTATCGCTTACCATCAGGCGAATGGCAGGCTCGTCTCGTCATTCATAGCAATAAAAAAAAAAAAATCCTTGGAGGAGGTTCAGAGATGGACTTTGAAGAGAGATGATGGCTTCAAGGTCACTTATCTATGGAGAGATTATGCTCAAGACTTGAGATGAAATGACCTAAGGCCAAGAGATGAGGAAATGAAGATCTGTAAGAATAAAAGTTACGAATATAGGCAAGTTGAATGCACTGTTGTGTTCCGGTTTGAAGGACGTTGTAGCCAGAGCAATTACAGGAAACCTTGAGACTTAACATCTTATGTCTCAGGATGGCGAGCGCAGTGGAATGCCAAGCATAGCTTTGGACATCATGGTGTTTGGTTTTGCTACTGTCCATGAGCGGTCGTATCGCTTACCATCAGGCGAATGGCATGCACGTCTCCCATTTATAGAAATAAAAAAAAATTGGCACTCAGGAGACCTGATGTCCGATGGAGAAATGTTTTTAAGTCGAGTCCAAGAGTAAGACAATTTGCTTTTGCCAGGTTGATGTGGAAGTCCTTGGGGGAGGCCTATGTTCAGCTGTGGACTTCCTGTGCCTGAGATGTGAGATGGATGCTCAAACTTGTCACTTTCTTCACTTAAACGAGCTCTGGAGAGAACTTTATAAAGAAGCACAAGTGACTTTGGTCCATTCAGATGTTCCAGATGTCATTCAGAACCAGTCATCGTTTTGGTTATATCCGAAGCAATTTTGTAAAACAGAAAAATGATTTTCGTCCGAGAGGGTTAGAAGTCCATAAGGAGTATTTTTTGTATAATTCAAATACCAATATCCACGCAAAAGGTGATGCAGATATCGTTTGAGGCCATATCATTATGAATTCCTATGAATGTATGTCCATAGTATGTGAAGTCCGCCAACCCGCACTAGGCCAGCATGGTGGCCTAACCTCTCAATGGAACTCTCGATTGAGGAGTCCCGTGCCCAGCAGTGGGTTACTATGAGCTGATTCAGCACTATCGTCTTAAGCCCTTTAACGCATTCATCGAAGCATGGATCCCAGATTATTTTTGTCAAACATAGGTTACATATTATGAAGCCACACACGTAACGACATAACTGTGCAAGTCTGAGTTTGCACCAGCATACTGGAATGTGTGTGGGCAGATAACTGCGCAAACTTGGTACCAATTTTGGATTTGAGACTGATGCAAACTCACTTGAAAGTATATAGCAGGCTTTAGGACAGTTTTAAAACATATTTTGGCTATCGAATGTTTTGTCTTCTTCGCTCAAACTGTATTCTAAAGTCGTTCGAAAGGGACAAAACATACGATAATTAAAATAGATTTTAAATATGTCTATAAATGGAGCCGTATTTCTTTAGCCAAGTAATAAGTATTATAAACTATTAATCACAAAATCCTTGTGCATTAAATATTTATGATTGGGTGACGTCATTCTTTGTGTTTGTTGCTAGGCATTACGTAACACGCCTGTTTTTAAATTGGGGTAGAGAACATGCCTAATACGCTACTGTCCAAACGTACCTCTTAGTATTCTACAATGTATTTAATATAATTCAATTCATTAGAGTACTGATTACTTTTATTATAATATTCTTAATTTGGTCCTCGTAAGTAATACGCTTCGGACATCTGCAAGTGACACTTCCTTTTACATTGTAAATGTTTAATATCTTTAAGAATTTGATTGACTCTACCAAACCATTTGGCATAAACTCTTGTAAGTATTCTTACTTCAATACTATGGCCAAATAAATGAATGATTATTTTTTTCCCTTGTTGGATTAATAATAATCTTTCAGTTTAAATAAAAATTACATTGTAGTCCAACCAGCTCAGGTGAGACCATACATTATACAATTCTATAAATATTGTAATGTTCCGAGGACTATTTACATCACAGACAGACGATCCCTATTCTTAAATAGATCACAAAAGCAATTTTTCTATGATAACGACTTATGTGAAGTGCTCGTCCCTTATGTACAAAATTTTCTAAGATACCCTATTGGTTAAAACAGCAACTATAATAGTTCATATAGAGGGGTTCATTTAATATAATAGAACTATTACATTTAAATTTAATAGACGAATAGTCCAATAGCGCAGTAAAATTCAAATTTGGAATAAACATGTTCCAATTATAAATGCACCCTACATTTAAATTGTAATAATAAATGAACCTGTTTAGATACTAGTTTTGTTGGTATGGGAGCGTCCTTGGTTATCTTGGGGTGATTTTTTCTCAAGGGCAAGGAGGGAACCTGACGTGTAATCGCTGTTCCAAGGTCTCGAGATGTTTGGGGCTGTTTCAACCGCTTTTTATTCTGTATTTTTTATTCTTTGCAGTCCGATTGTTATGTAAAGTGTGGTATTGTTGCGAATGACTTAGTGGCCCCAGAGTGTCTTGTTCAGTCCCTTCAGCTTAATTTCCTTGCAGATTGAAGTAGAATCCGCGATACAATTTAGCTCTGCTAAATGTTTTGAGTTCTCTTGATCCTTGATAGGTGCTGCAGTGGTGAGTGGGTGGGATGGTCCTACTGATCTTAACAAAAGATAACAGGTGACCACTATGATTTCTCACTTATAGGATATCATAAGGAAATTACAAAAGACCGAGAATAGACTAATCTCTTAATATGTAGTAGGTCTCTCATATGTGGGAGGCCACCTGGGTAGGTACCACCGCAATGTCTATTTCTCCCGCCAAACAGCAGTGTAAATGCGCTGTTGTGTTCCAGTTTGAAGGACATTGTAGCCAGAGTAACTACTGGACATATTGAGACTTAACATCTTATGTCTCAGCATGGCGAGCGCAATGGAATGTCAGGCATTGCTTTGAAATCCATGGTGTTGCTACTGTCCATGAGCGGTCGTATCGCTTACCATCAGGCGAATGGCATGCTCGTCTCGCCATTCATTACAATTAAATCAGGATCTCATCGTCAAGACACGCGTGTTATACAGATCCTTAACAAGATTTTTTATTTATTGGCAAAGCCTAGTACAGTACAAGGCCAGCGTGGTGGATCTTGGCCTAGCGTCTCAAAATCTCGATTGAGGAGGCCTGTGTCCTGCAGTGGGACGTATATGGGCTTATAAGATGGCTACGTATTAAGGTGTCAAGCTAATTGCTAGACGTTATGGCGTCACTTTGTCGATGGTCCTACCACTTGTAACGACAGCTAGCTACGATATTCGCCAGAAGACTAGAAAAATGAGTTTCCCAATGAAGGCGAAATCCTTATTTTTATACATACATAAACTCACGCCTATATCCCAGAACGGGTAGGCAGAGGCGCCACCAGGATACCCACATTTCGCCTTGTACGTTCCGTCCCATGATGTGATATGGGGCGAGCCTATCGCCATATCGAGCACAAATTCCTGACTTCGGGCTGATAATGAATAGAAAAATCTACTATCACTGCTCGGCCTGGTATTCCAACCAGTTAGTTTTGTAATCGCACCGTAATACAATTTATTCACCAAAATGCAACAGTAAACCCACTTTACTGTCTCCGTGGCTGGTTGGTTAGACGCCGGCTGTGAAACGAGAGGCCGCGGTTTCGATTCCAGCACCGAGACAAATGTTTGTGTGAACCACAGGTATTTGTTTCGAGTGAGACCGAAAACTCACTCGTAGTTTCTGATACACGACACAAGACTCGATCTTAGTGTGGGGTCCGGACTGTGCATGTGACTTTTGGGTGTATTTACATAAGCCAGTTTTCTGACAGTCTAATCATTTCTGTGCAAAAATATACTTTTTTGTTTTTTTCTGTTCCGTTGTAATTTATACAGCAATGATTAGCTGAAACGCCTGGAAACAGCAGACACTGCGGCGTCACTCGTTATCAATTTAGGTTGCCATTAAACATTCACTACATGCGTACTGATAACAAAATTGTTTTTCTTTTTTTAACCTGGCGAAAACTGCTCCTGATGTTGAATCCTGTAATATGATTGGCAATTGTCCCATGCAAGACCATACTTCCGGTATATATCATTGCTTTTTTACGATGGCATGACCTAGGAATAATTTTATAAAGGACAAAAAGAAACCTGAGTGACTGCCTCGGTGGCTTGGTTGTACTACGATATCATTGCAAAGCTCAGGTCTCGGGTTCGAATACCAAAGTGGCAAAGTGATATTGGATATTCTATTTATTATCAGCCCGGAGTCCGGAATTTGTGTCCAATATGGCGATAGGTTCGCCCTATCACATCGTGGGACGGAAAATATGAGGCGAAACGTGGGTGTCCTGGTTGCACCTCTGCTTACATTCTGGGAATGAGGCGTGAGTTTATGTATGTATGTAAGAAAGGAAACCCGTGGGCCTTAAACTGTTAAGAGAACAGTTTTGTGGTGCGACTGTTTAACAGCAAAATAACTTTTAGTATACAGGGTGTTAGGGAAACGCTTCCGAAAACGAATACAGGGGATAGTGCTAAAGATACATTTTAAATATGATGGCTCAAAAAAATATTCCGGTAGTGTATGTGTATGTGTTTTGGAAATGCTAGAGCCGCGCTGTTGTCAGTCATGACCCAGCATGAATAGGCAGGCTCGTCCAGGCTACCACTGTCTCCACATCGATATCAATGTTACACGTCTTATAGACGATCGACGTGAAGTGACAACTTCGTTGTTGCGTTTCGTTCGGCGAGTGAGCTTGCTGGATGCTCAATACCCCTTCTTCCCATCCTTTTTCCTCCCCTCTCCCCTCCCGATGTGATGGTCCGGCTACACATCCATGATCCAAGCGTTGTGGATGTTCATTGATCACTTATCATCAGGTCACCTGTTTGCTGGACCTATGGTATAAATAAAAATGATAATTTCACACAAAAAACATCACTTTGCTAAAAACGACAGTAATAAAACACGAAATTTTAAATGATATAGCATGAACAATGCTAATAAACCTGGACTGATTATTTACCATCAGTATGTATTTCAGTCAGTTTATTGTATCAGTAAAAAGTAGTTAACTATCTCTCTCTCTAATCGTGACTGTCACTTGGGCGAGTCTTGGACAGCCTCCGCCAGATGCGGCGCCTTTGGGATAGGCATGGCTAGTGTGTTGCTTATTTGATCAGTCCAACGAGCTGGTCAGCGGCCACGTGGTCGCGTAGTTAACTATATCAATTGCGTAAATGTAAAATGGCTTAGAGAACAAATGGTAGAGTCCATTGATAGCTCACAAGTGACATATCTATTAAGCAATGCCATAAATAGAGAACAATAAAACCTACCTTTTTTGGTCGCGTAGGAGCCCAAAATTACGGCATTGCTTTCAAGACTGCACTTGTGTCACAAACTACAAGACACTTTTCTGCCTTACAACACCCGTATAAACAAATACTTGTGATCCACACAAACATTTGTCTCGGTGCGGAGATCGAACCTGCGGCCCCTTGGTTTACAGCTAGCGTCTAACCAACTGCGCCATGGAGGATGTCGAAATAACATAAAGCCAATGCCAAGTTCTCATTTATAGAATGTTATTAGGTGTTCGATTTGTTCTGTCTTACAGTGTATTTGTAAACCGCCCTGTATTTTTTCATTTAATTAAAATAATTTTCTTTATCAATCAATACTACCATACTTAAAATGCACATAAAATATGTAAATTAGTAACCTATGAGTACATTCACAGCAATTTGAATTAAGAATAATCACAATTTCCATCAAATATTTAATCCAAAAAGGTCGAATTACAAGTCCTGTCGCATACGTCCTTTTAAATTCAGCGCAGTCATTGCAATACCAACATAGCTAAACGGGCGTATGTGCCTTACGTTCTGCGCGAGTTGAGTCGCTTTGGATCTGAACCATGCGCAATTATGGGCTTCAGACGGTTTTTTTTACCGTCTGAGTGTAAAAAAACCAGTCTGTGTTTGCTCGCCGGCTGCCCCCCGTGTCTAGGGGCCGGACTGCGCGCGGGGGGTCGGGGGGCGGTGGCCCACGGGTTTGATTACGCGAAAAAAGGATCACTTAAACGGGGTTGTTAGTCGAAATTCGTGGAGTGAATGTTGTTTGCAAAAAAGGCGTGTGTACACATTTTTAAGTGATTTAAAAAGGATTTGTGTTTGATCGATGTGAATCGTGTATTATGTACATATGTATATATGAATGTGTGTTTTTGTATATCCGTGATTTTCTAACAAATTACAGATCCAATGTGGATGGGTCTTTTCCGTTTTGCTTGATTTAACGGTGAAGAAACTTGCATAATTATATGGGATAATAAGTGTAAATCACTTTGAAAGATCTGAACGAACAGTATATAGTTAAATACATTAATTTTTCTTTAACTATGACGACATAGTGACTATATTCTTCTTTCTATTGAGAGTGTTACTATTTTTTTTTATTGCTATGGATGGCGAGACGAGCATGCCATTCGCCTGATGGTAGTGATATGACCACTCCTGGAAGGTAGCAAATCCAAACACAATGAATTACAAAACAATGCTTGGCATTCCACTGCACTCGCCATCCGTTTACATAGGATGCTAAGTCTCATTATGTCCAGTAGTTACTCTGGCTACAATGTCCTTCAAACCGGAACACAACAGTGCATTCACACTGCTGTTTGGCGGGAGGAATAGACATAGCGGTGGTACCTACCTACAGACGGCCTCTCACATATGAGAGACCTACCACCAGTAAAACCTACTACTATGACAGTTTTATATCGTATAGTCATCGCTGAACGAATACAGATATCCTGCCACCAAAAAAAAAGTGGATATTTAATGACTAAAACACGTAACATATTACAGATTTACCACAAAGGAATACATTACATTCAGCCACAAGAAATCCACTAAAAATACATCTTTAAATATTTTCGTCACAAAGAGAATAATATTGGCAAAAGAGTCGTCAATTTTTGGGACATTAATCATGGTCGGTGGGTCGTTGATAAGTGATAAGGACGTTATCACTGATAACGCGTGGGGGCGCCGGGGTGTCTAATAGGAGGTAAAGGCATTAAGGGCCGGATTTTCATTCACTGTATATACACGTCCCACTGAAGGGTACGGGCCTTCGACACAATCGAGAGTACCATTGAGAGGGATTTTCATTGACTACCTTGACCGTTTTTGTCAATGGTGACCGGACTCTGCTGCCGATTCGGTGGTTACGGGTCTAAACCCCAGGGCACACCTTTGACTTTTCGTAGTCATGTGTGTATTAGTCAATCACCACGCACTATAACGGTGAAGGAAAACATCGTGAGGAAACCTGCATGCCATAGCGCTTTGTATGAATTTCTATTGTATGTACAGTATGACCTAATCCTTCTCAATGTTACTCTTGGTTATAGAGGATTCCTTTGCCCAACAGTGGGCAATTATAAGCCCTATATCAGCCCCTAAAGCGACCATATAAAGCGTCCGGGGATTTAATACCAAGGATGAAGTCGGAGTACCTCCCTGTCGACTCCTTTGCGGAGTAAGCGTGTTCATACGATTATGTCAAGGTCGACAGTGCTTCTTCGAAGAAATAAGCTAGGAGCTATACGCTTGTAACTTCTGCGAAACGAGTGCAAGTTCACCGCATCGAGACCATCCACTGGTATTTGTTTGACAAGTGGATGTGAGCCCGAAAAGTCTCTCGTAGTTTGTGATCCCACGACACAAGACTCGATCTTCGTGTGGAGTCAGGACTATGTATGTGACTGTTGGGTGTATTTTTATTATTTATACGTGTATCCACCCACACTTTGTCAATGATATGACATGGGACGGACCTGTTTAAATTCATGTTCATAATTCATGTTTAAATTCCAACCCAAGGATTGCTATAAAATTTCTCAAACCGAATCACAAAGTAGCTCGATGTGTTATTCGAACCCAGGAACAATGGGAAAAATAATGTGATAGAGGTACTTTGTAGTTACCATAAAGCACATCAGTTGATGTGGTCTCGCGGGTGCTGTCTCACCACATCATAGTGAACCGACGCCTCGGATTGCGTTCCCTGAGATTGTATATACATAAACTCATGCCTTCTTCCCAGAAGAAGTAGGCAGAGGTGCAACCAGGACACCTACTTTCGCCTTGTATTTTCCGTCCTACGATGTGATATCGTCATATCGAACACAAATTCCTGACTCGATCGAATAGAAAAATTGCAAAATTCGCAAAAAAACCGAGGGTTTTTTTGAATATTACCGTGTTTGGTAAATACATGTTTCTTGCTTTATGTCTGAAGTCATTGAAACTACCTTCTAGCATCTTTTTCGGTCGCAGTCTGGATATAGCAGGTGTAGAATACACCTATTTTATTCTTTTATATTTTATTTCTCATACTTTGTTCTACCCCATAATTGTTCGATTACTCCAGTCCATCTTGCCTGGAAGAAATCGCAGGTTGCGATAGGGTCGCCAATTGTGACCATGTCTAGCTTTAACGGCCTTAACATATTTAAAACCTATTTTAGTTATCGAATGTTTTGTCCCTTTCGAACGACTTTAGAATTCAGTTTGAGCGAAGAAGACAAAACATTCGATAACTAAAATAGGTTTTAAATCTGTCTTTGAATTAGGCCGTAAGTGTTTTATTTATTGTATAAGTGTTATTTCGGTGTGCAATGAATTATGTATAAAAAAAACTGTGATGCGTGACTCATGAGTCACTCGACGTGTCAACATATGCGCACTTTGTTTTATACATGTCTAGACTTGGAGTAATTTGTTTATTTACCTAAATGCTGTTGTTAGGAAGCCGGTAATGAAACTAGATGGTTTTAGTTCGATCCCCACACTTATGTGGGATCACTTTGTACCGGTTGATATTAATTTATTAAATACACCTAACAGTCACACACACAGAGCTGACCCCATTCTAAGACCGAGTCTTGTGTCGTATCAGAAACTACGAGAGACTTTTTGCTGTCACAGACACCTATCCCTAAAACAAATACTTGTTGACCGCGTAATTGGTCTCTGAGCGTGTATCGAACCTGCGGCCTCTCGTGGGCCGGCACAATTGTGTCGAGTGAGACCACCGTCTGACATATTCAATCCTCTATTTAACATAGCTCTTACCATCGGTTGCAATGCAGTCTCTGCCGTTCCAGAATATAGTAATTGAGTTAATGAGAAACAAAGAACTAACGACTGTCTCGGTGGCGCAGTTGTACTACGGTATGTTTACAATGAGGTCTCGGATTCGAGTCTTAGGTCGGGCAAAGCGATATTGAATTTTTCTATTCATTATCTGCCTGGAGTTCGGAATTGGTGGCGAAGCCTGTCCTGGTGGCAACTCTGCCTACCCTTTCTGGGAAAGGCGTGAGTTTATGTATGTATGTAGTGGTATAGCTGGGAACCAGCGACCTTGCGCGGCGGACACGCACCAAGCCAGCGCGCGCCGGTCACTGACCCCGCAGCGGCTAGATTTAGACAGCGCCGATATTTACCCGAACAGGTTTGTTCGAAGCTTCACGACTTTGGAGGGTGGGTAGAGTGATAAAAGTGATTTCTAAGATTTTCCCGTACTAATATAGGATAGGGGGATAAAAGAATATGCCAGCTAGGTTATTACATTAAATAATTATCATCCTAAGTTATTAGCTATGTTTAGGAGATTTCACAAACTGCAACATATACATAGATGGATTTTCAAACGTAATAATCGGAGTAATGACGAACCTACAACTTACAGAACCTAAGTTTGAAAAACTTCTTGAAAAATTGAATTAATATAGAACTTAGTAAGGCGATGGTGCGATGCGGTGTATGGGGTCCTGTATAACATCTCTTAGGGAAACTTCCAGCATCACCTGGACGCGGTGCACCCTGCTGGCAAACAGAGGAGGCTGTCCCGCCCTCACACCCGCCACTGCAACTCCTGTAAGCCAGGATCAACAGTGGCACGCATTTTAATGACACCGAGCATTGAAGCTCAGCGCGTCTCCGGGAATGTCTAACTTGTCTTTAACCCGCAACGAAATCAATCTAAAAGTTAAATTAATAGGAGGAGTTGGAAATAAATTATTGTCCACTTCCCTCCCTAATAAAGCGGGTGACAAAACAATGAGCTAAAGAGGTAAATAACCTCGCATAAAGACATTTACAGCCAGAGAAGCCAGCTGTAAAGCACCACGGAATAGTGATTATTACATTTAAATGGGACCTAATATTGTAAGCTGTTATACTTGATTCCAATAATAGGTATGGCAAAATCGCTGGAAAGCACGGAAATTCTTCCTAGTCTCCACAAGGTCCATGTAGTATACAACTCCAGATGTTATTTGCATACTATCTAGCATGGTTTTACCCAAAGTATATGATGCGCGGACTGCTCATATTCGCAATAAAGACAGACGATAAACAGAAGAAGAAGATAAACAGAGGAGGCTCTGGCGACCCTCCAACCCGCACTGAATTAGCGTGGTGGATCTGGTTCGAGCTCCACAGTGGAGGCAATACAAGTATGCCCCTACGCCCGGCAGCCTCAACCGTCGAACTGGTATTCTGCTGGTTCGGTTTTAGGTTTTTCTTACATTGACGGAAGAAATGGGGGTGAAGTAGGGTATGGGGAGGTATGAATCGGTTTTTTAAGTATGTAAAACATATTTACATACTTGAACTTAAATTTTGACTGCCTCGGTGGCGTAGTTGTACTACGGTACGACTACAAAGCTGAGGTCTCGGGTTTGAATTCCGGGTCGGGCAAAGTGATATTGGGTTTTTCCATTCATTATACGCCGGGAGTCAGGAATTTGCGCCCGATATGGCGATAGGCTCGCCCCCTATCACATAATGGGACGGCACATACAAGGCGAAATTTGGGTGTCCTGGTGGCGCCTCTGCCTACACCTCCTGGGATAAAGGCGTGAGTTTATGTATGTATGTATGTAAAACATATTTACAAATAAAGTAAATCACGCAAACGCAGTTAGCTGGCAAAATATAGCATTAGTGTAAATTTGTACTGTACTGCATTTACCATCAAAATAAAAAATAAAAAAAAACACCCAATAGTCACATACATAGTCCTGACCCCACATTAATATCAATTAAGTCTTGTGTCGCAGGTATCAGAACTACGAGAGACTTTTCGGTCTCACAAACACCCAGACCCGAATGAAATATTTGTGGGCCGCACAAACAGTTCTCTTGGTGCGGGATCGAACCCGCGGCCTCTCGTTTCACAGCCGGCGTCTAACCAACTGCGCCACGGAGGCTGTCCATTAGATGTAAAGTAGTTATTTCATACATTAAATGGTTCGAAATGAATTCGTAAGACTGGGTTCTCTAATTCAATCTTATGACACATATCTAACTTTTTATATTACATGTGTATATGCCGTCAATTATCACTCACGCACTGACAACATCGTGAGGAAACCTGCATACCATACATACAAGAATTTCTTTATATGAATTCCGCCAAACCGCACTAGGCCAACGTGGACTATAGTCTACGAGTATGTCCCTCTCAATAGGGTATTTGACTCATTTTTTTAAATTGTGTTAATAAAAAAGTATCCATATTTAAAATCTATTAAACAAAGAATATTGTAAATCCATTCAGAATTAAACAAGTTAGAAACGTTTTAAATCTTGTAGTGGGGGTAATAGAAAAAGGATGGAAAACAAAATTTGTGACGTCACTGTGCATTATTATAGTTCATTATTGGGTGCGGGTGTGAAAGAGATGGTAAGATGTCCCCACTACGTCCTCACTCTTTCATTTAAAATACTAATATTTGCCTCATGTTACAAGCTACTTTAATACTGTTTTCACAAAAATGTTTTGTTTTAATGGCACATGTGTTTGTCTACAAAATAATATATAGGTACGTACAAAGATTCGATGATAGTCAAATACCCTATTGGGAATATGCATCAGACTATAAATAAAATAAAAAATGATTTTTTTATCTTGTTTACTTTATACTAAATTAATTATGAAATTTACTAAAAATTTTAAATTAACTAAATAATAATAAATTCTATTTTGATGCTATATAACAAAATAAGTAAGACGCGTCTGTTATTATTTTTTAAGTCCTCGAAATAATAACTTGTACGCCACAGGGTAAAATGTACTGGAACTACTTATATATTATTTAAGACCCTATGAATGTGCCTACATCTTGTGCAAATAAATGATTTCTGATTCTGATTTTTTGTTATTTTTATTGGTTCGTATTTTAAACAAAACGGCAACTTATAGAAAGCGGTTTGTATCCACTATCGAGGGACTTTATTACGTCATCAGTTCATATTTTATTTTACATTAAAAAGCCTTTTCAGGAAGAACATTGTAACCTCGGAATAATTTTCAGAAAGTATTTTTATTATAACGCATAATTATTCGTTTTCCTATCAAACTGATTAATTAATAATAATACTTGTAAATTAATTGATTAACAGATAAAGACCAAATCACATTTTTTTAAATACTTAAACTCACGCCTTTTTCTCAGATGGGGTAGGCAGAGGACATTTCGGCTTGTATTATCCGTTCCACGATATAATATCGGGCGAGCCTATCGCTATATAGGGCACAATTTCCTGACTCCGGGCTGATAATAAATAGGAAAATCTAGTAATCATTTTTTTCTTACACTTTAATATTTTTCCAACCTAGATATACGTATGGGTATACATACAGGTCGTTGCCGAGACATCGCAGTACATAATATGTAAAGTATCGACAAATAGCGCGTCGGCCGAGTCTATTGGACGACGCGGTGAAAAAAACGGGGCCCTTAGACCGGTCCTATGATGCGGGGACGGACTCTAGGTATATCGCGGGGGGCATAATGATCTATTAAAAAAATACCAAATCGCGATGATGAGAGAAATATATAGCAATGGCGTTGCTAGATATTTCTGGAATGTAGAAGTACATAATTAGATATTATTTATGATGAGCCCGTGATGTCCCACAGCAGGGCAAAGCCCCACTTCGCGCTTTCCATGCATCTCTGTTGAAGGCTTTATGGGACCAATCTTTCAAATATTATCCGTCCTCCGCCTTTTATCCATCCGACGCCTGGATACTCAAAGGACATTTAAATATTAAGTTGCAAAACAAATACTTTAATTCGAGCAAAGTTACGGTTTTTGATTTCTCATTAAAATATTCCATCCAACAAATTGTTTTACAATCCTCGGAAGACTTTTATGCCTCAGTAACTTATGTCTGAATATGATAGAAATATAAAGAAACCAGATGGTAACACGACATGAATGAATAGCCATGTCCTATTTATGTCATTGATAATGTGGGTCGGAGTTCACGTGCGGTATCTAGTACTATCGACTTAGGTCCACGGTCCGTTAACTGGATGATAGATTTTATAAAAATATGTAAGTGAAAAGTGCGTGGTGGCCTGTTGGTAAACGGACCAGACGCGACTCCCAACATATTCACGGTGGTCGCGGGTTCATAACCCATGGCAAACCTCCTTTTCGGAGTCATGTGTGTCGTGTCACATCTGGACTACTGCACTTACTCAGTTACCATGCCAATATAATTATTTTTAATATAAGATACATGATTTTCTCGACACTTTCGTCGGAGTCACCTTGATGCATATATTTTGCGATAGCTTATCTCCGCAGATTACAATTTACCTATAATTGGGGTCAGGGACTGCGGATCGATAATATCTCGTCGCTTTGTTCCACTCTGATTAGATACGAGGGGGGATGAGTATACGTTTTAATAAGGTTCTTAGTTTAATCTTTATGTTTTGAGAAAGCAGCAAAAAAATCCATGGTTTTTGCTATCAAAAAAAGTTTCTTTCATGTAGTTACATTAACTAGCTCACGCTTGTATCCCCGAAGATGTAGGCAGGGTTAATGCCGATCAAATTATGTCAGTTTTATTTCGTCACGTTTTTCAATATATGAGACGACTTGATTTAACTGTACCTGAATAAAAGTCTTTTCATAACCTCTTGAATAACATTAACTATAATTTTTTGAAAAGAAATCACAAATATTATAAAACATCAAATAATGTACATAAGTCCACAGACTTGAAAAACTTTGCCTTCATGCATTTACTCTTGGGGGGTCATTGTGGGTCCCTGGGGCCCCATCGCCGTTCCCGAGTCCCCGGTATCTACTATCCTAGAGCGGCCGGACGCGATAAGCGGAATGCTATGTATGGCCGGGCGAACCCCCACTAGAACAGTCGGGACCGGCCAATGGCGGCGCACCGCTGCACATCCCGCACACAATTTGATTTATTTTTGACAGACAACCGTTTTGGAGGGAAAAGGGACGCGCCCGTGTTTTTTTTTCACGTCTACGTTTTACGTCCGTGTGTCTACCGTGTTGGCCGTATCGGCGATTTTGTTTCCTTTGCCTCGATTTATTTTTTAATTTTTTCGAGGCACTTCATTTGAATTTGGAATGTTCTTATGTGAAAATACGTGCAGCTGTTGTTTCCTTTGCTCCAATTTGGTATAATATTTTTAAACTTTCAAAATTAATAAAATTATGATTGCTTCGGTGGCGCAGTTTTACTACGGTGCGATTACAACGCTGAGGTTTCAGGTTTGAATCCCGGGACGGGCAAAGCTATAAAGGATTTTTCTATTCATTATCAGCCTGGAGTCAGAAATTTATGCCTGATATGGGAACAGGTTCGCCCCCTATCACAGCGTGGGAAGGAACACACAAGCCGGAACATGGATGTCCTGGTTCCTACCAGGACACCTCTACCTACCCCTTCTGGAAAAAAGGCGCGAGTTTATGTATGTAAAATGTTTTAAATTTGAAAATGGATTACCGTAGAGAACTTGCAACCGGCCAATAAGAACGCATCGATGCACATCTCACAACTTTTTTCACAGTCAACCTTTTTTGTGAAAAGGGACGCGCCCTTTTTTTTAAGTTTTCATTTTATGTTCGAGGGTCAAGTGTAGAATGTGTTTCCTGTGATGGGCTTTTTCAAACTCTACAATATACATGAATATGAATATTTATATTTTAATTTTGAGGACGTGTTTATTACATTTTGTCCCTAATTTTATGCTAGCTTAGCAAAGAACCTGCATCATATGGCAAGTGCAAACAGCAGAGTAAAAGCATGGTTGTGTTTCGGTTTGAAGGACATTGTAGCCAGAGTAACTACTGAATATAATGAGACTTAAAATCTTGTATCAGGATGGCGAGCGCAGTGGAATGCCAAGCATTTTTTTGTAATTCATGGTGTTGTTTGGTGTTGCTACTGTCCATGAGCGGTCGTGTGGCTTACCATCAGGCGAATGGCATGCTCGTCTCGCCATTCATACCAAAAAAAAAATGCAATGCCCTACATAAGTAGTATTGATTGGTGATAGAAGAAATCTCTCACCATTCGACATAATTATGCCTGAATTACGAAAAATAAGCCGCCAAACTATTCCACTAGTTTCAAATTTCGAAACTAGCGACTGTTAGTCTTGTCAGCCTCCGTGGCGCAGTTGGTTAGACGCCGGCTGTGAAACGAGAGGCCGCGGGTTCGAAGCCCTCACCGAGACAAATGTTTGCGAGGCCCACAAATATCTGATTCGAGTTAGTTTGTGAGACCGAAAAGTCTCTCGTAGTTCCTGATACCCACGACACAAGACTCGATCTTACTGTGGGGTCAGGAATATGTATGTGACTGTTGGGTGTATTTATTTATGTAAAAATAAAAAAAACCTGTGAAAATAAATAAAGAGAAATAATAATTGAATGATAATAACATTCGTTGTCTTTTTGTATCTATATCCGGATATATCCTAAATCAGCCAGGGTCGGCTCCCATCAGGCCTCCTTTCTACTGAAGATAGGATATCAGCTGTGTGGCCGGTACGTCGGCCGCTTTTGTTTCGACCGATAATAATCAAGGTCGTTTTTTGCATATTGATAAGGTTATTTCACTAGTAAAATTATATGACAAATCTTGTGTTCAAATTTCATACAGTGATGTTTGGGAATCGAACACTGGACCTCACGGTTCGCGGATGATCTAAGACCATGCGTACAGTTTCTGTCTTGTAAACTCCTTGAAGGATTTTTTCACCCAAAAGTTTTATGATCAAGTTTTGTGTTAATAGAAACTGCGGGAGACTTTTCGGTCTCACACTACCCAGACCCGAAACAAATACCTGTAGATCACACAAACATTTGTCTAATTAGATCGTAACGCCATCTCGTTTCATTTTCACCCATTTATCGAGAAAGGCCATAGGGTACTGTTTATCCGAGGATGAAACATATGGCGCAATTTTTATCCCGAGAAATTTATATTATGAGTGCGTGGTGGCCTGTTGGTAACGCACCAGACGCGACTGCCAACATGTTTCACGGTGGTCGCCGGTTCAAGTCCCAGGGCATACCTGACTTTTCGGAGTTATGTGTGTATTGATAGTCAATCACCACGCACTATAACGGTGAAGGAAAACATCGCGAGGAAACCTGCCTAGCGTTATAGAAGAATTTCTATGGTATGTAAAATCCGCCATCCCGCCAGCGTGGCGGACTATATGGCCTAACCGCCTCTCAATCGTACTCTCGATTGTAGAGGAGGCCCATGCCCTACAGTGGAACGTGTTTAGGCTGATACAGATACAAAAGCAGCGACCTCAACTAGTTTATCAATAAATCCATTTCCTTAGAAGGTTTTACATATTGAAAGTCAGATATTCTTACATAAAAATCTATAGACCTGTTACTAAGGTTGAATATTATAAAAATGTATGTCCATTGCATAATCTATTTTCTAAGCTCGTTAGCTGGAGAAATGATTGACATACAGGAGTGATAATAAAATGGTACGTTAATACAGAGAGGGCATTCTTGTGTCGCTGCCAACTCGCACACACACACCCACATACACTCACACACATACATACACACACAAACACACACACACTCACACACACTCACATACACGCACACACACAGCTCAGCGTCACCGTGTACTCACAATTACTGGTTATTACGCTGGTATTTGGGCACTATTTTAACTAACTCGCGCCTTTCTTCCTGAAGGGGTCGGCAGAGGTGCTACCAGGATATCCACGTTTCGCCTTATGTTCCGTCCGACGATATGATAGGGACCGAGCTTATATCCACAAATTCCTGCCCAACCCGAGATTAAAACCCGAGACGACAGCGTTGTAATCGTACCATAGTACAACTGCGCCACCGAGGCATGCCATTTTTTTTTAATATGTACCACTGCAGAGCACGGGCCTCCTCCATTGAGAGGTACAGTCCTCGACGCTGGCATAGTGCCGGGTGGACTCGAAATATAGAAAGTCTTGTAAGTCTCGATGATGCGCAGGTTTCCTCACAATGTTTCCTTCACCGTTATATTACGTGGTGATTGACTATCAATACACACAAGAGTTCTTAAATTCAGAGGTGTGCCTTGAAACCCGAACCCAGTATCTTCGTCTTGGTAGTTTTTGTTACCAAGACACTTCCTCGGCACACTTTTTTAATTTGTTGATTACGCATTAGGCTGAAATATCTAGCGACATTTTAAAAATATCGTACAACTACCCCATGACGGGAATTTTTGTCTAGCACGAAAATGAAAATATTTTTCTTAGCAGATCATACGATTCGTCCTCATTCGGACATCGAACCCTTAACCGTAAGTTTGATACATGCGTCTTAACCTAATGCCGCACTGCACTGTCCTAAAAATCGACTTTATTGACAATTCAATACTAGGCGCATAGAGAGCTAAAGAGGTTGTCAGAAAAATCTCAAACTCCATACTAAAGGTAGGCATACGTCGGTCTCTTTCTCTCTTGTGTGCAAACTGTATCTCCTCTTTTGCTCACGCATGCACTGGAACTTACCTCCAGACATTGTAGCGATCGATTCAGTACTCTGTACAGACTAAAGAGTACTGCGTCTAATGCTACTAGTTATCTATGTTGCCTTGGTACCCGCGTAGCAATTTTGTCTGTGATATTTAACGTGAATTTTCACCTTAAAATACAGTGATTTAGCATTATATTATCATAGCTGCAAATCGTCTTATCGTGGGTTCCGTTCCCCGATCGATTCAATTATGTTAATTTTTCATATTATGCTTCTTTCAACCTGTTGTAACATTTTGAGTTACGGGCAATCTTTTTTACGATTCGTAATTAAAATGTGTTAAATGTCGATTTCGTATAAAATGTGGGACAAGAATTTTATCATCAATATATTTTACACACTATTTCACTCTTTCTTACAAGTAAAATAAATAAATAAATAAATAAATACACCCAACAGTCACATACATAGTCCTGACCCCACACTAAGATCAAGTCTTGCGTCGTGGGTATCAGGAACTACGAGAGACTTTTCGGTCCCACAAACACCCAGACCCGAAACAAATACCTGTGGATTGCACAAATATTTGTTTTGGTGCGGGGATCGAACCCGCGACCTCTCGTTTCACAGGCGGCATCTAACCAACTGCGCCACGGAGGCTGTCAAAGTCACGCGACAATGTAGATTATTATTACTTATTGCTACTACTTTATAATGCCTAGTACTATTTTTCCTTTCAGTACAGTTTCTAAAATTCCAAGTTTCTTGTTAACGTCCACCAATTAAAGATTAAGGGAAAGAAGCGTAAAATAACTTTTAACCGATTTGATTAACCCTTCCTATTTGAAGTCACTTAAAAAAGACCAGCTAAAATATATCTATATCTATCTCTTTCTAACTTTTATGTAACATTATATCGTCTCTGTCACTGCGCTGTGTGCAAATTAAATTTCGAATAAGGTGTTTATACTGTTGCATTTTTTTTTGCAACTCCGATTAATTTATGTCATCCTAGTACATGTCTCTATTTTCGCACACTTTACAATTAAATAAAAAAAGTACCCAAGGACGTATTCGTGTAATAAAAATTGTTTATCGCATAATGGTACGGGAGCTAGCAACGTCTGGAAAACAAGCATTTCAGGTGGGCCAGTTTTTAGATATGCTATCTCTCTCACTCTCCCGGACGTCATACAGGCTATCTGGCTGGCGGTAGTGGTTGCGTTCGTCAGTGCGCAGCCTACCTATACAGGTAAAATATCGAATTTTAAAATCATTTTAAGAAGCTTTTTTCCTTTATTATTATTTTTATTGAACTTTTTGCAACATGAATCTATTATTGCCAGATATTTCTATTGTTGTTTAAACTATGCCAGACGCTAATTTTGAATTAAAAAAATATTATTTTTCAAAGTATTTCAGTATGGCTGTAATTTTTATATGATGTTATTTAAGTATCTAAAAACCTAAATTTAATTTGCCAGACATTAATTCGATTGTTAAACCTTCAGCCAGACCGACCTAAAAGTGAAAAGTGATGTGGTATCATTTTGCTTGATCTAGGAATAGTTGTCGAATAAATTACATAGAACTAATTAAAAACTATTGAATTAATGTGTGGATTAATATAGTATCAAAATAACTATTTATCGTTGTACAAAATAAGATAATAATCAATCTCAAGGATGAAAATAACCAAAAATTATATTTTTCAATCCATAATTTTATCACAAAAAAATCGGAGGCATCTTGATAATTATCATCATCATCATCATCTTCAGCACTGTTGTCATTTTTATTGTCATCGTCGTCTTTTGAAATGTCATCGTCTTGTAATAAGTTATTATCTGTAAAAGAATGAAACATTTTATAATCTATCGGCAAATAAATTTATTAGTATTTTTTTTTTAATTTTTACCTTTAATGATAATGTCGGCAACTAATGATGGCAATTGCTCTCCAACAAACCAGATAAAATCATATTTATGGTCCAGCCGGAAACTTGAGGTGATAGAGATGTTGGTTGTTGTAAATGATCATTTCTCCAAAACTTTGTAACGTAACGAACTCGTAGTAAATGCTGATAAAATTCAGCTTTGCATGGTGGTAGGCTTGATGGATCAAAATTACGATTTTGTTTTTTCAAAATTATCATCTGATTTTGTAGACCGATATGTGTTTGAAAACAGATGACACCGAACTTCATTGACGTTCCATGAATCCCGAGCTCCGTAAATATGACAAATTAACTTTTCTAAGATCTTAAATGTCTCATCCAGCAATTCTTCATCATCTGTTATAATATTTTGACAGGCTAATTGATACTCTTCTGATTGCTCTAACAGTTTAAAGATCGAAGTTTGCCTTTCCGGAAAAAACCTGGTGTGTAGTCGCATCCAGTGAGTGCATAAAAGCACGGTAGAGCTTTCGATAAAGAATTCTCTAGAATTTCGTGTACTTGATGACGCTTATAAATCGCTCATAATTCCCCACGCCCAAATTTACCCAGATTTTAGTGATGCATTCAAATGCTCCATGTTACCAAGAAGTATTATTAAAATATCTGTGTCTGAGCAGCGTATCACAACTTCGCCATCGACATTTATTTGACAAATGTGATATATTATTATTTGAGAATCGGCTTCTTCTTGTTCTTCGCAAGACAGTACATCTTCAACAGTTTTAATAACCTTATTACTTTCAACCCGGTATAAAAAGCACTTGTTAATTGCATTAGAAGTGTCAATTTCTTGGATATTAACTTCTGTATGTGAATTCTGAGACGTATTATCTGGCAGGGTTTCGCTAAAATCTACTGCAGTATTTGATAACGAAGTTGAACTAGATGTGCTGGGAAGATCTACTGTTGACGAGAAATTAATTTCAGATAAATTACGATATTTTGTCATAAGAGCTGTAAAACTGCTGTAACAATTTCTGTGATATCCATCAGTGTCATTAACTTGCTCTGGTAACTGTACACTATTATACCGGGTATATCAAGACTGCGACCGAAAACGAAGCCAGGTTGTAGTTTTAGTGGCTCCAAACACGATGCAAATAAAAATTTCGCCAAAACAGTGATAGATATTTTTTTATATATTTTTTAAAATCATCGTGTTTTGGTGGAAAATACCTATTTTTTGCGAAAATACTAATTTAAACCCTTATGTACCATTGCGTGTTTAAAAATAAAGAGGTCTACATCTTTATTTTATGAAAATTATGTTTTTATCACCCAAATACGACGATTAGTAAAAAATTACAAAAAAAAGTTGACGATTTTTTTTGCGAAATTTTTACTTTCATTGTGTCTGAAGTCACTAATACTACCACCTGGCTTCGTTTTCGGTCGCGGTCTTGATATACCCTGTATTTCAGTTTAAAATTTACACGTATTTGCAGAACTTCTTTACACTTTTTTAACGTATCTTCAACAAAAGTTATTATTTTTCCATTTCTGTCTTTACAAAAACCACATTTTAATTTTTCGCTAGCCATTGTAATACAATTTTGTTATACACATTAAAAATAACACGTGATTGTCTGTAGTCTTTCAACATGCCCAATCACTTTTCACTTTTAGATCGGTCTGGCTGAAGGTTTAACAACCGAATTATTGTCTGGCAAATTAAATTTAGGTTTTTAGATACTTAAATAACATCATATAAAAATTACAGCCATACTGAAATACTTTGAAAAATAATATTTTTTTAATTCAAAATTAGCGTCTGGCACAGTTTAAACAACAATAGAAATATCTGGCAATAATAGATTCATGTTGCAAAAAGTTCAATGAAAATAATAATAAAGGAAAAAAGCTTCTTAAAATGATTTTAAAATTCGATATTTTACCTGTATAGGTAGGCTGCGCACTGACGAACGCAACCACTACCGCCAGCCAGATAGCCTGTATGACGTCCGGGAGAGTGAGAGAGATAGCATATCTAAAAACTGGCCTACCTAAAATTCTCTCTCAAAAACGTTGCTACCTCTTAGACTATAAAATAGGCAAATTAAAGTGCCAGTTTAATAACGGCCTCACTCAGAGACGTTTAATGTCAATTAAATGGTTCCTCAGTATAGATTCTCTTTGTAAAATCTACGCTTAGTACGAGTAATAATTTAATTGACATAAAATGTCTCTGAGTACGGCAGACTGTTTAAATGTCACTTTTTAACCGACTTCAAAAAAAGGAGGAGGTTCTCAATTCGACTGTATGTTGCTTTTTTTTTTTTTTTATGTTTGTTACCTCATTTCTCTGTACTGGGTAAACCGATTTCGATAATTCTTTCTTTAATTGAAAGCTGGTGCTAGTCGTTTGGTCCCATAAAAATATGGTGACGATCTGATGAATATCTTCGGTCCTGAAGAACACAACTCCTCAAAATAGAACGGTACAGCAATAATTCTTTTTGCACCTAGTTCAGTATAAGTGTATTACTACAAAGTGGGGCTTAAAAGGGGGAAAGAGTGTAGGGGGGGGGGGGGGAGAAAATAGATACTAATGTAAATACTCAATATCTCTGGCAGTACTTAAACGATTAAAAATAAACTATTTTGTCGACAAGTATGATATGTTAGATTGGTGTCATTAAATAATGGTGAAGACCTGATGAATATCTTCGGACTTGAAGAGCAGAACTCCTCAAAATTGAACTGTACAGCAATAATTCTTTTTGCACCTGGTTCGGTATAAGTGTGTTACTACAAAGGGGGAGTTAAAAGGGGAAAGGCGTGTAGGGGGGGGGTTAGATAATAGATACAATTAATTTCAGTTTTCAATATAAAAGTTTTACTATAAACAGTAGGTGAAGAAGAGGGAGAGTGAGAGAAATAGATACGTAAATTACCGACGTAAACTAAGAGAATCCGACCTGGTCAGTGTCTAACAATAGCGGATATCATGATTATAATGACTTACAATCTTCTCATAATTTCACAGCAATAATATCATGTTTGGTCTGAAGAATTCGTAAATTTTAAAGACATCGTTTTGATTATATCATGATCACCTTTCTCATCATTACGATGCCTATCAAAACTAAAAAGGGACAAATAAAATAATTTTTAATAAAAAAATAAAAACCGACTTCAAAGTGCCACTACAAAGTAACAAATAATATATATTTCATCGTACTAGTACCCAATTATTAATGTTCTTATTGACTTGACTAGCTAACAAATCTTAAATACGTTATATTTTGAAGGCGGGTCGCTAAATATCAAACACGTATAAATTTAAGCAAATGTTACACCATTTGATATTACATGTAGATCCTGCAATGTTGGCTCAGAAAGGCACATAAGTAAATTAAACACAAATTAGTATAATCCTACGTGTAAATTTATTGAAGTTTTAATAGAATTTCTATGTGCCTTACATGTGTGTGGTAGCCTGTTGATAATTATCTAGATATGATCCACGAGACGGTTGACCACCGTCTCGGTTATAATTCCAGGGTATACACCTCCGAAATTATCGGAGTCACTTGTGTGTTGATGATATTCAATTACCAAACTCTTTAACAGTGATATATTTCAATCATAGTCAGGAAACTTGCATGACATAAAGGCCTTTAAGTACAAGAAAGGGTATGTTGTGTCCCATGCTCAACAGTGGACGATTACGGCCTGATATATTAAGACAAATTAATATTCCGTGTAAATCTTGCGTGTTTTTCGCTATAATTAGTTACACAAATTAATGTTAAGCGTAAGGCGTACATGTTCGGCACTTAGCGACCCGCCTTCAAAATATTACGTATTTAAGATTTGTTAGCTAGTCAAGTCAATAAGAACATTAATAATTGGGTACTAGTACGATGAAATATATATTATTAATAAGGCAACTAATTGTTTAGTTTAATTTTAAAACGGCTTTATAACACATATATTATATAATATGAATTTGTTTGGTTAATAAATAAATACACCCAACAGTCACATACATAGTCCTGACCCCACACTAAGATCGAATCTTGTGTCGTGGGTATCAGAAACTACGAGAGACTTTTCGGTCTCACAAACACCCAGACCCGAGACAAATACCTGTGGTTCACACAAATATTTGTTTCGGTGCGGGGATCGAACCCGCGGCCTCTCGTTTCACAGCCGGCGTCTAACCAACTGCGCCACGGAGGCTGTCATGTTAGGTTAGGTTTATCTGATGATTAAAATATTATTTTTATTTTATAAAGCGACTAAATTGATAGCTATAGCTATGAAACCTTCGAAAATCCAAAAAACGGCGAAAAAATACATTTACTTTACGTCCGCTTTCTGTTTGATCAACGTATCACCTAGCTCGGCCGTCCATTCATACATTGAACATAGCTGTAGCGTACAATGACTGCTACTTTAACTCTTACTCCTTTATTATATCCTAGTACTTCTATCTAAGTTTGCACACTTTTTTAATTTATCTAAACTAATATTTATAAAGAGGAAATATTTGATTGTTTGTTTGCATTGAATAGGCTCTAAGACTACTGGACAGATTTGAAAAATTCTTTCACCCCTACAATCCTACATCATCCCTCCCATTAATTAAATTTAACATCTTTATCCGTATCAGTCCATACATCCCACTGCTGGGCACGGATCTCCTCCTCGAGAGTACGATTGAGGAGTTTGGCCATAGTCCATTACAACGCTGAGGACTCGGGTTGTAATCCCGGGTTGGGCGAAGTGATATTAGATTTTTCTATTCATTATCAGCCCGAAGTCAGGAATTTGTGCCCAATATGGCAATATGCTGGCCTTCTGTCACATCGTGGGACGTAACACAACGCGAAACGTGGGTGTCCGGGTAGCACCTCTGCCTACCCCTTCTAGGAAAAAGACGCGAGTTTATGTATGTATGTCAAGTCATTATTTATCTCTACATCGATTTGAAATAAATAGTTTTTCAATAGAGTTGCAATTAATTGTTCAAATACGAATCGCCCACGTGCTATCGCGTCCATTAGGTTAGGCCAGACAATTGTTTAGTCTTTAGCACCAAGGTTAGGCTGTAAGCTAAATTAGACAATTACGGTACCATTACAAAGCTGAGGTCTCGGGTTCCAATCCAGTGTCGGGCAAAGTAATATTAGATTTTTCTAGTCAATATCAGCCCGGAGTCAGGAATTTCATCCATATCAAATTTCAAGGAAATCCCCTAAGCTCTTTTGAGTTCATCGCGCAGACTAACAAAATTCTAAAAATCACTGTTTTGGGTTCTATTACGTTAACACAGACCCCCCATATTAGTTTTTCTCATTTATCTTCCATATACAGACATCGATCTGTTACGAATTTATTATATGTATAGAATTACTTAATTAATTTTTTGCACTATATTAAAAAAATACTGTAAAGAAAATACAAAATATAAATAGTACAAGCGCCGGCCTTATCACATTAGGCAATTTTTCAACCTTTCGATAGGTCTAAAGTGTACTCGTATATATCGTCATAGACATAAAAATGTAATATTTTAGGTCCCCAAACTCAAAATGTTTTAACTAGGAATCAATCCCGGGAGCTGCCGTTTCAAAACCCACTAAATTGGTAGGCCAGACACAGCCATTTCCCCCAATAAATCTCGTAGGTACCAGGGGGACATGTAATAAAATTGCATTTTCAGCTCGTGTGTAAATTTCAAATCCGTTTTCGTATGGTGGGTCTGTGCCGGGCGAGAGTGAGATGGGTATACGCCGTCGCGTGAGAGCAAATGAGATAGCAATATCTTTCGATGTACGTAACTGTCTGAGTGTTGCGCGGTCCCAGTGTAAGCGGGGATGTGTTGATAAATCAATAAAGTTTAGGTTTTGTGTAGTTTGTTTGAATTTTTGGATTGGAAAATTGATGTTTAGTATTTATTCTTATCAATATAGCAAATAATAACTTTAGATAAAGATTTATATGTCGAAATCGAGTCACCGATTCAAATATTAAAATATTGAAATTACAACATTCAATAATATTTCATGTCATGTCTAGCATTTTTAAATAATTTGATAATATGATACAGAAAGGTTAGTGTAAAGTCCACAAGAAATTATTCTTGATTTTCATTAGTTTTTTTTTGGTTCATGAATTAGGCCAAAGTTTTGAAGAATTAAATTAATGTATGCATTTTTATTTTCAGGGTTCAATATCGGCGGGCCACCTACAATGAACTGTAAGTATTTATTATAGTTATCTGTTGTTTAGCTTTAATTATGGAATTAATCAAGTTCGAATAAAACTTGTTACGACAAATTAATATATGTATTTTTGCTCATTATTTGAGGTAAGTTTTTTAAATGTCAATATCACATACTTTCGTTTTCATTTAATGCTTTAGCAAAGTGTGTGGTTGCCTGATCGTATCGAATTGAATGCAATCTATCGAGACAGTGTTCTTGGGTTCGAATCCCAGAGAACATCAACATTTCGGGGTGAAGTATTGAATCGTACTTCGGATGTGTCAGAGTCACGTGATCGGCTGTGGGCGATTATCTAATCTAATTTATATTAAATAATGGGTAACAATTTACAGTTATAATAAACTCTTTTTACTGCCTCGCTGGTGCAATTATACTATGGTAAGGTTACAGCGCTGTGGTGTGGGTTTGGAATCCCGGGTCGGGAAAAGTGATATTGGATTTTCTATTCATTATCGGCCCGGAGTCAGGATTTGTCCCCGATACGGTGATAGACTCGCCCTCTACCATATTGTGGGACGTCGATACGTGGGTGTCCTGGTAGCATCTACCACCCCTTCTGGGAATAAGGCGTAAGTTTATGTATGTATTATTTAATTGTCAAAGTACAGTATAGTATTACTCAGCATGTTAACTATTCCCCGCTGCAAGTGAGACGGCGCGTCTCGCCGGCGCGGCTGGTCGTTGACCTGCGTCTTCCGCGCACACCTAAGGGTGTCTGCGTCTGGACTGTGACCTCCGGAGCGGGTTCGATGCTCGGGACACTGTGTCACTGTGTGGCTCTGGTTGTAGAATGCACCTGATGCTGAGATGTGGTGGTTGTTTTTGCCGGCCTTGTATCAAAACATACGTGTTCTTAAGTGTGTTTTTGTTGAGCCACGCTGTGGTCAGTCATGTCTCATGCAGGCTCGCCATGGTGGTACACTGTCTCACAGGAGATCGACGTGAAGCGACAGCCTTGCTGTTTCTTTCGGTGATAGATTGCCGGATGCCCAATACCCTTTTTCTCTTCCCATTCTTTTTCCCCCCCGCTCCCCCCCCCGATGTGATGGGTAACACATTCATGATCCAGCGATATGGATGTTCATATGCAGTGATCACTTACCATGAGATGAGCTGCTTGCTCGTTGGCCGAACGTATTGAATATAAAGATAGGCAGTGCAGAAAAAGCTCTACTTTACTAAAACAGCAAACAGCAGTGTAAATGCGCTGTAGTGTTCCGGTTTGAAGGACATTGTAGCCAGAGTAACTACTGGACATATTGAGACTTAACATCTTATGTCTCAGGATGGCGAGCGCAGTGGAATTCCAAGCATTACCTTGTAATTCATGGTGTTGTTTGGTTTTGCTACTGTCCATGAGCGGTCGTATCGCTTACCATCAGGCGAATGGCAGGCTCGTCTCGTCATTCATTGCAATAAAAAAAAAAACTTATCTATCTGTATCAGCTCATATCCGTCCCACTGCAGAGCCCGGGACTCTTGTACCACGAGTTCTATTGAGAGGGGGTTAGGCCATACACTGGTTTAGTGGACTTCACATATAGAAATTATTCTAAATATCCATCTTATTTACTCCAAGCGTTCTTGTAAAAATTACGGACAAAGAAATAGCTTTCGTTCTGGCACGGCAGTGACTGCACTGCACCTGGTGGCAGGCGCAATGTTAAGATAGAGCAGTGTTTGTCAATCTTTATGAATACGCGATCCCTATATAGGTTGAAATCTACTGCGACCCCGTTGGGCCATAGATAAAAAAGTTGGTACTTTACAAGACTATGTTCATGATTTTCTCAATTTCGGTACCTATTTTATTATATCTCTGAAAGAAAGGCGATCTCCTGAGTAAGGGTTCGAGACCTGTCTAGGGGTCGAGACCTGCAGGTTAAAAAACACTGAGATAGAGCCTTTGCATCAGACGGCGGTCTCTTCGACATAATGACGCCCACTCAGCTGCTTCACGCTACGGAAGGAGCCAGGATTATAGGAAGCGAACACGTGATGGCTAACAATTCCACAGCTTGACAATGCGGTACAAATTGACAAAACTTAATTACAGGCCGAGATGTAACTTCGGCTATAAGGATGTCCTATGAGGCTTCTTCGAGTCCCATATGAAGGAATCAAACCCAAGACTCAAATTGACCAAGTGGTCAGGTGTTGAACTAGTGCGGAGATAACTTATCATTTATGTTTTCAATAAATTATTAAATATAGAGATAAGTGACGTCACAGTGACGGGTCTACGTGTCTGAACTCTCGTATTAATATTGTATTATCAGCCCATATACGTCCCACTGCAGGGCACGGGCCTCCTCTACAATCGAGAGTACGATTGAGCGGGGTTAGGCAATATAGTCCACCAACCTGACTTAGTGCGGGTTGGCGGAATTTACGTACCGTAGAAATTCTTTAAACTCGCTATGCAGGTTTCCTCGCGATGTTTTCCTTCACCGTTATAATTTGTGGTGATTGACTATCAATACACACATAGGTCCGAAAAGTTAGAGTTGTGCCCTAGGATTTGAACCCGCGACCAACGTCAACATGTACGCGGCCGCGTTTGAGCTGGAATATTATTAATGGCATGCACGTTTCCTCACGATGTTTCCTTCACTATTAAAGTTTCCCTCGGATAACAGTAATATCCGAAAAAATTGAGATGAATGTGGATATTTCTGTGACATCCGGCGGACTTGGAGAGCCGCCAGGAACTTCGCCTCGGTGCCATCTTGTCACTGATACTAAGGAAACACACAATGTTTTATTTAAATATATACACCCAACATTCACATACATAGTCCTGACCTCACACTAAAATCTAGTCTTATGTCATGAGTATCAGAAACTATGGGAGACTTTTCAGTCGAAGCAAATATTTGTGGGCCTCACAAACAATTGTCTGGGTGCGGGGATCGAACCCACGGCCTGTCGTTTCACAGCCGCCATCTAACCAACCAGCCACGGAGGCTGTCTAATTTTAAAGTTATAAAAAGTATATAATTCAAATTGAGATAATAAATTAGCTAAATTCAAACTTCGCTACTTGGGCGACTTCGTTTCACTCAACCGTACAAAATCATTGAATACTTAAACGTTATATTTTTACAAAATTTAAAATATATCTTACAAATATTACTGAATTAAACTAACTTGTAATATATAAAATAATCACTGTATTGTAAACTGGTTTTGAAAAGAGCAACACTAGAGTGTTTCTTGCCCGTGTGAAAACTGCTTTCCGAACCGGGTGGCAGAACAAAAAATGAATATTTTTATGGATTTATTATTATTTTCGTTCAACTGAGTCTAAATATATTTAGTCCCCCTAATGTGTGTCTAGACATCGCATTAGTTGCCCACAGGGGTCGCTGAGCCGAAATACTCGCCCCGTCGGTGTCCTAGGTCAGTGTCGAACCTTAAATAGAACTGGTCGATTCTATAATGGTTTCTTAGATTTACGCGATGTTACACGAATGTTTTTAATAATTGAAAATTAAGGGTAGTTAAATTGTAACAGTCACTGAGCGGATGACTAATACCTCAGTCCGCCCCGTGACCACGAAAGCTGTAAAGCAATCGAAACGTCGGGAAGTTAAAAAATGTAAAACTTAAACAAATCGCGATAAAATCCGTAAAAAAATAGTTTTATTTCAATGATCGATTCTAATTAGGACTAACGTTATGGACTTACAATGACATATTTACATATAATAAATTTGTTACCGAGGTCTGTACATGGAAGATAAATAAGAAAATCTAATATGGGGGGTCTGTAATCTGTATTAACGTAATAGAACCCAAAACAAAGATTTTTTAGAAACTGCTTTCACGGATTAACACTTAGGCTACTTTTTATCCCAAAAACTGTAGTATTCCGGTGGGACGAGGAAAGAATTCCGATATATTTATTACTTTTTTATACTTAAAGGGATGGGATGGGACTTGATTACATGCCTTGAGTGAGAATGAGACGGGTAATTCTAAATAAAGTTTATTTCAAATAAAGTTCATCACGCAGGCGAAGTTTGCGGGCAGATGCTAGTTATCAATACTACATACAATATTTCTGGCAGTCTCCGTGGCTGGTGGTTAGACGGCTGTGAGACGAGAGGCCGCGGGTTCGATCCCCGTACCGAGACAAATATTTGTGTGATCCACAGATATTTGTTCCGGGTCTGTGTTTGTGAGACCGAAGAGTCTCTCGTAGTTTCTGTTACCCACGACACCAGACTCGATTTTAATGTGGGGTCAGGACTATGTATGTGACTGTTGGGTGTATTTATTTATTATTTAACATTCATGTGTGTGAATGGAAGAGTCGGTAGGGGTCGACCTCATCGAACCTTTTTTTTTTTTTTTTTCTCGCGGGGAAAATCCCTTTACGGACCATCCCACCCCCGAAGGGGCGAGGGTGTGTCGGACTCACCGGCGCCTTCCGAGCCCAGCGAAGATGTTGTGCCGCCCGTGGATGTGGACGGGCGGCCGCTGGGTCGGGTCCCTACCGTAATCTACGCGCCGAAATACCGACTAAAAACCCCGCGTCGGCCACCATCGATGCACTTCAGAGACGGCCCCGGGATACAGCTAATACAGAACGCGCCGGGACCGCCTCCGACCTCATCGAACCTATCTCAACCAGATCAATGGCACCTTAAGCAAGGGCCAGGTTACAAGTACCCTGAACCGACGAGAATGCATGAAGAGATTGATGAAAGTAGACGAAGTGAAAGTAGTATGTCAAGATCGAGCAAACTAGATCCATAGTCTCTGTCTACCCCTGTGGTATACAGGTGTGACGTTTATGTATGTATCAACATTCATATTAACAATAATTCATATGTGAAAAAATTTAATTGGTTAATTGTAATTTAAATATCGTGCTTTACCTTGAAAAGGTTACAAAGCTGAGGTCTCGGGTTCGAGTCCCGGGTCGGGCAAAGTGATATTGGATTTTTCTATTCATTATCAGTCCGCAGTCAGGAATTTGTGCCCGATATGGCGATAGGCTCGCCACCTATCACATCGTGGGACGGAACATACAAGGCGAAATGTGGGTGTCCTGGTGGCGCCTCTGCCTACCCCTTCGGGGATAAAGGCGTGAGTTTATGTATGTATGTAGAACTGAAAATTAAATACAAAATAAATTAATTAATCCCCGTACGAGGCCACCGTGGTGGACTATACCTAACCCCTCTCAATCGTACTCTCGATTGTAGAGGAGGCTCGTGCCCTGCAGTGGGACGTATATGGGCTGATACATCATACAAAGCGAGCGTGCACAGCGATTAAGGAGCCGTCATAGTGAGCCACGTGTGTCGCGTTTCGGATTCTGTGTATCCGGATACAATCAGGCATCATTGTGTCGAGAGATGAATATCTCATGTGGATACTCTATCTGCACTGCGCTTACCATCAGGTATTGTGGTCACACTGTCGTAGAAAAAAATAACCACAAAGGTTTTTTTTATTCTCAAGCTCATTGGTGTGTCAGTGACGGAACTTAAAATAGATTCAATTTATACTGTTAATTAGTCGTAAATTGTAAGCTGACATTATTGTGTAGAATAGCGAAGAATGACGTCACTCGATGTTGTATCTCGTATTGGACTTAAAAAAAAAGAGTAATATTTTTCAAAAATTAATAAATTACATATTACACATAATTACACTTTGCTCTTAAAACACGCTAAACAGTAATTCTGGATCACACAAACACTTGTCTACGGGAATCGAACCCGTGACCTGTTGCATCACACAGCAATGACGCTGTCATATTATTTCTTTATAGCGATAATTGAACCCGCGAACTTCAAGTGTATTTTTTTATATATTTTTTAAACTGACAACCCTAATGTTGGAAGGACACGGGTTCAGGCGAACCCTTGAAAAAAAAAACTTACTTCAAGTTGTGCATTATCAATTATTCTTGCCGGGCCATAGTTTCCACTCAATTACTCCTCAACCCAATATCGACTTTATCTTTACATTTTAAAGCTTATTTTCACTTGGATAAATTTTGCTAAAACTACTGCGGTACGCTGCCATTGGAAAATCAACTTTATGTGTAAAACGTTAAGTTGTATTTTAGCTTGAACGTTGTTTTGTTAAGACAAATCGGTATCTCTGTTGCTACGTGCTTTCGCGTTATAGCGCTTTCATCGCGAGTACTTGATTTGTTTGCTAAACTGTATTCCGCTTGAAGCGCTTCAGTTGTCTTGTTGCTAAATTGAGTCTATGCTTAATATTACGCTTGTGTCTCATTGAGGTGGGTAGAGAAATAACTCCACTTTGATATTGACATATTATTACATGTCTCTGTGGCGAGTTAGACGCCGGTTGTGAAGCGAGAGGCTCGGGTTCGATCCCCGCACCGAGACAAATATATGTGTGATCCACAAGTATTTGTTTCGCGTCTGGATGTTTGTGAGACCAAAGCTCTCGGATTTTCTGATACCCACGACACAAGACTCAATTGATATTAAAGTAGAGTCGGAACTATGTATGTGACTGTTGGGTGTATTTATTTATCATATTGTAACTTTGATTTATAATATTTACATTTTCATTAAAAATACTCTTAAATAAATCCTAATATGGATTATTTTTATTAATTACGCTGAAAAAGGTGATTTAACATGACGTGAAAACCTATTCAGACTATTTTGGACACCAAGATTTCTAAGAATACTGTCTAGACTGAAAATGACATCGCCTAAGCGCAACCTTTTTAACCTCGCCAGTGTTAGTTACCTTAACAAAATATTTTTATACAGGGTATATCAAGACTGCGACCGAAAACGAAGCCAGGTGGTAGTATTAGTGACTTCAGACACAATGCAACTAAAATTTTCGCAACTTTTTTACTTATCGTCGTATTTGAGTGATAAATACATAGTTTTCCTAACATAATAATGTACATCTTTTTATTTTTAAATACACACAATGGTAGGCAAGGGTTTAAATTACTATTTTCGCAAAGACTAGGTATTTACAAAACCAAACACGATAGTATTTAAAAAAATGCAAAAAATAATCGGTCGCTTTTTTCGCGAAAGTTTCGGTTTCTTTGTGTCTGTAACCACTAAAACTGCCACCTGCCTTCGTTTTCGGTCGCAGTCTTGATAAACCCGGTAACATCACTCTCATGAGAGCGACAGCAGTGTAACTTTTTTCAAATATTGTGACATTTAAATGACATTAACAATTGTAATTATAAATGGCTAAAAGAAAGAGAAAAAGAAAGAAAAGAAAAAGAAGACAGTTCGTGTTCCTGAGGGAGTTTCTTGCTTGGTTTCTTCTTTACAGCTACAACACGAAGCGGTGGTAGCAGTTACTGACGATTCAAAAGATCTTGTGAAAGACTATTTGAATGAAGAATATTTTGATTTGATTTATCATGGTAATTATTAATTTATGTTAAAAAACAAAAAGTAAAACTTATTGACTACCTCTGTCGTCTATACGCTGAGGTGTAGGGTTTGAATCCCGGGTCAGACAAAATGATATTGGATTTTTCTATTCATTATCACCCCGGAGACAAGGAATTGCGCCTGATATGGCGATGGGCTTGCCACCTATTACATTGTGGGACGGGACACACGAGGCGAAACGTGGATGTCCTGGTAGCACCTCTGCCTACCCTTTTTGAAAGGCGAAAGTTTACATACATACATATGTATACTTATTGAGAAATTGGTGAGAATGATGAAGATGGCGAGCGCAGTGGAATGCCAAGCATTGTTTTGTAATTCATGGTGTTGTTTGGTTTTGCTACTGTCCATGAGCGGTCGTATCCCTTACCATCAGACGAATGGCATGCTCGTCTCGCAATTTATTGAAAAAAATAATATGTTTCCTATTAATGTCATCCACCCTTGATAAAAATAAAAATAACATCAAGAAACAATAACCTTGTTCTAAGAACGTCTGCTGAAAATGCGTGGGTGATATAAATAACGAGAAATACTTAATGTTCTATCAGGTCGTCCTTTATATTTTATAACACTTATTGAAAGCGATATTTATGAGGTTCAATGAATCTGTGACAAAGGTTGGTTTATTCTTAGAAAATTGTGATTTTTCTTTAGTAAGTTTGTAGCCAGAGTAACTACTGGACATAATGAGACTTACTAATGTCTCAGGATGGTGAGCGCAGTGGAATTCTAAGCATTGTTTTGTGGTTCAGGGTGTTGTTGGTTTGCTACTGTCCATGAGCGGTCGTATCGCTTACTTAATACTTAAAAGTTTTCGCCAAGAATTTTCATTTTTAGTCTATCAAGGCGCACTAGACTGCCGTGGTTAACTCTGCTTACTTATAAAGTCTGATATTCTTCAAATACTTATGTTTCTTCGTTTTTATGGGAGGAAAATATAGGTCCTTTTCTTGAAGATTCGTATCGCAGTTTATCGTTCTCAAACGGATATAAGACCCGAGATGTTTTATAGATAATTTAATATTTCATTACTTATTTATTGACGCTCATTGTGTGAAAAAAATTGTAGAAGTCCGTGCCCATATAAAGGTGAATTTTTCAAGTGGGTGTGGATGGCCAAGTCCGAAACTATGAGGAATACCGAAAAATACTCTAAGGAGTCACGAGCCCGATTTTTGTGAAAACTAAAACTGCATACTTGGATTTTTACAAATCAATATTCCTAGCCAGGAATTGACCCAATGATTTTGGAAAGAGGTCATTTTTAGCAAAACTCATGTTTCTTTCATTTCCCTAACACCTAGTCTTCCTGCGTTGATGAATAAATGAATATTGCTAAAAAAAACCTACTTCCTTTACTTTGCCGTATGCCATTACTTTCCAGAATTTGATCCTCATTAGCAACATTATCGAATGGCGTAATAATACAGCATGGTTAATTTTTTCAAAATAATCGATTTCAATTCCTGGCTAGGAATATTGATTTATGAAAAATCCAAGTATGCAGTTTCCGTTTCCATTAAAATCGGGCTCGAGAGTCCTTTCAGTATTTTTCGGTATTCCTCATAGTTTCGGAATTAACCATACTCATCCACTTGAAAAATTCATCCTGTATTGTCTATTAATCCTTGTACCATACCACCAAAACATGGGTAGACGTGTTACAAATTTAGACCCACAGGCTAGCTCCATCGATCAGCCCGGGAAGAACTAGGGGGAGGGTGGTCAGGGGGTCGTGGGGACTGGGGGTGGGGGGTAAGGGGCTAGGGGGTCAGGTGGTGGGGCGACCGCGCCCGTCACTCGCACAACGTCGAATTCCTGTTACGCACTGATGTTCGGATTTTGGCGTTACGATTGTAGATTTCAGTTGTATTTTGAAATAAAAAATTAAGTTGTTATTAAGTGTTTTTGGAACTGTATTTAAAGCTTAACGAATACAAATTATCAAAAATTGAAATAATATTGGTATTGATTTTCAATATGATTTGGTATTTTATTTCAATTTGGTGGTGGCCTGTTAGTAAAACGAACCAGACGCGGTTGTAAACACAGCGTTCACACGGCTGTTCACGGTGGTCGCGGGTTAAAATCGCAGGACACACCTCTGACTTTTCGGGAGTCATGTGTATTGATAGTCAATCACCACTCACAATAACGATGCAGGAAAACTTCGTGAACCTGCATACCCTAGCGATTTTTAAGAATTTCAATGGTATGTAAAGTCCAACAACCCGCACTAGACCAGCGTGGTTGACTATATGGCCTAAGCCCTCTAAATCGTACTCTGGATTGTAGAGGAGGCTCGTGCCCTGCAGTGGGACGTATATAGCCTGATAACGGTGCAGTACACTTTAACGATATACAGTAAGATTTTACCACTTATAATACTTACTGGTATTTATTTATTCATAATATGTATTCTACATCTTGACTATAATACTCAGGAAATACAAAAAATCTGAATATGATACAATGGTAATTTATATATATTTTTTAATATTAAGATAATTAATGGCTAAGAAATTATTGCAAAATTTAATAACAAAATGCACATTAAAAGACATATCATGTACAAATGGAAGTAATTTGATACTATACTATACTGTTAAAGTAGAGTTTGGGTCCATCTCAAGGTAGAGTTTGGTATTGTTAAGTTGGAGGAAGTTGCTGGATGCAGGCCACTTCCAACAGGTCTATGAGGGGATCCATGGGAGAGGCCTGTGTTCAGCTGTGGACTCCCTGTGGCTGAAGAGAAGAGTTATAGTATAGCAATATGTATTATAGTATATTATTTTAGACTTAGACTGCCTCGGTGGCGTGATTGTACTGCGGTACGACTACAAAGCTGAGGTCTCGGGTTCGAATCCCGGGTCGGGCAAAGTGATAGTGGATTTTTCTGTTCATTATCAGCCCGGAGTCAGGATTTGTGCCCGATAAGGTGATAGACTCGCCCTCTATCACATTATGGGACGTGGATACGTGGGTGTCCTGATAGCATCTACCACCCCTTCTGGGAATAAGTTGTAAGTTTATGTATGTATGTATGTAGTATATTATTTTTGACGAGAATTATGTATAATAAGGTGTCTTTAACTAAAGTGTCTTGAGGTGAATTCGACTGAGAAGGCTTAGGCCACAATCCACTACGATGGCTTAGTGCAGAATAACGGACTTGACATATCATAGAAAACATAAACATCTTTATAATATCCAACTTTACGCTGATAACTTTATAGTTATTTTTATTCTGATATGACAAAATTACTACAATGCAGCTGACACGCATATCATGTTGGCCGACATACTAATACCAACTTGATTGTATATGGATCACACAGAACTCGAAACGCGACACACGTGGCTCACTATGTCGTCTCCTTAACCTTACACAGTGGTCGTTTTTATAATACAATAACCAGCGAACAACTAAAACTCAAAGATGCTTTAATAATTTTTTTTATTCCTGCAAAGTGACTGCACTGCACCTAATAAGCGTTGTGCATGCCGTCCAGATAGAGCATCAAACGGTGGTCTCTTCGACACAATGATGCCCACTCAGCTTTACGCTACGGAAGGAGCCAGGATCATAGAAGGAAAAAAAGTCGAATGGATCAGCGCCTGATATATAGATATATATCAGTATTTTAAACAGGGTGTTGGGGAAACGCTTCTTTAAAGGAAACCAGTCGAAAAACGAATGATTCTTTTGTTGAATCAGAAAAAAAATCAAAGAAACTAAAACGTTTTAGCATTTTTCACACTCCATTTTGTTAACACAGCTAAATAAAACAATAATTTTTTTTAAAAATTATATCACTGCAAAAAAAATAAGAAACGGCAGACAAACACAACACTGAATAATATGATGGAACATGAATATTGAGTAATGCTAATATAAGATTTTTTTCACCTTCATCGATTTTTTGGAGCCATCATGAAAGATATCCTTTCTATCAACATAGTTTTCCGAAGCGTTTCCTTAACACCCTGTACAACTCACACCAAAACGCCTAGTAAAGTAGTGCACCCGTACATTCAATGTCCTGATAATTTCTAACCCCTAATTTGCCACCCCACCCCACCTGAGCTAGGTTGCCCGGGCATTGCGCTAGTGTGCACCGAACAGTCTAGCCGCTGTGTCTAGACCTAGAACTTGGCATGTGGCTAGAATACAAAAGATATACAGAAAATAAAAAAATATCAGCAGGAAGTTGTAAAATTTGATAAATATACACACTAACAGTTAGTTATAGGTCCTTAAAGCTAATAAATAATAAATATACCCAACAGTCACATACATAGTCCTGACCCCACACTAAGATCTAGTCTTGTGTCGTGATATTATTAAAGTGTTTTGGTTTAAATACTGATAGCTTTGCATTTTACTTGGAATAAATTAAACAAAAGCGTAACCTGACCGACTGACTAATGTATCAAAGCCCAGCCAAAACTACTGGAGCTAAGAACATGAAATTTGCCACAGCGGTTCCTATTGCGACGTATTGCGACTAACATAGGATTTTCGGAAATTCAACCCCTAAATGGGTGAAATGGGTGAAAACTTGTCAGCGTATACGATGGTAAAACACTTCAAAGTGAGATACTGTCGAGTTTCGAGTTATGTCTGCAGTTTTCTGATTTGGGCCGATGTGAGTCGAGAAAAATATAGCCGATAGATACTATTCACACTATGAAAAATTTAAAGAAGTAATATTTATATTTAACCATCTCTCATAAAGTCATGATATAGAAGAGTTAAAGGACAACTATTTAGTTTTATGTGGAACTAAATATGACTAAGTTTAGTCTGACCACAGTCTGACCTACGACAACATGACATTTGTTGACTCGCTTTGAGGAAGTACACACGGACAATTACCAATACTCATAGTTACCTCACTGGTATGACGTGGTATATATGAGCTTTAACTGAGGTCCCAGGTTCGATTTCAAAATTAGCAATCTACTTAGTGTTTGATTGAAAATCGCGGTGATATAGGCTATGCATTTTTTTGAAAAAAATTTATAAAGAAATTATATGGTGCGCGTATGAAATTTTGGAATGATTTTTTCTACTTCGTAAGTCTGATAAGATTCTTGTTAGGAAAAAAAAACACAACTCAAGAATTAAATGTTTATAAGAATTGATATTATAAAGCGTAGATCCGTATTCTAGTTACCTCATACTTGTATTTTAAACTATAATTTTAAGTCCTAACGAAAAATAAAAAAAGGATTTAAAATTGTTTGACAAAGGCCTATGATAAATGAGCTTTCTGTTGAAGAGAGAGAAACCGAAATACATAATGCTCTATCTCATTCTTCTATCATGGAAGTGGTAGAGCCACACTATCAGTCATGCTTCAGCAATAATGTGCAATCTCATCTGGGGCGGTACCACTGTCTCATAGGCAATCGACGTGAAATGACAGCTTGGCTGAAATGAAATGAAATGAAAATATTTGTTGAAACAATGAAATGTCATACATTATTTAGATTCAGTCACTTTTTTCCACCACCACCCGGTTCACAATGCTGTTTTCGCCAGAGAAGAACGGGCAAGAAACTCTAGCGTTGCTCTTTTCAAAATAAGTTTACAATACAATAATCATACAGAGGTTTCAGCGCAGTTAAATTCAGAGCAGTTCATAGATAATTTAGAATAATAATGATGGATAGTGTTACTGGTCAAGTGATTTTGTACGGCTGAGTTAGGTAAGTAAAGTCACCCAGAACGCTGTCGCGTTCCGTTCGATGAGTGAGATTGCCGGATGCCCAATACCCCTTTTTTCCCATCCTTTCCCCCCCCCCCGTCCCAATTTGATGGACAGGCGATAAATCCATTATCCAGCTTTGGATGTTCATGTGCAGAGAACACTTACCATCAGGAGACCCGATTGCTCGTTTGCCGGATCTGCTGCATGAGAAAAAAACTGCCTCTTGACCCACTATAAAAAAAGCGTAAAAAGTAAATAATCATTGAAGTACATATTTATAATTATTATTGATAATGTTGTCCTCTATACGCAAGATAACAATTTATATAACATACATATGTATGTATAGCTATGTAATTATTCGATGTTCAATATATTCTACTAGAGGTACCGCGTATACGAGCCGCAGAGTCCTGGATTTGAGTCCCGACTTGGGAGTTTTTGTTTTGTAGGTATTTGATTACGTAAGCTTGTCAGCTTAACTTTTGATGGTTAGGACAGGGTCCGGAATCCGGATTAAGACTTATTTTAAGGGCATTGTAGCATATAAATATGGGCCTTATTATTTACAGCTCTCGTAACAGCATTTTAGTGGAATTTCTAAAACTCTACCTTTGCCAAATTTGTTATTTTTTCATGAATGGATTACATAAATACCTGCTGATTAAAGAATAGGATAGATGTACGCCCGAATACTCAAACGACACTTAAAAATTAAGTTGCACTTAAGTAAGCAAGTCCCGCTTAAATGTACTGACTAAGTGGGACTTGCGCACCTAAGTGCAACTTAATATTTAAATGGCGTTTGAGTATTCTGGCGGTAGACTTGTATATTTTTGTATGAAACAGCTTTATTTTGCCAAGTCCTTTGATGTAAGCATGAAGGAAGAATGAAAAGAGGATATAGTCTACAGCCATTATATACACTATGTGAACTATTGCTCATACCAGGTGCAGTGCAGTCACTTTCCCAACCAGTGCAAAGTATTATCCATGCTTTTGGTCTTAGTCAGGTGCAGTATGGTGCAAGATCACTTTCATTTGGGTAGAGCTTAAGACACAAGTATTTTTCTAATAAATAATTTCCTCCGGTCCCGGATGGCCTCTGAAGCGCAGTTGGTTAGACGCTGACTGTGAAACGAGAGGCCGTGGGTTTAATTCCCGCTCAAATGTTTGTGTAAACCACAAGTATTTCTTTCAGGTCCTGGGTTTGTGAGACCGAAAAGTCTGTCGTAGTTCCTGATACCCACGACACAAGACTCGATCTTAGTGTGGGGTCAGGACTATGTGTGGGACTGTTGCGTGTACATACATACATACATAAACTCACGCCTTTATCCCCGAAGGGGTAGGCAGAGGCGCCACTAGGACACCCACATTTCGCCTTACATGTTCCGTCCCATGATGTGATAGGGGGCGAGCCTATCGCCATATCGGGCACAAATTCCTGACTCCGGGCTGATAATGAACAGAAAATTCCAATATCACTTTGCTCGACCCGGGATTCGAACCCGAGACCTCAGCTTTGTAGTCGTACCGCAGTACAACCACGCCACCGAGGCCTTATACGTACCTATCGATCATAAATATTTTTACTTAAATTAAGGTAATCTATACCTGATAAATGGATTCAAATTGGATTGGTCTTTACTATTTCCTGTGCGTTTTAATCATGACCTGAAGTGCTTCACACAAAAAAAATGCTTTCGGATGGAAAAAGCATTCTTACCCTAAGTTCATATCAGTGCTACCCTAAGCACCAGCGTTACATAACACGCAACGAGCATATTTTTTCAATAAGTACATAGGGAAATGACAACGCCGCTTGCCTGGTCTTAACTTTCTCGCGGCGGGCATGCGCGGGGTGTGCGCGGGACGAGCGGGGGGCGGCACGGCGGGGCGGCGAGGGGTGCGGCGGCGGGCGGGGGGGTGCAGCGGCGCGGCCCTGCGCTCGCTGCAGCCCTGCCAGTAACGACCGGTGCATCCGCGCGAGTGCATCCACGCGCGCCGCTCTATCATCATCCACCAACATCTCACACATCATGGTGACCAGCGCGCCGCCGCCGCCGCCACGCGACCCCCCCGCGACACCACCCGCAACAAAAAATAGGATTTCAGTTGTGTACCGCTTCCTTTGTCGTCCGCCATGTTGGATCCGACGCGGTTAACAAGATGCAACCGTGCGGTGAGTGTCGCTTTCTTATTTTGCCATTTTTCGAATTTTGAACGCTTTGCGATGACATTTAGGGATCGATTATTTTTTAATTTGTACTTTTTTGAGTCTGAAATGGGCAAAGACACAAAGAACGCCCAGCCCCACAGTCGATGGAAAGTGAAAATGAAAATCGCAATATGATTTCTCATGTATGATATTGTATGATTGAGTCGCGTATTGAAGTCCGATACAAATCAATTGGCCGCCATATGCGCGTGTCAAGCGTCCCTCGATGGTTAGTTGGTAGTTACATCATTTGATAAAAATATCAGTGGGCGCCGACACGCGTTGCCTCGGAACATTTCCTTTTCGCCACGACATACAGGGGGATTGATGTAAAATCGGACATTACGTCATAGGTGCGCCATTTTGAAAATCCCTCCCCCCTTCCGAAATAGGTGCGCTGCTTGGTGCGAGGTTTTCTTACAGCGCAGGGGGCGGGTCCACCGGGCCTCATGCGCGGCCACCTCGCCCTCAGACCTCAGCCGGGTAGGCCTTAGTGTTTCAGTCGCCATCTAGGCTGCACAGAGCCTGTACCTTAGTGTGAGAAAAAGAAAACCGCCCAAAGGAACTTAGGTAAGCGAGGAACCGGAAGTACTGATTTTAGCCTACGAAGCGAAAGAAAATGGCGGATACGTAACATCCGACATTTTTGGTTATTGATTTTTGGTACAATGATTTCCATAATGCGATTTGATTCAATTTGATTTGTATTGATTCCTTTTTTTGAATCATACAATACTTTTGAGTAAAATGGAACGTATTTCCATATTTTTATTCAGAATTTTGAAACGAACAATAAACAAGGAATTTCGTTTGTTCCTTTGCTTATAAAAAGTCAAATTATAATATTATTAACGAAAATAACTACTATTAACATTTTACAACTTCGCCTAAATTGTACAAGAAGTACGAGCCAAAAGGAAGAAAAAAAATCTTCGCCTAAACTTCAGAGTCCTTAGTTATAACATTGACTCTCATTTCTTTCTTGACATGAACAATTTTAGGTACTTTACCGATTAAGATTCCAGTAACAATACACTTGGCAGCAGACATAGAAATCAAAGGTCCGAGGTTTAAGTTCAAACTATGACTTTCCTTAGTTATCAGTGTATTCTTAATGAATGAAAACAGCGCGAGGAAAAGAAAACATTGAGATTTTTACATTATTGCTATGGTTTGTAAATTACGCCAACCTCGAAAAGAACTCTCCTTAGCATTTATGGGTTGATATATTATTTAAAATATAATAACATAATAAGAAAATGATTTATGAAAATTTACAAAATTATTCTCGAAAAAGTAAACATTATTATAATTGGAAAAAATAACGCATCGAGCGAAACCACGCCAATTCTTATAATGACAATTTAGCTATAGATCCTAAGTTGGTGGGAATATATACGCTTACGCTATAGAAACTCCTTATAATGACCCACGCCATTGCTACAATTCGGGTTTATACCAGCCTGACGCAATTTTATCGACCAAAAATAAACTTATGTATTCAAAAATACTTAACATCTTGAAATGTGGTTATTTTATCGCGACAGATAAGTAAATGAATAAATACACCCAACAGTCACACACATAGTCCACTAAGATCGAGTCTTGTGTCGTGAGTATCAGAAACTACGAGAGACTTTTCGGCCTCACAAATATTTGTCTCGGTGCGGGGATCGAACCCACGGCCTCTCGTTTCACGGGCGGCGTCTAACCAACTGCGCCACGGAGGCTGAGATATTATTATATTCAGCAGTTTACCAATGCCTCATATGGTCGGTCTAATTCACAATTTTCACAGTGTTCCCGGGCTCAAATCCCAGGGAACACCTCTGACTATTCAAAGTCATGTGTGTATTGATAGTCAATCACCACGCACATTAAGGGTGAAGGAAAACATCGTGAGGAAACCTGCATACCATAGCGATTTGTAAGAATTTCTATGGTATGTAAAGTCCGCCAACCCTCACTAAACCAGCGTGGTGAACTATATGGCCTAACCCCTCTTAATCGTTCTCGATTGTAGAGGAGGCCCGTGCCCTGCAGTGGGACGTATATGGGCTGATACAGTAATGGCGATAGTCCTGGGACGAAACAAATCAGTTAAAATGTGAGTGTTCTGGTAGCACCCCTGCCGGCCCCTTCTGAGAAAAAAGCATGAGTTTATGCATGTGTGTAACAATTAAACATACTAAACGTGGTAGAGGCACGATGAAGCTAATGTTAAGCTTTGGACCGCAATGATATCATCACCTTGCTTAGTTATCGTTATTCTATGACTATGAAACGAAAGATCAAGGGTGTGATCCCGTTTTGATACCCACGACACAAGACTTCATTAATCTTAATATGGGCTCAGAGATATGTACTTACATATGCGATTGTTGGGTGTATTTCTGTATTATTATTTAATTTTACACTAATTAAATAAAGCAATAAAAATAGTATTGCGTCAGCTCATATAAGTGTCACTGAAGGGCACGGGCCTCCTCCACAAAAAAGAGTACGGTTGAGAGGGTTTTGGCCACATTGTTCACCACGCTGGCCTAGTGCGGGTTCTCTAAAAAAATTGTAGAACATCAATATCAGGCCGAATAAAGATGGTCTGACGTCTACCACACACTTTCTTGTGCGTTTGCGCAAACGCGAGCTTGCACCAATCTCGAATCAAAATTGGTACGAAGTTTGCGCAGTTATTTGCCCACACACATTCCAGTATGCTGGTGCAAACTCAGACTTGCACAGTTATATCGTTACGTGTGGCGGCCATAAGGTATCCGCACCTCCTTAGTGACGTCATTTTGAAACTTGTTGCTGAAATCATCTGACCAATCAGCGGTAGGCATTCCTATCTGTTATATTTTTGTACTGAGGTAAACAAAAGGGGACGATTTTACTCATCGAAATGAACAATTTTTACCATCCCAAATCAGCTGTTCCAGTGGGATGCATGGTGTTGTTTGTTGCTACTGTCCATGAGCGGCCGTAACGCTTACCATCAGGCGAATGGCATCCTCGCCATTAACTACAATAAAAATCACCCCGCACTATAATAAAGAAAAACATCGTGAGGAAACCTGCATGCTGTAGCGATTTGTAAGCATTCCTATAGTAGCCAAGTCTGTCAGATACTAGGCCAGCGTTGTGTTTCCCCAATCACTCTCGATTGTGTCGGAGGCCCCATGCCCTGCTGTGGGACTTATATAAATTGGATTTACAAGAACTTCAATGTTTCCCTCAGGAGCTGTTTTTGAGACAAACAGGCGCGTTGTAAGGTCGTCGCCCTCTTATCACCGCCTTGTTTATTCGCAATTAGTGATAACGAGCCACTGGCCTCGACGCACGCCCATCAGGGGAAGGAAAATAAGAGGGAGGGGGGCTGTCATTGAATGTACTTTATTAGCCCATAGTCGGTCACTGGGCACGGTACTCTTCGAAACAGAGAGTTACCTCGAGAAGGCTAGAGCCACCACGCTGGCCTAAGCCAGTCACATAGCAAATACTGTGAAGACCATATAAATAGTATACAGGTTTCCTCACGATGTTTTCCTTCACTGTTAAAATGTGCGTTCTAGTTTTCTACATTATATGATCTTGATTCTTCTTTAATGACTTGTACTATAATAATAAGTAATAAATACACCCAACAGTCACATACATAGTTCTGACCCCACACTAAGATCGAGTCTTGTGTCGTCGGTATCAGATCACCCAGACCCGAAACAAATACCTGTGGTTCACACAAACATTTGTTTCGGTGCGGGGATCGAACTCGCGGCCTCTCGTTTCACAGCCGGCGTCTAACCAACTGCGCCACGGAGGCTGTCGATAGATAACACTTTATTGTTCATCACATATTACATAAAATAATACAGTTTACATTCTTTCGAAATAGTGTAACAAGTGGCGGTCTTATAGTTGTTAGCGGTCTCTTTCAGACAACCAAAACATACAGCATATTGTTACTTTCGTTGAGACTTAACATCTTATGTCTTAGGATGGCGAGCGCAGTGGAATACCAAGCAATGGTGTTTGGTTTTCTACTGTCCATGAGCGATCGTATCGCTTACCATCAGACGAATGACATGCTCGTCCCGCCTTTCATCGCAATAATAAAAATCGGTCCATATTCGTATGTTCCACTGCAGGGACGGGCCTCCTGTATCAAGATTTACATTGAAAGGGGTAAAGCCATAATCCACCACGTTAGCACAGCACGGGTTGGGACTGATGGCTGTCTTCAATTAGATATAAAACCAAAGCTTTAGTTATTCATATATTCTTTGTACACAAGGAAAAACAGAGATTATAACTAAATTTAAAATAACTACAATCAGCAGTCTTTTGCACAAGGCAATCACTTCCAGGCAACGTTTGCATGGACATAGAAGAAAGGAGAGTAAGGACAGTCTAAGGTGTTAGTGTAATTAAGTTTAATTTACTACTAGCGGCTCGGCCCGGCTTCGCCCGGGTGCAGATAGTTTTTGAGTCCAGTCCACATTCACAACATGTTATAGTTTTCGCAGCGCACGCGATGTAAACAATATTTTAGGCAATTTTTGACACCTTGGGTTACATTATTGAAGATTTAGTATGGATCCCTAATGTTTATGAAAATATAATATACCCAATGTCACCCGGAGATAGTGTAGGTTCCCAACAGTGAAAGATTTTTTCAAATCGGTTCAATAGTTTCGGAGCCTATTTAATGCAAACAAACAAACAATCAAATCTTTCCTCTTTATAATATTCTAGTATAGATGTTGATTTCCCTAATTACCTACTGATGGAGAAAACCCTGTGCTCACACTCGCCACTGCAACTTCTGCAAACCAGGGTCAATAGCATAGTAATAACACCGAGCATTGAAGCGAACCGAGTCTCTAGGAATATATAATAAAACTCTACTGAAAGCAAGCAAGGCTCTACCACACCGCTTTCTCATATTCTTTATTAAAACCACACTCACGTTTCGCTTTGTATGTTCCGTCCCACGATGGGATAGGGGCGAGCCTATCACCATATCGGGCACAAATTACTGACTCAAGGCTGATAATGAATAAAAAAATCCAAATCACTTTGCCTGACCCGGGATTCGAAACCCTGACCTCAGCTTTGCAATCATACCTTAGTACAACTGCACTACCGAGGCAATCATTCGAATAGAAGTTAAGTTATATAAAAAAAAACCGATATAGTCCAACCAAAAGTAATTTACTAACAAAACGAAAGGGCGTCACCCAGCCCTATCTCTAGCATATATAACAAAAAACGACCACAAAAACCCATCCCAAAGGATCGGCCCCAAATAGAAAAAAAATCATAGAGCGCACCATAAATTATGCCGTCCCATCCCCACTAGGCCCACAAAAAATTTGGGCCACAGACTAGTCACAAAAAAAAGCAACGGTCATTCGCTCCTTCGTGGCGCCACCGTCCAATAGAGATTCGAAATTCGAATAGACCAATAGTGTCGGCTCTATGCGCCGGTGCAACGGATGCGTTTCGAAATTTGAATGGGCCAATGGGAGCAGTGCGCTTCCCGCCCTTCGGCCCTCGCGCCAGGGCGCCGCCGGACGCCGGCCCGTGCGCACGTCACCGTAACATCAAGTCGTTTTGTTTCATTAGTGTAAATGTAAAGAAAACAAATGATTTAAGAAACTACGAAAGGTATTTTTTTGAAGTGCGGCCCTTTTGGGTTGTTTGCATTTTTTTTGCTGTAACAATTTGTTTTCCAGTTTTCAAAAATTCCTACATACCTTGAATTACTATAAAATATGTAATTCAGAATTCAAATATAAACCATTGGTCGCAAAGAGAAAAAACAAAAGAAAGATCCTGTCAGATTTATTAGATTCATTTATAACTTTCTTTCCTTTTGTATGCGACCAAGAGTAAGTTGATTGATTTTGGCGGAGTCCAAAAAGCCCTTGGATTCAGGCTATTTCTAATCTAAAGCCTTTTTCAATTTTTCCAAAAATCATGATTAAATATAAAGTAATATCAGCGAGGAACGATCGTTCCTACTCAATCGTACTCTCGATTGTAGAGGAGGCCCGCGCCCTGGAGCGGGACTATATGGGTAGACACATACAGTATTCCATACGCTTGTTAAATATTTGAGAACTTTAAATCCATACATATAATTACACAAATATAATTATATACATATATCTATCTATTCAGCCACACGAAGTCCACTGCTGAACATAGGCAACAAAATAACAACAACACAACTGAGATCCTTGGAGGAGGCGTATGTTCAAAGATAATTAAAAAAACATAATTGCGTCGATGAGACTGCCGTCTGATGCCATTCCATGCTCTATCTGAAAGTTACGCTCACCAGCAGGTACAGTGCATTAACTTTGCAGGCATAAAATAATATACATACATACATAAACTCACGCCTAATTCCCATTGGGGTAGGCAGAGGCTATTGAACACCAGGTGCTACGGTCCACACATACCTCTTTCGTTTCATCCACTGTCATTAATCTGTGCATACACGCTCGGCGGTTTCGAGGACTCTGTATTAGTTAATATTATATTATTATTATTTAAGAACAAAACGAAACGACGTTTTTTGTCAATATAAAATATTGGAGCCAACACACCAACATTGGCTTCAAGAACACATTGATAGTGAAAATGAAAGTACTGAATCCATAATAATTATCATTTAAATTCAGTCTCTATTTCTCTACAACCCGATTTGAAAAGCGGTTTTCACCGGAGAAAAATGAAGAAACCTTAGTGTTGCTCTTTTCAAAACCAGTTTGCAATACAAAAGTTACTTGATTTAATTAAGAACCACTAATCAATAATGTACTATAATATACATACTTACATAATCTCACGCCTTTTTCCCAGTAGGGGTAGACAGAGATGCTACCAGGACACCCACATTCCGTGATGTATGTTCCGTCTCACGACGTGATCTATTTTGTTCTTTTTTTACTGAAGCTCTAACATTTCTCTTTTTTTATCAGCGGTGTAACTTAATTGCTCATATGTGGAAGCTTGTTATGAGCTAATGGTAGCTATTTATTTTGTTTTCTTATTATTATGTAAGTTTTCCTAAAATTATATAAATAAACCAACGCCAACGTTGGCGCCAACGCCTCACGTCCAGCGTCCATACAGTTGTGTCCAACGCTACAAGGCCGAGTGACGCGCTGACGTAGCTCGAGTTCGTTCACTCATACTCATGGTACAACGCTTTACACGCGGCTGCACTTGTGTAGACAGGACTTTGAAAATACTCTTCACGTCTGGTGGAAAGGATAGGCAGAAATTAATGCAAACTATTAATATGGATGGAAGAGTCGGTAGGGGTCGACCTCACCGAAGCTACACCATCCAAATCGGTGAAACCCTCAACAAGGGCAGGTCAAAAGTATCCTGAACCAGCCAGAATGCATGAGATTGATGAAAGTGGATGAAGCGAAAGTAATATATCAGGATCGAGAGAAGTGGCGATCCATAGTGTCTGCCTACCCCTATGGGATACAAGCGTGACGATAATATATAAATTTATGTACTAAACATGTATTTTTAAAAGAGTTTTAGAACACTAGAGTTTGTTACCCGTTCTTCTTTAGTGATAGCCGCATTCCGAACCGGGTGGAAGAAAAAAAAGCTTGATTTAAATAATGTATTTTTTTTGGATGTGATCAATTATTTGCAATTGTCATTTTCATGTAATCCTCATGTATCCTCAATCGAAAAACTCAATTGCCCGATCTGGGAATTGAACCCGGTGATATACGGTTACATATTAAGACCATAAGACTATCCCAATAAGGTTTATTAATTACATATCCACTACTGAAAAGATTTTTCCAATTTCATTCATTAAATCTTGCTAATACATATAGAGGCTTTCCCGCCCTCCCACCTAACACAGCAACTCCTGGTAGCCAGGATCAACAGCACGCCAAGGACTAGCACCAAGCTCCGGAACTCGGCGAGTCTCGTGGGGACGCTTGTCTTTAACCCGCATCGAAATTAATAAAAAAGAAAAACAAATAGGAGGAGTTGGATACAAATAATTGTCCACTATATGCTCATACATACAGGGTATATCAAGACTGCGACCGAAAACGAAGCCAGATGGTAGTACTAGTGACTTCGGACACAATCCAACTAAAAATATTGCAAAAATAATGTCAATTTTTTTTTGTAAAGTTTTATTGATCGTCGTATTTGGGTGATAAATACATAGTTTTCCTAAAATAATGATGACAACCGTTTTATTTTTAAAGACTCAATGGTACGCAAGGGTTTAAATTACTTACCACACAAATCGATGATATTTAAAAATTGCAAATTTTTTTGTTGCATTGTGTCTGTAACCAATAAAACTACCACCTGGCTTCGTTTTCGGTCGCAGTCTTGATATACCCGGTATATACATAAACTCACGCCTTTAACCCAGAAGGGGTAGGCAGCGGCGCCACCAGATCATCAACATGTCACTTTGTATGTTCCGTCCCACGATGTGATAGGGGGCGAGCCTATCAGCCTATCAGCCTATATCAGGCACAAATTCCAGACTCCGGGCTGATAATAGAAAAATCCAATATCACTGCCCGACCCGGGATTCAAACCGGAGACCTCAGCTTTGTAATCTTACAAGTACAACTACGCCACCGAGGCAGGATATTTCCAATTTACGAAGTCACCTGATGAGAAACATGTGGATTGAATTCAATAGCATATGTGAATAACACCCAGTATATTTTTACCGCTCAATATTTAATGGAAGGTTTAAAGTATAAAATGTGTTGTTTCAGTGACCTAGGTTGAGGAAGGTCTCATATTACGCAGTCTGTTATCGGCACACACAATTACTCATTGTTGCACACACACACACACACACACATACACATAGGCACATATAACAACACACACACAATATTGCATCGGCCAAATGGCGTGCCGCGGTCGTGAATCATGGAGACACTGGTTCCGTTCTCAAAGCAGGCAATTATTGTTTTATCTTTGCTAGTTTTAATATTACTAGAATTAAGATTTGGTTCTAATAAATAGGACATTTCGGATATTTTCGTGTAGAATTTGTTTAAAGGTGTTTGATTTGAACCCACGACCACCGACTCGGCAGTCATGAAACCGACAAGCTACAATTTATCCACCTGTTTTAATTACTTATCCTGGATTCAAACCCTCGGCCTCTGATTGGGCAGTCTTCAAGTACACTTCTGTCTACTAGTCTACACGCTACACTTTACTCACTTTACATAAAATTGCCCTACCCGAGAATCGAACTCGGCACAGATCGATCGGAATGAATTGGTGAAGTGTAGGTTGTTACGATTAATAAAATTACCCCTGCACCCTTGCGGGGTGCACTGAAGGGTGGTATCATCCCTCGCGTGCTCATGCTATATATTTAGGGTTCCGTAGGAAAATATATTCACGCTTGTGACAAGTGGTGGCCTGTTTGTAACGGACCTGACAGGGCTGCCAACATGTTTACGGTAGTCGCGGGATCAAATCTCAGGGCACACCTCTAAAATTTCGAAAAGAAATATTGAAATATATTTGTATAATATTTGCTTACCTTGGGAACCGAAACGAGGCCTTCAAGGTTCATAGCAACAAGTTGTTTATCACATGTTAAAAGAACACCAAACTTTCACATACATAGTCCTGACCCCACATTAAGATCAAGTAAGTCTTGTGCCGTGGGTGCCAGAAACTATAAGAGACTTTCCAGGCCCACAAATACAGACCCGAAACAAATACCGATGGATCACACAAATATTTGTCGCGGAATCGAACCCGCGGCCTCTCGCTTCATAGCCGGCGTCGTCCAGCCAAAGTACCTATCTTATTTAGATTGGTACAAATAGGATAAAATGTACTGATTCCCTGATTTTTGGTCCTCCCCCTACGGGGTGAATGCGTTACATTTACAGTACATAAGGGTGCGTTTGTGATCCCGACGCGATTTTTTTTCGTGTTTCAAATGTCTGGCGAGGGTGGTTCGGTCGGCCATTTTGGGAATTCGATTGTATTCGATTTGATTCCTGGTTTAACACATGTTTCGTTAAAAAGAGCAATGCAGGTACTATCAGTTCAGATAAGAGTATCGAGACATTGTCGACACAAAAATGCCGGCTTGAATATAGCAGCCCATATACGTCCCACTGCAGGGCACGAGCCTCCTCTACAATCGAGAGTACGATTGAGAGGGTTAGATATAGTCCACCACGCTGGCCTAGTGCCAGGCGGACTTTACATACCATAGAAATTCTTACAAATTGCTATGGTATGCAGGTTTCCTCACGATGTTTTTCTTCACCATTATAGTGCGTGGTGATTGACTAGCTATCAATACACGTAAGACTACAAAAAGTCAGGCGTGTGCTCTGGGATTTGAACCCGCTTTTGAACAACTTTGAGGTCTCGGGTTCGACTCCCAGGTGAAGCAAAGTGATATTGAATTTTTCTGTTATTTGTCAGCCCTGAGTGAGAAATTTTATTATAAGGCTCGCCCCCTATCACGTCGTGTCACGGAACATAATAAAAGTAGGTGTCCAAGTAGCATCTCTGCCTACCCCTTTTGAGAAAAAGCGTCAGTTTATGTATGTAACATATTTAGACAGCCTCCGTGGCTGGTTGGTTAGACGCCGTCTGTGAAACGAGAGGCCGCGGGTTCGAACCCCGCACCAAGACAAATGTTTGTGAGGTCTACAAATATTTGTCTCGAGTCTGGATGTTTGTGAGACCGAAAAGTCTCTCGTAGTTCCTGATATCCACACAAGACTCGATCTTAGTGTGGGGTCAGGATTATGTGTGCGACTGTTGGGTGTATTTATTTATTTATACATATGTACATATGTATTAAAATATTATTTTTTGTTTTCAGATGCGATCGAGAACAGTTCCTACACCGGTAAGTTTACTTTTATTAAGTCAGTTCAGAGTTTAGTTGTTCTGAGCCGGTTCCGATGCTCGAGGTCGCGGGTTCAGTACCGGTTTGAAGACGCTTTATAAAACGCAAGGTCTCCGTATCATCGGTACTTAACATTATGTTAAAAGATAAAAATATGTAGGATGAAATGCATTAACAAATTAAATGTTTATTTATTAGTAAAATTGTTAAGACACTTTTATATTTACATACATACATACATAAACTCATGCCTTTATCCCCGAAGGGGTAGGCAGAGGCGCCACCAGGACACCCACATTTCGCCTTGTATGTTCCGTCCCACGATGTGATAGGGGGCGAGCCTATCGCCATATCGGGCACAAATTCCTGACTACGGACTGATAATGAATATAAAAATCCAATACCACTTTGCCCGTCCCGGGACTCGAACCCGAGACCTCAGCTTTGTAACCGTATCGTAAATCGTAATACAACTACGCCACCGAGGCAGTACTTTTATATTTAATGACGATTATTGAAAAATTCTGAACAATATTATAAACGGAGGATGAAAAAACGATCATTCATGATGGTCGCGCAGATACACTTTTCTAAAAATATTCTATCGCCTATATTCATCACAGATAAAGAAGGATTCTAATGGGGAAAGAATTTTTTAAATAGGTCCAGTAGATTCAGAGCCTATTCAGTGCATACAATCAAATGTTTCCTCTTTATAATATTAGTTAAACAAGCATATTTTATACTCGTAATTTAATAGTATTAACATGTCCGATGTAATAATGTGAAGGGAGAAAAAATATTTTTATTATTTTGACAACAACGCTTTCGGCGACATAAGATCGTGGACAACCTGTAAGTTAGAGGCCGTCCATTATCACGTGATGTTTCTTTTAGCATTTTTAACCCTCCCCTCTCCCCCTAGGTGATATGTGGTAAGGTTTAAGACTAACTCCCACCCCCACCCAAAACCACGTGTATTATTTTGAAACTACAAAGAATCTTAATTTTTTTTTAAATATCATCTTTCAATACAGTTATAAGTAAAGTATAATTTAGGACTTCTATCGTTGCCTGATAACGGCGAGTCAAGTTCACACTACAAGCCCCCCCCCCCCCCTTCCGAGCCTCACGTAATTAATGGACTCCCCCTTAGTAGTAAGGATCTTTTTTAATTTTCATAAATCTCTGCGATTCAGGGTAACTTTGACCCGGCCTTGATTTTCTTTAAATGCAAAATCATGTCTTATTCCTGATCTTCTAAAGAATACATATAATCCCTGTTGATATATTGAAATATACTTAGTAATACAACACTTCAAGGTCAAACCGCCGAAATACACCTAAATTGAACCCGGGTATCGAACCCGAAAAATGGAAAAAAACCGAAACAATTTGTTTCCGACCTCACCTAATTTTATTGGCGGTCCTATTTCGGGAGTTTCCGAGAAGTGCGGCGTCGATTCCCGGTAGAGAACATCCCGGCCACTATAAACCTTTTTTTTTTTATGCAATCGACTGGAATTTCGCCAAGGTCGTCCGTCTGTTATGCAAATCCTTCTGTGTCGATTTATTTTATGATATTTTATTGTAGGTTTTATTATTTAATAAACACTGGCCTTTCCTTCTCCCTCTGTTACATCCTATGGTAGTCTGTAAAAGCCTTATTCATATACAGTTTATAAACATATTTTAGTTATCGAATGTTTTGTCTTCTTCGCTCAAACTGGTTTTAAAAGTCGTTCGAAAGGGACAAAACATTCAAGAACTAAAATTGGTTTATAAACTGTCTATGAATAAGGTCGGTAAGAGATTGCCCAGTGCGATAACACCGCCATTTATACTTTTATTTTATCTCTATATTAATTTGGTTATGTCATATGTCATAGTGTACAATGAAGATTATGTTATAACCCATACACGTCCCACTGCAGGGCACGGGCCTTCCTAAAATCGAGAGTACGATTGAGAGGAGTTAGATATAGTCCACCACGCTGGCCTAGTGCCAGGCGGACTTTACATACCATAGAAATTCTTAAGGGATGAAATGAGACAGTGGAGATTAAGATTACACGCCTTGGGAGTTGGGACATGACACAGAATGAGCCGGGACGTGACTGGATGTAACGGGAAGGGAAAAATCAGTATAAAGGACGGCAGTCACGTTAAGTTTCGAAATAAAACAATTAGTACTCGAAATATGTTTCTGATGTTGATTGGACCCTAAAAGTATCTGCACCCGGGCGAAGCTAAATTAAATATAAATGTCATTTTCAAGTCTTATATATGCCCTGGGTTCGAACCCGCGTCCTCCTCAGTTTTTCATGCATTCTGAATTAAGCTACCGTCAATACTTTAATATTAAACGATTAATTTATAATAACACTTTTACAACATACATGTGCTGCCACCTAGTGCCAAGTTTATGTCTCACTTAAAATTGCACCATGCATTATTTTTAACGATACGACTTGGAAATTGCAAGTGTTTATACAATGCGTATGAAATTCTGAATCGGAAGGTCAGGGGTTCGATCCCGGTGTGCAGTTATTTTTTATTCTACAAGTATTAGTTTCTTTGTATAAAAGTCTGTCGTACTTTTAATATAATTATTAGAGTTATACAGCCCCGTGGCGCAGTTAGTTAGACGGCTCTGAAACGAGAGCCCACGGGTTCGATCCCCGCACCAAAACAAATGTTTGTGTGATCCACAGGTACTTGTTTCGGGTCTGGGTGTTTGTGAGACCGAAAAGTCTCTTGTAGTTTCAGATACACGACACAAGACTCGATCTTAGTGTGGAGTCAGGATTATGTATGTGACTGTTGGGTGTATTTATTATTAATATTTATATGTTATTAATATTGTGAATGTGGGCTTTATTAGTGGAATTCCTGTGGGTGAGTAGAGAGAGATAAAGGGAGAGTAAGAGAGAGAGTACTGTGTATGTGACTGATCGGTGTATTTTTGTTGCAGTTATGAATATGATGATCTCGGTGGCGTAGTTGTACTACGGTACGATTACAAAGCTGAGACCTCGGGTTCGAATCTCGGATCCGGCAAAGTGAACTTGGATTTTTCTATACATTATCAGGCCAGAGTCAGGAATTTGTGCCCGATATGGCGATAGGCTCGCCCCCTATCACATCGTGGGTCGGAACACACAAGGCAAAATGTGGGTGTCCTGGTAGCATCTCTGCCTACTCCTTCTGGGACAATGCGTGAGATTATTTATGTTATTAATATGATCTTATTTTACTAGATCAATAATATAAAATTTATAAATATATAAAATTAAATGTTATTATTTATAAAATTTCCATTCTTATTCAGGCCTTGTATTATAAGACCCTTTAAGTACCTTAAAAATTATTATAATACCTATTGACATCTGGGTACTTTTGAGTTCTGACCTTAAGGTCATAAGGTCAGTTACAACCCTATTTTTAATTCTCAACATTCGGGAAAGTTGCCTAAATGTAAATAAATTATAAAGTGAATATTGTTACCTTTATTTTTGAGGGTAATAATGCTTACAAGGGGGGGGGGGGGGTAAGGGGGGTTTAATTTGTTTCAGATCATTTTTAGTGGTAGAAAGGACATTTTTTTAAAGTATGTAGTAACGTTCAATCATATATTTCGGTGATGATTAAACTAAACTATTGTATAAAACGACTAATACAAAAGGATATAATTGTATTAAAAATCATGAAAATATTATTAATATAACAGAAATAAAATATACATATGAACTGTTATAATTTTCTTAGATAAGGTACTTATCGAGACCAAGGTCCCAGGTTCAAAACCCGTCATAGTGACGCTAGTGTCGCACTTCGAGCCAGTGTATGTGACTCTACCAGGCCGACATAATTATTTCGACTATTAGAATACTCTACTCCACTGCACTTACATGAGCTGTAGCCACTAAAGCGTACCAAAAAAGGGGGAATAGAGCTTAAACCTATGCCCAGCAGTGGGACATATATTGACCAATATAAGTACATATTTTTTAAGACTACGCCAGCGAGGCTGTGTGGGTTTCCTAGTAGCGCCTCTGCCTACCCCTTCTGGGGTAAAGGCGTGGGTTTATGTATGTATGTATTAATACGCTTTTATTAGCTTCAGACGTATGTGTGTATGTAACGGAATCTTTGAACATGATTTTGACCCCCTTCAAAACGTTGGACTAACTCGAAATTTGGCATTCTTATTAAGGACCGATGACAATTCAATATTTTAAACAGTTTGACAAGTTATCGTTACTAGGATAATCAGGATTAGCGATTTTTGTTTTCCTGAGACCCGGAGTGTCTGCGTCAAGACCAATTAAGAAATCTCCTGGCGCATTCGACTAAAAAATGGAAAATAAATAATAGTTAAAAAAACTAAAAAATACGCTTTAAAAAATAGAAAATAACTTTTAATAAATTTGAATTAAAAATAGTGTAAGCAAAAATGATTTTATTGTAAAAAAACGCGGGGTGCATGGTATCAATAGTTCTAAAAAAAGCACCAATTTTACAATAAAGTCATTTTTTCTTACACTATTTTTAATCCAGATTTATTATTTTTTTAATAATAAGTGATTAGCACATATAAACATCGACTACATACATTCATATATAAACTCGCGCCTCTTTCCCAGAAGGGGTAGGAAGAGGCGCCTTGTATGTTCCGTCCCACGATGTGACGTGATACATCGATTACACTTGTAATGTAAATGGGATTATCAAAATGGAAGGGAGAAATGGTAGGAAGTACTGGTTCTACAGTGTCACGCAACCTGGCAGCGTGACGTCACTATTTAGTGAGACAGTACCCACGAGACCACATTTCTGTATTTTTTTTTATTGTACAAACATAAACTCACGCCTTTTCCCGGAAGGGGTAGGCAGAGTTTCCCCTAGTAGCAACCAGGACACCCACGTTTCGCCTTATATTTTCCGTCCCACGATGTTATAGGAGGCGAGACTATCGCCATATCGGGCACAAATTCCTGACTCCGGGCTGATAATGAATAAAAAAATCCAATATCAGTTTTCCAGACCCGGGATTCGAACCCGAGACCTCAACTTTGCATTCATACCGTAGTACAACTGCGCCACCGAGGCAGAGTTTTTTGTATTGTATCAGCCCATATACGTCACTGCAGGGCACGGGCCTCCTCCACAATCGAGAGTACGATTGAGAGAGGTTAGTACAGTCCACCACGCTGGCCTAGTGCCAGGCGGACTTTACATACCATAGAAATTCTCACAAATGTATGGCATCGCTCATTACTGTAATACCACGTAATTATAACGTGCCTCAATCGAGAACTAAGACGCGGTAAGACTGCCTCGGTGGCGTGGTTGTACTGCGGTACGACTACAAAGCTGAGGTCTCGGGTTCGAATCCCGGGTCGGGCAAAGTGATATTGGATTTTTCTGTTCATTCAGCCCGGAGTCAGGAATTTGTGCCCGATATGGCGATAGGCTCACCCCCTATCACATCATGGGACGGAACATGCAAGGCGAAATGTGGGTGTCCTAGTGGCGCCTCTGCCTACCCCTTCGGGGATAAAGGCGTGAGTTTATGTATGTATGTATGTCAATTGAGAACGTTCGTAATATAGGAGCTATGTTAGCTATACTCGCCCACTGAACACGCGACCCCTCCCTCCAGAGCTCCATAAAGGGGGGTTAGGCAACGCTGGTCTACCAGGACTTCATAGAAATTTGTCAAAATCCATAGCATGCAGGTTTCCTCACGATGTTTTCCTTCATTAAAATGCTAATAATAAATTACTACCTTGTGACTACTTTTTTAGCAGTACAATCCAAAGGTAACCAGAACCATATGCCGGGTTATACAACTTCACTGTTAACTATGCTTACCACCACACAAATATCTTAAAAGAAAGTCTCGCCCTGGCACAGAACCCGCACCAACTCTACTATAGAGTGATGCTCGGACGGCGCGCGCTACCGTTACTTATAGGACGGAGGCGACGACATATCGCCATCTCACTCGCACGACCCGCCTACCAACACGCCCTGCGGACGCAACGCTCTTGATACTTTTCACAAGTATCAATTTTATATTTTAATATATTTTTTTTGGTGTGAAAATTTTGTTAAGTTTATATTAGATTAGAGTTATGAGTAGGTTTATAGGTTTTGTATATATTTTTATTTACAGGTTTGAAAAACTAATAATATTTACAGTATGGTATTTACTTTTCACCAATTTTAATTAAATATATTTACATATTTAATGTTTGATATGATAATTATTATCGGTTTTAATTAAAGTAAAATATATTAAAACCGAGGGTCATTTTTCTGAAATTCATTATTTATGAAAATAAACAAAATATATAAAATTCATCAACCCAAAAATGGATTTTAGATTATTGTTGGTTAAAAAAAAATAATGAACACTATACAAGGTCACTTTAATTACATACATAGATACATAAAGTCACGCCTTTTTCCCATAAGGGGTAAGCAGGGGTGCTAGCATCACACGTTGTTTGTTCCGTCCCACTTTAATTATGTAGATAATAATTCTCAATAATCTCACTAGATCAATTTTGTAATCGAGATTATTATTAAGTACAGACAGCACAGGCAAGAATCGTTCGCAAATACAATCACAGAAATTATTTCTCAAAAGTTATAAGTGTAGGTAACTATAGTTATAGTTGCTTAAACGTTAAATGATGGTATTAATGCTTATACCTTAAAGGCCGGCAACGCATCTCTGTGGTGTTAATGTGCATGGGTGGCGGTGATCACTTACCATCAGGCGAATGGAAGGATCGTCTCGCCATTCATTGCAATAACAAAAAAATACTTGTATACAGTAGTCGACTAAGTATTTTAGACATAGCAACTGTAGGATAATATAACCTAGCTGATATATGTATGTTATAAAATATTCTTATTTTCTCCAGATAAGAGTATTATTGTAACATTAATGTTGCGATTAGCGCCATATTACATAATAATCTATGTATGTTATCTATATCAGTCAGATAATCAAGCACTTGTAATCTATTTGCTCACACATATATCATCACACCTGCTTTCCCGAGGGCATAGGCAGAATTACCACAGCTACTTCTTATTGGCTGAGCTATTCTTTTCCAACAAGTTAAGATGCTTATGTCTTTTCCCTTATCTAGACAAATTCCTGTCTGTACTTTTTGAACTAAAAAACTCATACAAAATAGATTTTTTGACCTGGGAATCGAACATAATAATCAAATTAACAGTATTCTACTAACAACGTGACCAGTAAAGCGACTCAGTACGTGTATAAAATGTAATCACATAGCAACAACGAGTAGGAACGGCTTAAAATTTAACAGCGGCAGCGACGCCTTGACATTTTACGAGACATTGTCCAATAACTGCCTTTTTATGCTGTCCTTTCAATGTCGTACAAGTGTAGTAATATAAAATATATTATATTTATAAGTTGTACATAAGTTCTACCCTTCTCAATAGTACTCTCGTTTGTGGCACGTATATGGGCTGATACAGACAGCTACACATATTTTGCCATTTAAAATGACTAGCTCTGTGATTTTAATATTTTACTGATAATTCAAAATACGTATTATTCAAACATTAAATATATATTTTTGTGCGTTGGTAGAACCCTTGGCCTTTCATTTTAAAAATGGCTTCTGGCTCATGGAACTGCCCATTCTGTAGCTTGTACGTTTAGCTAATCGGTATAATTTAATTAATATGATTATCCAAAACCTTTATTCTATAAATAGCAATTGGTTAGAATACCCAGATAGAAGTCTTTGTAAATGTGCGTGTGAGGTGTATTTATTGATTTATGAATATTATCTTATATGTGTATCTCTCTATGTAGGAAATGGGTATCATGTCAATTGAAAAAAATTTACTGTCTAATTGTTTGCTATCCATGTTAAATATAAAAGATAATAAATAAATAGATAAATACATTAACAGTAACAAAAATAGTCCCGAACCCATCTAAGATCAATTATGTCTTGTATCGTGGTTATCAGAAACGATGTGAGACTTTTAGGTCTCATAAACACCCAGACCCGAAACAAATAACTGTGGATCACACAAATATTTATCTCGATGCGGAGATCGAACCGGGGATCTCTCGTTACATAGCCGGCGTCTAACCAACCGCGTCACAGAGGCTGTCCAATGAAACGATATATTGTTAGATTTAATAATAGTATCTCTTAATTGTTAATGAAATATTATTGTCTGATATAATATTATACAGAGATGGGAAACACGATGCAATTTTAATAATCAAGCGATGCTCAAATCTATATTTTGAAAAATGTTGCATTCTATTCTATTCCACCAATTTTCTACAACGACTATAATCTTATATATAACGACTCCCGTAATTATATTTCCTGTTTTATAAAAATAATTGCAAAAATACACGTACCATATTTAAAATTAAATATAATACTTTTTAAAATATACATGGAGAAAATAAATCCCAAATTATCAAAACATTTTAGCATTGCAGTAATAAAAATGGATGCAAGACATGCATTACTCAAGTGTCCCAAACCTGCACTGCAATTTTCATTGCAGACGGGCGGTTTATAAGACGCAACCTTGACCGTTTAAGAACCAGTTCCGGCGATGTAGGCAGTGCGTTACGTTTTTTTTCTTTCACGCTCGGTGCGCTCGTGTAACAAGGCATGTTCTAGAATACCTTGGACACTTTCTTAGACGATGTGTTAATTGATTCCGTTTAATTAGTGTTTTGCAGCCGATGCATTAAGTAATGCACTATGAGCATTCAAAGTTACAATGTAATTTATATTTTGATTTGTCTGATTTTACATTTGATGAAATAATCCAGTGACATTGCGAGGACTGTAATGGAATTATTTATTAGAATACTTTACGATCTTATAATATTTATTCTATTAATTACATAAAATATCATTTTTTTAATTATTGATTATTTTATATCATTTATAAAGTACAATCATTTGTGGGCTTAATATTATTCGTATAACACAAAGCATACCTTAAGATTTAGTTTCTTATTATTCTCAGAGTAATTATGAAAAATTGCAAGTCATAAATGAAATTGTCGCGAACTTGTCAAGTGCCTTAGTCGGCCTCTAGCCTGAATTGCATTGTAAACTTTCAATATAGTGTGCAGTGAAAAGTCAAATTAAAGTTGATTGTTGGTTTATATTACAGACTCTTAGAGATACTCTTAGATTATACTATTATACCTAGAATGAATTTATGTGCAAGAGTATTAGCAGACTGCACGAGCCGGGATCATAAATCCATTCATAAATTTCAACGTTGCCATAGAAACAATCTTACCGACTTACCATCCTAAAATAGATTGGCTGAGATCACTCGAAAATGGCTCTTATGTTTAAGAGTTAAGGTTTAAAGTTATCAGCGAGTTTGAAATAGCCGATCGAATGTGTCAGTTGTCAAGGCGCGTTTATCATGCATTGTCTGTGCATTGCTACATTTATTATGACAATATATTTGGTATTTGACTGAAATCACCTCATATTGTATATCTTATCTCGTTTCAAGTGCATTGCTATTGAGTAACCTACTTTATTCATTACTATTTTCTTGGTCGTACTAATAATGTTATATGGTCTATTCTGATAATCACTAAATTCTCCTAAATACGGCAGTAAATTTTGCTCCAACATTCACATCACCGCCATTCTAATTCGTTCGCCCTCTCGCCCTCAGATTCCTTTAATGGAATTAGTGATAATAGTTTATTGATTGTCGGAATTGCCCGACTTCGGATTTAGCCGAATAGACTATATACGAAAAATAACATTTTGTATAGTTGCAAATACACAGAATTAGTCAGATTCTCGCAAAGATCAATGTACTAAGAAATTATATATTAGTAATAAAAATATATTTTTGTATATTTAGAAATACTCAGAACTACCAGATTCATAACGAGCTAAATCAATGTACCAAAAATGATTATTGGTTACAAAAATCAGTGTATTATAAGGTTGGAAATGATCAGTATGAGCACGAATAATTGCCGCGTGCAAGAACCTCGTCAGTCGACACACACAACCTTATCCCCTCGGCGTGCGGTTTTTTAACGCGTAAAGTCTAGACCTCTAATTGACTAATTTAACATCTATAAATAAGTGGACGTAAATAGAAGCTGTTGTTGCCAGGCGGTTGATCGCATGACTCTTGTAAGGGGGCCCGCAGACTGTGCGACTGAGCCGCGACTCTGCGAATTTTTTGCGTTGAAGAGTTATGAACTTGAAGTAATGTAGCTGATAAGACACTATTCTAATAAGATTAAGATTAGTTTTCTTATTAGAGTATATTAGTTTTGATTATGAAATTATCTAATATATATAGCACTTATGTATTTATAAAGATAAGATTCATGTTATGGTTATTATTTAAAGGGACAAAATTATACATATAAATATTTGCTATTCTTCCAAATTTAATTGGTTACATGGAACAGGAGAGGACAGGATTGCATGCGAAGTCCGGCCTTAGCGCTAGTTTTACATAAAACTGAAGTCCACGTTTGATCGTTGCTTTGTTTTTTAAACGCGCTAATCTCGGATACTAGGTACTGGTTTGAATTGAAAATTCCTTTTGGTGTTTAATAGTTTATTTATCGAGGAAGGCTATATTACTTTTCGTTTCGGGAAAATATATAACGGGACCTTTATCCTGGATAAACTTTTACGCGGATGAAGCCCCAAAACTAGTAAAATATGTAAGTAAAAACCTCGGATAAAAGTCTTACGGATGGTAAGATTAGTTAATGCTCCTCTTCGTGTGTGCGCCCCGCCTGCGGTTCGTAATCGCGCCGCCATTGCATTGACAGGGCGCATTGTTCCGCTCAACGCGCCGGGGAAATGTACCTCGTTTTTACCTATCTATCCCATGCTTTTTGCGGTAATTAACGTATGTGCCGACCTTGGGGGGAAAAACACTGCATTGTATGCGTGGAATTCATGTAGATATTGTAGTAACTTCGATGTGCCTTAGTCCCGTACGCATATTAGCACGTATTTTTTGTTATATCTATTTTCTAATAATGTCACGAATGGGCGCTTTCGAAAAATTAAAAACGGTTGGTTACAAAATGATTGATGTTCAAAATTTTACTCATTGGGAATATATGCATTTTAATAAAAAAAATCAAATATGCACATGTAAAATTCTTAGTTTAAACGCTATAAATAAATAAATATTGTTACGACAATAACATATATTTATATTTATTTTCATTAAAATTGATTTAATAAATAAATTAAACATAATATACCCTTTTTACATCTAATTGCATCAAAACATAAACTATATTATTCAGAACGTTTAAAAGGTATACAATTATCTCAAGGTGACAAATACACACGATTCAAAGTCATTTTAATCAAACCGAAAACAAAATTTCATTTAAACCGGGATAAATCGCGCCTAGAAACAACTTAATTAGAAAGCAAAAAAAACATCAAGTACCAAGACCGTTCGCGTCGCGCTGTATCGATCGAAATTCATGTTTGGAACAAAAAGTGGACCGTGATTCGCCTACCCGCTCGCACGGCGGCTCCGCTCACGAGTGCGAGAGAGCGCGCCGAGCACGTCGCCCGCGCCCACGTCAGGAGGCCGGTACATTGAACCCTGAAAGTTCGAGGCTGCGCCGAGCGAATGCTTCGGTCTCTTTCGCTCAGAACCGAAACGTCGTAACGCCTCTATGACCCACAAAACGGGCCGCTCTTTTTAAGATTGCATACAATAGTCCTGTCCTTGTCAGCCGGCTGTGACATTTGCGCGGCGGGTGTTTTTTAAAAATCTTTTTATTTCTTTTTTTTATTTTTTTACGCAATAAGCCGTCATGCCGTGCTTAGTGGTTGGGGAGTGCTCGCGATCGATTTAAAACGGTTTTGCTTCGGATCGAGTTTAGGCCTAAAGTGAGTGAAATGTCCTAAATTAACTGGATTTTAATTTGCGCGGACGGTGGTGAGTGCAAAGTTCGATTCCCGATTGGACCTATTTGGTATGTAATTTTGGATATATTTTTTGGGGTGTTTCCCAACGGTGGGGTGGCATCGTCTGTACCATTTTTAATATAACCCACAATCTAGACTTCAAAGTAAAATCAGGTGTCTAGAATCTAGACTGTAGTACAATCTAGGCTAAAATGATAGCACGTGGAGAGCACTGTAACCATGTTAAAATGTAGGAATTTGGTAAATCTGACCGACATTGTTAAAATACCTACCTATATACAACTTCGGATTAAACACATATGTAATATCAAACCACGTGTTTATTACATAGCTTGTAACACTAAAAACCCATAATATATAACATTAAAAATAAAATCTATGTCTGGACTTTTAGTTCTCGAATTAATAATTACAAGCCGCCATTTTGGTTTGTCAACGTGGAAGGTTATGTCAGAAATATACGAAGTATTTTCTTTACAATTTATAACAACCGGGCCGGCATTATGATGTATGAAACTCTCTCTAGTACGCTCTATAGAACACTTACCGTAAGGGCAGTGCAGCCACTTTGTCGTGTATAAAAAGATCCCACATTCCCACTGTTGGGAAAGAGATATATCGGAGTCCCTTGATCATAGTTTAATCAATTTAATTTCCAAATACAAGACTTTTTGAAGTCAGACACCGACCCTTTTTTTCTAAAGTGTAAATAGTTATATTCATAAAAAACGTTAATTAATTAATTTATATTCTGCCCTTATTATATTATTGGGTAAAAATATTGATGTTTTAAAATAATTAAAAATAATACGTACGGTCATCAGCCTGGTCTATAAATATACCAAAATCTTATTTTAAAAACACTAAAATCATAAATGACTCAGATCTAGGTATTACAGTTATGCCTAAGCCCGTTTGATTAGACCAACGAGGCCCAAAATAATGAGAAATAGGAATCGAAATATTTTACTGTACCTAAATGCCCTTGGATACTTAGTATCTCGAAGGGCCTTTTGTAGAGGCAATGGATAAAAATTTTTTTGAAGATATCTATGGCTTCGTTTTATTTTATTGTATTGTATCAGTCCATATACGTCCCAAGCAGGGCACTGGCCTACTCCACAATCCAGGGTACGATTGAAAGTGGTTAGGCCATATAGTATGGCCACATACAAAGATATATTTGTAAGTACGAATACATATTAAAAAAACGTCAAAAAATGATAAATTGCCGAATTACATTGTGGTGTTTTTGTATTTTGAGTATATATGTTTAAACCAACTGTACTATATAAAAAGCCGTTTATTTTAACCGAGTGTGGAAAAAGGATAATGCATCGTCACTTTTTCAACTCGTTATTGAAATATTTAATTGGCTAATTTACATGTTTAAAATAAATTAAAAACCTACTTTTGAAAAGCTTTTTTAAAATAATATATTATATGCCATAATTTTTGTAAATAAGATAACGAAATGAAATAAAAAGGACACTAAATGAAATTAGAAAAAAATTCTCACCCGTATTCGAGTATACCACGCAATATCTCACGTTATATGACGTCACATTATCCTTACATAACCAATAGAAAATACAAATCTCCTTTTCCTATTCACCACCGATAACCTATCTCGAAAACGGAACAAAAAGTTACCAAAAAATGTTAAATAAAAAAAATATATGTAAGGTATAGTCCGACCGAAGCAACGATGCTAATAAACCATGCTCAATTATTCAAAACACTAAGATAAAAAATATAACCATAAAATATATGAATAAAAAAAATGTATAAGGTATCGACCCGAGCATTGAAGCTACAAAGTCATGCTCAAAGCATATACCAAAACACCTAGATAAAAAATATATTGAATTTTTTTCTAATAAAAATAGAATATGCTTTCATATATTAACCTTTATAAAAATAAAATTAATCCTTTTTATACTGTCCCATGGTGGGGCATACTTCTAAACGAAAGAGGAGTTAGGCCATAGTCCAGCACGCTGGCCTATTTATTTATTTATTTATTTATTTATTTATTTTATACACTTTATTGCACACATCCAAAAAAAAATACAATTAAAAGAAAATCACATACATAAAAAGTACAACTGGCGGTCTTATCGCTCAAAGGCAATATCTTACAGACAGCCTATTGTGGGCTGGACGTCACATACCATAGAGAAAGTATAAATAAGAATATTTATAAGGGAACACCCTTACTTAATTTTTCCCCGTCATTGAACTCGGTGATTAAAAAGAGATAAAAAAAAATAGCTTTCTGAAAAAAAAAACACTTGACCACGTTCTAACATATATGTTTTGTATAGGTAACTAATTAAAAGGATTTTTTTTTACCAAAGACACATAAGCTAAAATATTTGCATCACATAGTTCAGGAATGGAACTCACGACCTATCGTTTTCCATCTGATTTCTTACCCACTGCACCATTATGTAACAATATCTACACCCTGATTGACATATTCCATTAAAAATTATCCCATATCCCGTAATATTACTAAATAGGAATAATAAAATACTAAATACCAAAATTCCCATAGTGATTAAAAATACCAAAAAAATATTTATATAATACAACAAACTAACTTTAAATACATACGTTATTATCTTTGACAAATTTGAACCTACTTAAAATTCTTTTTTTAATAACAAATTTATACAAACCAAAAATAAAATTATGTGCCTAGTCACCTTTCGCATTTGATGTTCTTTATGAATGGTACTGTTATATTATCTTGCCTGTATAAAATAAATACACTCGATATTTTATCCCTCAATTCATCCCTTCAATTTAATTTCCAAAATCCCTTTAATAGTGTGCATCTAAGCAAGGAATACTTATGCCAAATTTCATTTTTTGTCGCATTTAATAAAGCTTAGTATTTTAGGACAAATATTTCTTAAATTCAATAAATTAAGACATAAAGCTAAAACGTCCCACAAAAAAAAATCAACGGAATTTATGGCACACTCCATATCAATGTTATTTATGTAACACTCTAAAATTCAAACGACTAAAAAGCCTTGAAAAAAAATTCATCCAAAAAATATTTAAATAACTACCATTAAACAAATATTTAAGGCAATAAAATATATAATATTGTATATCATTTTTGTGTATGAAAAATTAAAATTAATTTTGTCTTAAAATTTCATGTCATACAAAAAATAATTTGATGAATTATCATAAAAGTTAATCATTATTAGGTCATAGAAAGTCTTGCTGAATAAAGGCCTCCAAGGATCGACCTGTTGGAACCTAAACCCATCCTGACTGTAACAGACAGCCTCCGTGGCGCAGTTGGTTAGACGCCGGCTGTGAAACGAGAGGCCGTGGGTTCGTTCCCCGCACCGAGACAAATGTTTTTGTAAACCACAAGTATTTGTTTCGGGTCAGGGTGTTTGTGAGACCGAAAATTCCCTTGTAGTTTCTGATACGACACAAGACTCGATCTTAGTGTGGAGTCAGGACTATGTATGTGACTGTTGAGTGTATTTTTTTTATTTAAGTAGTTTGTTTAAGATATATCCCACAGGTCTTAAAGGATAATTAAAATTATTCCTACTCAAGGGTCTAAAAACATTTCAGCCCATATACACCCGCCCTTTTCAATCGAGAAGTCCATAGGGCTGAGTCCATAGAAATTCTAACAACTATGGTATGCAGGTTTCCTCACGATGTTTCCTTTAGCGTTCACCGACGCTTGTAACTATTTTAAAATATAATTCATTACAGGGGTTACGAAGAAAATCCTTGTAAATGTTTTTACCACATACATAATTAAATATGAAAGAAAATCCTTATTATATTACGTACTTTTATAAACTATAGTCTAGATCGGAAATGGCCATTACTATCACGGCTATAGGTTCGACCTAAGTAAGTAAGACCTAAGTAAGTAAGAAGTACATACATCTTTTCCAAAATAAATAATAACACCCAACAGTCACACACACAGTCCTGACCCCACACTAATATACCAAGTGTTGTATCTATAAGAAACTTAGTTTTACAACATCCACACCTGACGCTAATATTACTGGAACACGCATTTGTCTATGCGGGAATCGAACCCGCGACCTCATAGTGCGGCAAGCAAACAACTGCGCTACAGAGGCTATCAAAATAACCAATTAAACTATCATTTAAATTAACGGAAATATTACAATGTATGAAATTCTTAAAAACCACCCCATACCATCCCCAAAAATATAAAATCAGTGATTATTCACCCCGGTGTTAACAAGGCCGCACTATAAGTTGCAAGTAAAATAAGATAAAACAAATTCGGCAACGCAAGGTCAATGACACCCGTTAGTGACGTTAAGTTATGTAACATTCGACTTACTTAGCATCTAGATTTCTACGTGAACGACCTACATTCAGTCAGTTTTATTTTGCCGGCATTTTAGAACTTTTAATATATTCAATATCTGCCTGACTTGAGCCAGGATTATTTAATAGTTTTTTTTTTGCTTCAATCCACTCCTGCACTAAAGGATGCTTATACTACATAAAATAATCATCTAAATAAGGGTAATAAGTTATGTGAAAAAACTAAAATATCAAGTATAAAATAATAAAACAATCTTATAATTATTTCCCATTCAAACTTTACTTTCCACTTTTGTCCTTAAGGGCGGAGAAACATCAAAATACATTTTCCAAATAATATCTCAAAAAACACAAAGTTTTAAATAAATCAGATAACACTTGGAAACTATGCAACCCTATTTTTATTCTCAGGGGCTGAAATTAATACTAAAACGTATATTATATCCTTTTATCAAATATCATATATTTACCATATACCAAATTTTATCAATATTCGGCAGTTTTGGCGTGAAAAGGTTAACATACATAAATACAGTATCACATTCATTTTAGTAAAGATATTGATTAATATACACATAAACTCACACCTTTTTCCTGGAGGGGTAGGTAGTGCTAACAGGACATCCAAGTTTCGCCTCGTTTTCCGTCCCACACGGTGTGATAGGGGGCGAGCCTATCGCCATATTGGGCATAAATTCCTGACTCCGGGTTGGTAAGGTATAGAAAATGTCATCACATTGCCCGACCCAGGATTCGAACCCGAGACCTCAGCGTCGTCATCGTACCGTAGTGCAACTATACCACCGAGGCAGTACTATAAATAAAAAACCATAATGGGGTCATTGACCTCAGTTCGTGTTACGTCGGTGCATAAAAGAAAGATCCTAGATTATTGTAATGTATGGCATCACGCCATTATCCTTTTAAGGTGGGCAGAGGTAATTAATTTTCATAATTATACTCTTCTATTTTTGTCTCGAAACCCTCTTTATTATATGTTATATACACTTCAAAGAAGACGGTTAATTTCAAAGCATCGGAAGTCCACTGCTGGACATAGGCCTCCAAATCCACAGATGTTGGAAGCATCTTTTTGGCCTCCGTGGCTGGTCGGTTCGCGCCGGCTGTGTGAGAGGCCGTTACGATCCAACGAGTCCAATGTTTGTGTACACAAGAATTTGTCTCGGGTCTGGGTGTCGAGACCGAAAAGTCTCTTTAGTTTCTGTTACAAGACTTGTATAGTGTAGGGTCAGGACTATGTATGTGACTGTTGGCTGTGTTTATTTAAACAGCAACTCCTCTCAGAATGTATAATTAAGAGACATCAATAAGTTTCTTAATGTCAAGTAATTGCTGGGTACAATGACCTTCAAATATCAACATTGTTTAAACCCCGTTTAACGGCAGATACTCGTATACCAAGTAGATATTTTAATGGAAAATTCACAATTGCCTAAGCTGGGAATCAAACCTATGATGTCACTGTTAAGATAGATAAAAGATTATAAAAGAAATCTGATTTTGTTAATTAAAAAATACTTTGACATTTAATTGTTTCCCTGAAATGTTGCATTCCCAATTTCACTACATTTAAAGTGAATGTTTAAATTTTCCGAAACTATTCATAAAACAAACACTACTTGGTAACAGTTAAATACATGTTGCGGGTCAACTAAAAGTATTAGGCTTTTCGAGAAATATCTAGTTATTAAAAACATGAAAATATAACTGTTGTAGAAAACAGGATTGACACATTCAATACTTTGTGAAAATAATTGTTTAATTGTATAGAAAAAATTAACTATTTCTGACAAATGGATATGAGGTTAAAATTACTATAATATGTTAAAAATATCTACAAATCATAATTTATTTATTTAATACTTATACTTAAAAATACATCATAGTACAACATTTTACATCCATCAGCATAAACTATCCTCTTTCGTTTATTTTTTCATAAATATACCAGCAGCTTCCATGTTAATTAAGTTCTAGACATTTTCCATAACAACTGATTTAGCATAAAAACAGCGACACATACTTAACCTAATATGTACAATGATTTTTATAGAGATAACGTTTTATGCTCACTGTATACATTAACTGAATCTTTTGACGGCCTGCCGACAAAGGATGTCAGTTACTCTTCCCATTTTCAAAAAATATAAGTACCTACCTCTAATATTGTAAAAATTTAGATTGGCTTATTTTATTTAATAAAATATTTTTTAAAATCGTACACTAAGTAACTTTCTCGAGCTGGGACTAGAATCCAGGACTTCACAGATAACTATATACTGATTAGTGTATATTAAGTTAATCAATTTATAATTTGTTTTTAAAATTAATACCTATATACTTAGATTTACAAGGCGAAATGTGGGTGTCCTGGTGGCGCCTCTGCCTACCCCTTCGGGGATAAAGGCGTGAGTTTATGTATGTATGTATACTTAGATTTACTATAAAATTAATTTAATTAAAAACTATGTTTTATTTAATTTGGGAAAAGGGTAGTCAAAATTTATCCCCTTATTACAGTATAATAAAAATCAGGAATTCCAAAGAACCTCGAATCCTTATTTCGTCGACCCTTAAAAGGACTCTATGCACAAACATCCCCATCATTTGTTTCGGGTCTGGGTGTTTGTGAGACCGAAAAGTCTCTCATAGTTTCTGATACACGACACAAGACTCGATCTTAGTGTGGGGTCAGGACTATGTATGAGAATGTTGGGTGTATTTATTTATTTCCAAAGTAACGCAGATACCTTTAAAGATTTTAACGGCCTTATTAATAGACAGTTTTAAAACCTATTTTAGTTATCGAATGTTTTGACTTTTGTCCCTTTCGAACGACTTTTGAATTCAGTTTGAGCGAAGGAGACAAAACATTCGATAACTAAAATAGGTTTTACATATGTCTATGAATAAGGCCGTTACAATATATTACGGAATTAAGAAATAATACTAGCACAAGTGACAATTGATATTATAGTAAGCGCAGTGGAGATACAGTACCGACTGGAGGTGGTTATTTCAAATTGATACAATTATTTGTATAGAAATTATCGGATTGATGTATTTAAATAATTAATCCTTATTTGATGTACTACTAGCGACATCTATTGGTTACTAAAGAAACTTTTTATATACGAACAAAACAGTAAGTCGTGAATTCAGATCTGTATGTATATGAGACTCCGTGGCGCAGTTGGTTGTTGTTTGCAGACGCCGGCTGTGAAACGAGGGGCTGCGGGTTTGATCCCCGCACCGAGAGAAATGTTTGGGTAAACTAAAAGGACTCAGTCCGCCCCGTGACCACAAAAGCTGTAAAGCAATGGAATCCTCAGGAAGCTAAAAAATTTAAAAATTAAACCGAATCCGCGATAAAATCCGTAAAAATTAGTTTTATTTTAATTATACACATTTCCTAGTTTTTAATCATTTCCGATAAGATATGTACAAATATATCGTTAGGGAATTGAATTCACAATACAGTGTACAAAGCTAATAACTACTCCAATATACTGTCAGTGTAATTCTATCGTTATTCTATACTAATAAATAAAGCTGAAGGGTTTGTTTCAACGGGCCAATCTCAGGAACTTTCCGTTGAAAGCGGTAGAGTCACAGTTGTCAGTCATGACTCAGCAATCTCAGCATGAAGGGCAGGCTCGTCTGGGGTGGTACAATTCTCTCACCGGAGACCGATATGACGCGACAGCTTAGCTTCGGTGAGCGAGATTGCCAAATGACCGATACCCCTATCCGCTTTCCATTCTTTTTCTTTCCGCTTCTTAATTTGACGGTCCAGCAACACATCCATGATCCTGCGTCGTGGATGTTCATATGCAGTGATTACTTACCATCTGTTCACCTGTTTGCCGACCTATTGTATAAAATAACTAGTTCGAATTGGAAAATAGGATGCATTTTATCACTGGAAAATGTATAGTGAATACCCGGAAACACTTTGTCACGCGGGAGAAGCCACGAGCAATATAGTCATGATGCAGTCCAGCGAGATAACTTGCGTAGACACTATCTGCACTGCCCTTACCAACTGAATGCAGTCGTTATTTAAAATACAACGTGGCAACGTGCTCCCTGCTGTCATGCATGGCTCTTCCGTAACGTGAAGCAGCTCGGTCGGCATAGTTTTGTCGAACAAAATGCTTTTGATAAGATTCACTGAAAAAAATGAAATGTTACTATTGAGTATTAACACAGATCAAATCCCAGGACACACCTTTGACGTTTTGAAGTGATGTGTGTATTGATAGTCAATCATCACGCACTATAACGGTGAAGGAAAACATCGTAAGAAAACCTGCATACCGTAGTGTTTTTTAAAGAATTTCACGGTAAGTCCGCCAACTCGCACTAGGCCAGCGTGGCGGACTATATGGCCTAACCACTCTCAATCATTCTCTTGATTGTAGAGGATGCTCGTGCCCTGCAGTGGGACGTATATGGGCTGATACAGATATAGATTAACACAGAAGAGTGCGTCGCTGGATTCTATCAGGTCGATGTGGAGATCCTCGGAGCCCTATGTTCAGTAGTGGTATTCCTGTGCCTGAAGAGAGATTGTACTCAGTACGCCAGTGTGTTACCCTGCATCTCGCAGTACATTACCCTGTACACTGGCTCGTTTCATATTCGCCGTGTGTAGATCTAGATTGGAGACCCAGACTAGTCGATGTCAATGCCTTATGAACTGAGAGCGTTTCCATGGCAACGGACGACACGTAAAACTGTTTTTTACACGTGACTTTATGTAATGTTGCAAGTTGAATTGCAAATAGTTTATTTTGCTGCATTTTCGGAAGTGGTAGAGCCACGCTGTTGTCAGTCATGACTCAGCATGAATGTGCAGGCTCGTCCGGGGTGGTATCACTGTCTCACAGAAAATCAAGCGACAGCTTGGGTGTCGCGTTTCGTTCTGTGAGTGAGATTGACGGATTTCGTTTAATTTTAGTTTAATCGAACAACGTCACATGGTAACTAACTATAAAGATTTTTATTGTAAAACCCCCGTAATATTCTACTGGTGTTTTTGCAGTACAGCAATTTGATTAAATAATACGCATACGTTCATTTTCTAGACAAACAAAATGTCACAGAATATTTTAGTTTGAGTTCTAAAAGAATTTGCAATAAAATGCAAAAACAAAGTAACATTGCACTACGAATATTCTTTGGAAGCAATGCAATACGATAATGACACATCTTACGAGATCCGTGCTGTGTGTGTGACATTTCTGTGTATTTATTTATTACCACGAGAGCTCGTAAAATTGCATTGAAACAAACACTGTAATATTTTTCCTGTAACTGATAATAAATTACATAAGATAAAGATTTCTACCACCCGCCAAGAAAACAAGTCGTTTAGAAATTCTCTGATAACGTTCCAACGGGTATAAAAAGACTTCGGAATTCTGCAGTGTCATTACAGTGGCTATGCCAACAAGTAACGTAAGCTCACGCTTAATCAACAAAGGGGTTGACAGAGAAACCCAGTTTTCCGAATCTATCGACAATCACTAAATCCTGCTACGAGCAACTCATAATGATTGTTCTATTTGATAATGTCATAATCGGATTGATACGGCAATCGAACGTTCTACGTCATAGTGCCATTATACTGCCATTTAACTATCAGGTGACTGTGAATAAAGGCTTATGCACACCGGGGTGGAATGGCAGGGGATTTTGCCACCGGCCAGCCACTTACATACAGTGGTATCTATATTGACTAATTTTGCACGCTGATAACGTCACTGACCATTAATGGAAGACTACATAATCCATAAAAAATTTACTACTAATAAATTTACCAAGCAATGATGAGACATAAACAAACTCACGACAATCGAATTAAAAAAAAAATTGATTTTAGTTCTTTAACATAACCCGAAATATCGTATCGTGACGTGCAAAGGAGCCGCGCACGCACACACACCGCAACGCTCACACACAACGCACCTCTCTCACGCACACACACATACACACAACGCTCACACAACGCACCCACACCAGCGCAACGCGTAGCGCGGTAGTCGGCCGACCGGCTCATCGGGCCGCCGTCTAATGGTTTTAGCTGAATCACTTCTGGGGAGCCACGGAAAAAAACGAACATTTTATAATCACGGGTTCTGTATCGATAAATAATTTGTAGAAAATTTACAACCAAAGTTTACTTACTGCCTACTAAATAAATACACCCAACAGTCACATACATAGTCCTGACCCCACACTAAGTCCGAGTCTTGTTCCGTGGATATCATAAACTACGAGATACTTTTTGGTCTCGCAAACACCCAAGTACATACTTATGGGCCTCACAAATACTTGTCTCGGTGCGGGGACTGAATCCGCAGCCTCACATTTCACATCCGGCGTCTAACCAACTGCGCCACGGAGACTGTCAGAAATAAAATAAAAAATATTCGACTTCGTCTTCATTTCACTTACTATTAGGTGCCTTTGTGTGGCCTATATTCATCAACCTTAGTAATATACATATGTTACTACTCCACTCCACATCAAAAACGCCACAAAAATACATTTGTTCTCCCTTTTTTGTAACATTTTCCATTCATGCTCCGCTCCTATTGGTCAGAGCGTGATGTAATATATCCTATAGCGTTCCTCGATAAATGGACTATCCAACATCAAATTAAAATTGAAGTCGGACTACTACTTCCTGAGATTAGTGCATTCAGACAAACACTAGAGCTTTAGATATTAGTATAGATTTAGTATAATGTAGACATGACCTTGGGTTTTTTATTGCGACACCAGCCAGCGGATCTCTAAGTGTGGGTGCGTGCGCTGCGCTGGCCCGGCAGACATCCGGCTCGCGACCGCGGCGCGCCCGATCCGATCCGGTCGGGGACTTTTTTATTCCAATACTTTAATTGACACAAATTAATTTATGTTCTGTGAATTTTGTGACCCCTCTCAATCGCAGTTTCGATTGTAGAGGAGGCCCGTGCCCTGCAGTGGGGATATATCGGCTGAAACAGATACAGAATTTTGTGATTTATACATACATACATAAACTCTAGTGGCGGTACTTCCATACAAGCCCAAAAGCCCGGCTTGCCCTACATGATACGTATATACTCCATACTGAATACAAACTATTACATTCAATACAACAGTCATTTATTAGAAAACATCTAGCATTTAAAAATTTTGAATTTACCGCGCCGCGATTCAATGAGGCGCCTGAGCCGAAGCGCCGCGTAAATCGTAATATTCATTCATTAAAACTGTATTGAACTTGAAAAGACGGAGCACATAGCACATATATCTATCCTTTTCTCTCTCGTGTGCTTTTACGGGGCTTCTAGCAACGCGTGAACTGTATGGCGAAATGATATTACTCGATCGCTACGAATGTATAGCTATAGATATTTTATATAGCAGTTTACTCTTCACGAAATGCCCGGCTTCGGCCTTGGTGATGTAAAAACATCGTGCGTTGCATGGTCGTCACGTGATTATTTGTTAAATCAATTATATCTACTGTTATTAAATTAAGTTGGTTCCTTTTAGAAATTATTACTAATATTTTTTTTAGAACAAATAATGAAGTTTTAATATTTCTTTTAATAAATTGTATCTTTTGTATTGTTTATTTCACGTTTACTGGCACTACAGCACATATTTCTACTAACTTCATTTGTATTATGATTTATGAGTTGTGAATGTGTTTTGTTTAAAGTTAATGTTTAGTTTTTTATGTTATTTAAACTTTTGATACTATTATGAGTTGTATTGTTTTCTGTGATCGTTTGAGTGTGATGGTGAAAGGGTTCATTGCCGGTAAAACTACATGCTCCCTACAAAGCTATTAAACAATGATTCATATGTTTTTAAACGACACGTCTTGTGTGTTATATTGTTTGGATTATAATGCTTTAAATTTTCATTAAATTAGGTGGTCGTTTCAAAAGGCAATCTTTTATTTTAAATTCATAAAAACATTTAAACATGAATGCGTTAATAATAATTTCTGTCTGCAATTTCGGTTAACCTTGAAGTCGAACACGGCACCGTAGAATAGTGACGGCAATAGAAATGCAATGAATAGTTACGGATGCATGTTCACAAGTAATCTATAATAATTGTTTTAATCTTAATATTGATTGTGTGGTAGGTTTGCCACGTATTATAAATTAATTTTCTTCGTTCTTAGTAACTTTGTGTTTCTAAAACAATATTAATTAAACGTAGAAAATATTCGGCTTGCCCTACTCCAAAACCCTAGGCACGCCACTGATAAACTCACGCCTTTATCCCAGAAGGGGTAGGCAGAGGCGCCACCAGGACACCCACATTTCGCCTTGTGATTTATTGGTTAGAAATATACGTTCTAATATGTAAGAAAGCCTCCGTGTCCAAGTTGGTTAAATGGCAATAAAACGAGAGGCTGTGGGTTTGATGATGAGACAAATGTCTGTGTGATCCACAAATGGGTCAGGGTTTTGTGAGACCGGAAAGTCTTTCGTTTCTGACACGACACAAGACTATGTTAGTGTGGGGTCAGGACTATGTATGTGACTGTTGGGTGTATTTATTTATGGTTATAGAGATATAATCCAGAATTTTAAAGTCGTAAAAACAATGTAGTTACTGGTTATGTTTTACTGGTGGTAGGTCTCTCATATGTGAGAGGCCGCCTGGGTAGGTACCACCGCAATGTCTATTTCTCCAACAAACAGCAGTGTAAATGCACTGTTGAGTTCCGGTTTGAAGAACATTGTAGCCAGAGTAACTACTGGACATAATGAGACTTAACATCTTATGTCTCAGGATGGCGAGCGCAGTGGAATGCCAAGCTTTGCCTTGTAATAAAAAGGGGTAGGTTTTCAAAGAAGTAATATATTTCTCAGGAGATCCTTTAATATCAATGTAAAGCAGGATGAGATTTTTACAAAAAGGATGATTTAAAAAAAGATAATTTTACGCGTTGATGTCTTTTGTTCTGGAAGTTTAGTTATTGAAATTCTTTATTTGATATCACGCCGCTAGATTCGTAGTATAAGCAGGAAAATACTTGACTTTTTTTTATTAATGTAATTGTTTTTTATGCAACATAGTAATGTGTTTATATTTTAATGGACAACTGTTTTTTTAATTGGTGAACTAATAAGTATGTGTATCAAGTATGGACATGTAAGTAGCGGGTTCGATTCCTGCATGATTATTCGTATAGCCAACAAAAGATTTGTGTTATTTTGCAAAGTGAATTATTCTATATATTATTAGTCGGTAAGGGTCGACCTCACCGTACCTACACCATGCAAATCGGTGATACCCTCAACAAGAGTCAAGTCAAAAGTACCCTGAACCGACGAGAATGCGTGAAGAGATTGATGAAAGTGGATGAAGTGAAAGTAATATGTCAGGATCGAAGAAATTGGCGATCCATAGTCTCTGCCTACCTCTATGGGATACAGGCGTGGCAATTATGCATGTATATATGAATTATTCTCCGTGACAAAACAGAAGTAGTGTTTGTATGGAGTCTCATTTTGTACAATAAATAATACTAACGTATTAGTTACACGAAAGTGCGTGGAGGCCTGTTGGTAACGGACCAGACGCGGCTGCGAACATGTTCACGGTGGTCGCGGGTTCAAATCTCAGGGCATACCTCTAACTTTTTGGAGTCATGTGTGTATTGATTATAATCAAACATCACGCACTATAACGGTGAAGGAAAACATCGTGAGGAAACCTGCATACAGTATCGATTTGCAAAAAAAGCGCCATTTTTTTTTTGTATTTTTTTACTTATCGTCGTATTTGGTAAATACATAATTTCCATTTAATAATAATGTACACCTTTTTATTTCTAAAGTTGCAATTGTACGCAAGGGATTTTTTTTTAAATTTTTAGTTGCGTTGTGTCTGTAATCACTAAAACTACCACCTGGCTTCGTTTTCGGCCGCGGTCTGAATATACCCTGTATTTAAATATTTGAAAAACGCATTATGTACCCAAATATATGATCCTATTCTTTAATCTTAAGATTGAAAAATAATTTTAATTTGTTTGTTGCAGATTGTATCCAGTTCTACAAATTAATTATCATGTAAGTAATGCTTATTTTTAATTTAATGCACTTATCGCTTTATTCTTTTAGTAACTGCGTGTACTGGTTGTATCGTATGTTCCTTGGTTTGAACCCGAGTCGGGCACTCCACATATTTTTGGTTTTTATAAATCAACCAAATGGGTGTTTGAGACAGAAAAGTCTTTTAGTTTCTGATACACGACACAAGACTCGATCTTAGTGTGGGTCGGGACTATGTATGCTACTGTGAGTGTATTTATTATTTATTATAATAAAATCAGCTATACTACCTCAACATGCCCTTAAAAACATCCTTAGAAAGAAACCCTCACAAAAACTTCAAAATACAAACAGAACATTACAATAATAAGAATTAACACAATGCACTTTGCTCAATGCTTTCTAAGGGTGAAAGCGAGGGGTGGCGCTGGTCCACCCCCAGGGGTGGTAGCCAATACCAACCCGGCTTGCAGGGGGTGGCGACCATGGCGCAGAGGTTAAACCGGTTGGGATGTGAGAGTTCCGGGTTTAAAGCAATTGAAGTCATTCACAAATCTATACAAATATATTAAGCGAGTTTGTTTTAACGCGCTCATCATTGGAACTACTCGACATAATGAACTTTAACATCTGTCTCAGGATGGCGAGCGCATTGGAATGCCTTTATAATAATCTTCAAGCTTGAATGTCTTTATAATAATCAAATAACTTGCAATAATAATGCTGCCTCGGTGGCGTGGTTGTACTACGGTACGACTACAAAGCTGAGGTCTCGGGTTCGAATCAGGGGCCGGGCATAGTGATATTGGATTTTTCTATTTATTATCAGCCCGGAGTCAGGAATTTGTGCCCGATATGGTGATAGGCTCGCCCGCTATCACATCATGGGACGGAACATACAAGGCGAAATGTGGGACTCCTGGTAGCACCTCTGCCTACCCCTTCTAGGAAAAAAGCGTGAGTTTATGTATGTATGTATAATATAATACGATCTATAAATTGAGATATAAACTATCCTATCTCTTAAGTTGGATCAAACTGCATAGAGTGCAAATGTTCGCTGTGTTCTTAACTGTTCAATCTTATTAGAAATAAGGGCGAATAAGCCGGGGTCTATAGGTCGCTCTAACAAGATTCTAAGAATAATAATTCTAATTATATTATTAATGTGAAAGCTTATAAGAATGTTGGTTACTCTTTTAAAAATAAATACACCCAGCAGTCACATACATAGTCACATCACTAAGATCGGGCCTTGTGTCGTATCACAAACTACCAGAGACTTTTCGGTCTCACAAACACCCAGACCCGAAACAAATATTAATTGTGTACAAACATTTGTCTCGTTGGATCGTAGCGTCCTATCACAGCCGGCGTCTAGCTAACCAGACACGGAAGCATTTATGACAATAACCTTTTTTTTCAATACTTATTCCAAACTACATACAACTCAATTTGTATGCAATAAAATTCCTGATTTATTATTGCATAAGACCGGCAAACGAGCAAACGGCTCACTTGAGGGTTAGTGAACACCGTACATCTACATCACTTGGATCTTGGTTCAACCAGCTTCTCAAAATGGGAGGAGATAAGAAAAGAAAAAGATAGGATTAGTAAAATAATATTGGGTTTAGGAAATCTAGCAAATATTTTTTTTAGATAAAATAATCGAAACATAATTCTACTATAACGGTAACTTACTGCAGGTAACGCTAATAAAAAAACCGTTGCATATGTTTTGCAAAAAATTACAGACCGTCTAAAAGTGACTCGAGCAACAGCACCACTAAACAGTAAGGACTCAAGCGATTTGCGGCAGTCTATACTGATTTGAATTTGGTCGGAAATTTGAAATCTGTGTGGGTTGCGAAAAGCGCCGCGCGGGGTCGACGACCGGCGCTCGCCGCGCGGTGCGTCTGTGTGCGTCGACAGTGACTATGCTGTGACGTAGTGGAGGATATTCCTGGACAGATTTTTTTGGTTAATTGTATTTTGCTATCTATTAAAAAAAAAAACAAAAAAATATTTTGTTTTTGTTCAGTTACATTTTATTATTGGTTTTTTATTTTTGATTTTCATAGATTTATTGATAAAATCACATGGAATTAAAAAGTGCTTTTGATCCTATTTGTGGTGTTGTGAAAGTATTTTAGTACAGTATGTAACTACAAGCTCTAAACTGCGATGTCGATATTCAAAAATAGTAGGCAAAAGATAAGCTGAGGGAAAGTGAAAGTTGATTTTTGGTTTAAATTTACCATTTTATAAATAATTATTTACCTGGGATTGGATATTGCCCAAAATGAATGACATTAGCTAGTCGCTTTATAGGTCAATATTCTGCGGCACTTTATACACATGAGATAGTATAAATCAACATAACTTTTTTATCAAAATAACACCAAAATAGCTTGACAAATAAAGCAGCCAATAGAACTACGAGAAAAAAGTGTGAGGTAAATAAAATATCGTCCCATCTCTCTTCAACGCGCTCACACTAATAACAATGATGACGTGGACTTTATATTTGTATCAATATAACTTTAATATGGTATTTATGATTTTTTACATATATACATAAATTTAATATAAATATAAAAAATATATGAAAATAAATAAATGAAACATAAATACACCCAACAGTCACATACATAGTCCCCACAGTAAGATCGAACTTTATGTCGTGGGTCTTTTAGGTCTCACAAACACCTTGACCCGAAAAGATGGATCACACAATTTTTTCACTCGGTGCGGGGATCGAACCCGCGGCCTCACATTCACAGCCAGCGTTCAGCCAACTGAGCGACGGAGGCTGTCAAATTACTCTTCAATTATTTCATTTAATATTATTATCCCTGCTAGTCACAAATGATGGTGTCACTATCGCGACTCGCCTGTACGGAGAGTCGCAGACACAGTAAGACAGTACACACTATTGAGCACGGCACGACAGCCGAGTTCGATTGAGAGTGGTTAGGCTACAATCCATAAATACGAGCCTATGTAAATCCACTGCAGGGCACGGGCTTCCTCTTCAATCAAGAGACTTTACGCTCGCGCACAGATCACTCCTACAAAAAAATGTGGGTCACATTTGTCTCGGCGTGGGGATCGAACCCGCGGCCTTTCGTCTCACAGCCAGCTTTATGACTTGCGTGAGATTCGCATTAAGTTACACCATCCGACAGACACTATAATAGTTTTCAAATTAGTCACTTTAAAAACAGATAGTAAAACGTTTACGCCACTTTGTGTGTGTGTGTGTGTGTGTGTGCAGGATACATTCAGGGTTGCCAGGTGGCCAGCGGGCGTCCAAGACGTATAATAATTGCGGTTTTACGTCGCTATTATTATTAAAATGTATATCTATTATATTATTATTAATCAGCTGACAATTTGATATTAATTCGACTTCCTCCGTGGCTGGTCGGTTAGACGCCGGCTGTGTGAGAGGCCGTTACGATCCAACGAGACCAATATTTGTGTACACAAGTATTTGTATCGGGTCTGGGTGTTTGTGAGACTGAAGTCTCTTGTAGTTCCTCATACACAAGACTGTGTTAATGTGGGGTCAGGACTGTATGTGACTGTTGGATTATTTTTAATGGAAATAATTGTGACGAGCATGCTATTCGCCTGATGCTAAGCTATACGACCGCTCATGGAGAGTAGCAAAACCAAACACCATGAATTACAAAGCAATGTTTGACATACCACTGCGCTGGCCTGAGACATAAGGCATTTAGTCTCATTATGTCCAGTAGTTACTCTGGCTACAATAAAATTTGTTCCCAAACAAATTTTACCCCAGACATCCTTCTCTTTACAAGGTTGTAACACAAAGTAAGGAGTCAATTATATTTCTTTTAAGACGTAGTTTCCGCTCACGATAGCCATATGGCGAACGATGTTTTTGCAGTTAAAGTAATGGGAATCACTTTAAACTAAAAAAGGGTTGCTTGTTCTCATACATACATAAACTCACGCCTTTTTCCCGGAAGGAGTAGGCAGAGGCGCCACCAGGACACCCACATTTCGCCTTGTATGTTCCGTCCCACGATGTGATAAGGGGCGAGCCTATCGCCATATCGGGCACTAATTCCTAACCCCGGTGATATACCGCTATGATTGATGATGATTTTTCATCATACGTATTATTATGTACATTAGTTGATACCCGAACGCATATGAATATCCTAAAACTTATTAGTTTCTTGGTCAATCTATTTGATCTGAAAATTAAATGTTTTTTTTTATTTAGTTTTTCACTAGACAACGGGCAAGAAACTTTAGCGTTGCTCTTTTCAAAAGTTCACAATACAATGATTCTTACAGAAGTTACCGTCACTGCACTTACCATGGTAGTACCATAGTCTCGTTTTACTGTATAAACTCTCTCTCTTTCTCTCTCTCTTCACTCACCGTAAGTCCACAACAGAACATAATCTAGGATCTCAGAAGTCAGGATCAGAAAAAACACACAAAAATTTACCGGAGAATCAAACCTGTAGAATAAAGTGAACTGCACACACACTAAGCTAATCATGAATAAGATCATGATATTGTGTGTGTGTGTGTGCCGCCGTCTGGGTTTGTTTGTGTGTGTGCAGGGCTGCTCAATGCTTTAAGCGAAGTGCGAATTTACACGGGTGCAGTATTACAAGATGCACCTTTTTAATAGGTGGTATTGGGGTTGCACTATATTTAGAATAATTAAGTATCATTGAAAGTTTAAAACCTATTTTAGTTATCGAATGTTTTGTCCCTTTCGAACGACTTTTGAATTCAGTTTGAGCGAAGAAGACATAAAATTCGATAGCTAAAATAGGTTTTAAATCTGTCTTTGAATTAGGCCGTAAGTAACAAGCACTGAACTGATTTTCGGTTTTATAAATGTTAATATATTTCCATTGATATAATTTTACAGCCAAAATATGTTATTGAATAAAATATTTTTTTCTTATATCATGGAATTATTATTTGGTTTATTTTTTTGTGCTTTTCTAATTTCATTTTTATATCTAAATGAAAATTTATTGGGCGTGTGACAGCCCTGATTTACCTCTGGATATCAGGGCTGTAGATCGCTAGGGTTCACATACTGACCTCTTTACCTACAAGGGCTTTTTCATTTAGTACCTAAAGAGGGGTGTATTGATAGGGATGTTTTAAAAAAAAGTCTGATTTATACACCTTTAGTTTAGTGTAGGCATGGTTTTAAACTGTGAGCTCATGAGTTCTGTTGCCACGTCGGGAGACCTTAAAACTGAAACTTGATTGAACATTAGAATTGAAATAAAAAAAATGTATATCAGTTTTTAATACCTATGTTAACATTTTAATTTCCATTTTATTTCTAAATGTCAATGCATGCAGTGGCAACTGAAGGTAATGCATTTAATTAATTGTTGGTATTTTTGGTATGTTTAATTAATGTTATGTAATGACTGATTGCCCTTAAAAAATAAAATAAAAAGGGCCTCGTAGTCCGCAACCGACGAGACACCATCAGCAAGGCAAAAAATTGCCACATTAACTAATGTAATTAATTAACAATTTTGCAGATTCGAACCGGCGACCCTCAGTCTCACGTCCTTAACTAACAAGCATGATTACATGAACCGCTTTTATAAGGCTTCCGTTTCAGTGAATAACGTGCACGGAACGAACTGGGACGATTTAGAGGGGGATAGACCCCCCATTAGTAAACACTTTTTTAAAATAAATATATGCGTGTGGATCACACAATCATTTCGGTGCGGGATCGAACCCGCGGCCTCTCGTTTCACACCCGGCGTCTAACCAACTACTACGAAGGCTGTCATTTATACGAAAATCTCTGTTCTAACTAGATTGTATTATCCAATCAGAACATTTACATTCTGATATCGGTGGCGTAGTTATACTACAGTTCAATTACGACGCCGAGGTCTCGGGTTTGAATCCCGGGTCGGGCAAAGTGACATTGGATTTTTCTATTCATTATCAGCCCAGAGTCAGATCTGTGCCTGATATGGCGATAGGCTCGCCCCCTATCACATCGTGGGACGGAAAATACAAAGCGAAACGTGGGTGTCTTGGTTGCAGCCTTCTGGAAAAAAGGCGTAGGTTTATATACCTATGTATTTTTAGCCATTTTCTAATTTTAAGCTCATCAACTATTATTTTTACTTTTATACTTGGGTCTTTTACTAAAGCGTTTTCTTTTAGCTTAAACATATTTTTTTAATTTACTAAAGTGACTTCACATCTGGTACCTAATGAAAACTTCAATAGATTAATTTTTAATCATTTTTTTAAAATATATTAAAGTGACTTCACATCTGGTAATGAAAACTTCAAAAAGAGAATAAATATATTCGCCACAATTTCGCCGGCTTGCTAAATCCGTACCACTGGTGCCTGAGAATAGCACAATACTACAAGGGCATTGTATTCGAGTCCCATTCAAACAAATTAACTTTACAGGACGTTCAACTTTGGCCACAACACCGTGTTTACCCTTGGGACCGCTTGTAAACCAAGCAAATTATAAATACACTCAACATAGTCCTCACTCCACACTACATAAATAGTCCTGACATTAACACAGTCTTGTGTATCAGAAACTACGAGAGGCTTTTCGGTCTCACCAACTGGCCCGAGTGAAATATTTGTTGGAGACTGTCCTCACACCCGCCACTGCAACTCCTGTAAGCCAGGATCAACAATGACACCGAGCATTGAAGCTCAGCGAGTCTCCGGGAATGTCTAACTTGTCTTTCACCCGCAACGAAATTAATCATAGGTTACATTAATAGGAGGAATTAACCTATTACTAAGTCAAATGTATCAATAACTCCTAGAGAATTTTTAGTCTCACTAATCGAGAGATCGCAGGTTCAAGCCTAGCCCATGTCGCTAAAATAAATTGAAAAAATGTAAATGAAAAAAATGACTAGCGGCCCAACTCCGTCCGGGTGTAGATATTATTTTATTCTTATCATCATCATCATCAGCCCGTTGCTTTCCACTGCTGGACATAGGCCTCTCCCAAGGTACGCCACAGAGCCCGGTCTGCTGCTTTACGCATCCAGTCGCTGCCGACCCTCTTGTGCGAGTCGTCCCGCCATCTGGCCAGAGGACGTCCCACGCTACGTTTTCCAAGACGCGGTCTCCACTCCAGAACACGCTTACTCCAGCGTATACTATACCTGAATAAATGGATAAAAGTCCTGCTATATATTTCCCCGGGATAAAAAGTACCCTATAGCATTCCTCAATAAATTGACTAACACTAAAATATGTTTTCAATTCGAACCAGTAGTTTCTGAGATTGGCGCGTACAGACAAACTATTCAGCTCTATAATAGTATAGATAATATCCGGCTGTATCTGTATCTGTATCAGCCCATATACGTCCCACTGCAGGGCATGGGCCTCCTCTACAATCGAGAGAATCGATTGAGAGTGGTTAGGCCAAATAGTCCACCACGCTGGCCTAGTGCGGGTTGGCGGACTTATATACCATAGAAATTCTTTAAAATCGCTACGGTATGCAGGTTTCCTCACGATGTTTTCCTTCACCGTTAAAGTGCGTGGTGATTGACTATCAATACACACATAACTCCGAAAAGTCGGAGGTGTGCCCTGGGATTTGAACCCGTGACCACCGTGAACATGTAGGCAGCCGCGTCTGGTCCGTTACCAACAGGCAACCACGCACTAATATCCGACTAATGCAGTTTATTTCCATTTGCAGGTACAGGTGTGATGCGTGCAGACGTGAGAATGTCTACCTCGAAACTAATGTTATGGTGAGTTTTAAACGACTTGTTAATAGTATGTTCATACCCGGCCGGATAACGACTACCGTAGTGTTTAAGAATTCATGTGACCGTGTATATCCGGATATGAGGCCGACATAATAATGTCGACTGGCGAGGTAGCATCTCACGCCGGTCAATACTTTATGATCCAATCACATGAACAAAAATTAGTGTGAGCGGGAATCGAACCCACAGCCGCTCGTGTCACAGTAGACTGTCGATTCAAGTTATTGTATTAATGCCCGTCGCCGGGAATCGATCCAGCACCGTCTACTATTTTCTCGCCAGTTGAAATACCTATAATACTACTTTGATATCTGACAAATTGAGATAGGTTAAGCGTGAACGAGCGTCTTGACTAGGGTTCCGTACACAAAATATTTTTATTGAATATTTTTTATAATGGTTTCTTATATTTATTTGAATTACACATTAAAATGAAACTACTTTGTTAAGGGTTTTATCGCGTATTTGGTTTAGATTTGAATTTTTCTTTCTTGACGTTTCGATTACATAATCTTTATTTTTATTTATGGAAATTAGAATAAGATTTAGAAATATAGATTGGTATGGAAATTCTATTATGTACTTATAGACTTCTTATGACCGAATTTAAAAGTTGTTTTTTAAATAATTTTGTCAGCTTTATTCATAGACAAATTTAAAACCTATTTTAATTATCGAATGTTTTGTGTTCTTCGCTCAAACTGAATTCTAAAGTCATTCGAAAGGGACAAAACTTTCGATAACTCAAATAGGTTTTAAATATGTCTAGGAATAAGGCTGTGAGTATCCAAAAAATACTTTATTAATTATTATCCATAATATTTTGTGAAAATATTGACATAGTACGTACCTATATAAGTTCACGACGTTATCCCCAAGGGGTAGACAAATGTCTAGTCCGACCACAGTTCGCTTAGCTTATTTCCGTCCAATATTTAATTATGTTATGGTCATCTAAAGACATTATAAAAACAACTAAATACTCATTATTCTATGTTATTTTTTGTTACTATGTTAATATTTGGTTTTATCAACGTAATTTCAAGATTTTTTTTATTATTAAACAGAGATTTAAGCTTAATCAGATAAATCTGAGATGAAATTCTGAGACAGGCACAAGGTATCTGCAACCCTAACCGTAGGGGGTGGTAGGTGGCGCCGGGTGCATCTTGCAGCCTCCCGTCTGCGAGCCGACGCCGGGTCATCGACCCGCGGTCTCACCCGCCGTACTCACTAAACTATATGCATCTACATCACATAGAGACAGTCTGTAGCTTAACAACATTCTCTATACCGGGTATATCCAGACTGCGACCGAAAACGAAGCCAGGTGGTAGTTTTAGTGGTTACAGACACAATGCAACTAACAATTTTGCAAAAAAGCGACAGATTTTTTTATCATGTTTGGGTAGTAAATATCTAGTCTTGCGAAAATACTAATTTATACCCTTGCGTCTTTTAAAAAAAGAGTGTATGCATTATTATTTTAGGCAAAACTACGTATTTACTACATAAGCGAGACGACAAGTAAAAAAATCGGTCGCTTTTTTGTGAAATTTTTCGTTTCAGTGTTACTGAAGTCACTAAAACTACTACCTGGCTTCGTTTTCGGTCGCAGTCTAGATATACCCTGTATGTGAAGGCATTCCAGTGCGCTCGCCATCCCGAGACATAAGATGTTGAGTGGCATTATGTCCAGTTACTCTTAGTTTGTATGTTATTTTGGTGTCAGGACTTTATGAGTGATTGTTATTTATTTATTTAATTTTTTTTTAACAATTGTAATGTTATGAGGTAAATCGTTTCGCAACATGAAATATACAAAAAACCTCCTACATTTTCGTAGTTAAAAAGCAAAACGACCACAAGTACCTATGGGATATGAACTAAAATATATAAAAAGGATAGTTATTCTTTTAAAGTATTAGATGATGGATACGCCGCTACTCTTCTCTAAGGGAACTCTTAGTGTTGCCAGTGTTTGGAAAAATATAGAATGTTTTATTCTCAGAAATATACCGGTGATAAAAAGTCGTAGTTTCTCGTCAATTCTCTACTTACCGCGCTACACGTACTGTCAGGTGCTAGTGCGGTCACTCTGCTGTGTCATTATATTAAAACAATTGTCCTCCTGTTCTCCATCAGCCTATAAACGCCTCACTGCAGGTTTAGTACCCTCCAGTGAGTCTAGGAGGCTCGTGCCTCCTCTACAAACGAGAGGACGATTGTGAGGGGTCAGGCCATAGTCCACCACGCTGGCTGAGTGCCAAGCGGACTTTACATGCCATAGAAATTCTTACAAATCGCTGTAGTGTTGCAGGTTTCCTCTCAATGTTTTCCTTCACTGTTAAAGTGTGTGGCGATTAACTATCAATACACACATGAATCATTTCTTCATTTTTTTATACTAGTATGACAAAGTGACCGCTTTGATACAAACATTGGGCATCTGAAGACCAATGATTAAACCCCATAAAGCATAGAATTGTATGTCCTACAATACTGAACGTTACAGTGTAGCTATTCTTCTATGTATAGAAAAGTACATTTAAAGTTACTAAAATGTTAAAAAACTGTTTATAAATAATTACATGACTGCCTCGGTGGCGTAGTTGTACCACGGTACGACTACAAAGATGAGGTCTCGGGTTTGAATCCCGGGTCGGGAAAAGTGATATTGGATTTTTCTATTCATTATCTATCTGGAGTTAGACATTTGTGCTCGATATGGCGATAGGCTCACTCCCTATCACATCATGGGACGAAACATAGAAGGCGAAATGTTGGTGTCTTGGTATCATCTCTGCCTACCCCTGGGAAAAAGCCGTGAGTTTATGTATGTATGTACATATTTTCTCTATTAATTTGGACCAGCTATAAGTTATTTTTAAATGTAAAAAATACCCAAATATTCTCTTTGTGACCTGAGTGTATTGTAAAAATAAATCCGACCAAATCTTTTTACATATTATTCTGATCGAAAATCGAACCTGCCACCTCTAGCACAAAAATCTAATAGTCACTGCCTCAAAAATCTAACCGTCATAGACAGTTTTCTTAATTCCAGATACCATACCGAATATATGAATCTTCTTCGATTGTTTTGTTATCTGTATTTTGCTCTGGCAACACAGAGCGAATGTTTTGATTCGCTCAAGTTGGCAACGCCGTCGCCAGTGAGTACCGCGCTGTCGGGGAGAGCGCACGTCTTTCAATTTGATATTTCGCGCGGAAAAACATAACCTATAAATTGTAATCGTAATTTTAAGACAAGAAATATTTTAGGTTTTATTAAAGTTTTGACTTTATAATGTATTTTAGTGTGCAATGTGATAGAGTAGTGAAAAATAGCCTTCACTTTGTGTTTATTTTTAAGAGTATAACAATTATTAAGTTATTGTGTTGACGTTAAAATGAAATCTTAAAATGTTACAATTCGTGATTTGTTCTTTATTATGATATTCTGGGTAAGTTTTCTATTTATTTCGTAATTACTGTATTAAGCTGGGGAATAGTTTTTAAATGAAAAGTTATTGCAGAATTCTAAATTTTTTTTAACTGAAATATTAACTAAGCTTTCTTTTGTTTAGTCTGAATGTCTTGTTCGAAAGGATCTCGTCGACAACAGCACATTATATTTTCAAGTCACCTCGTTCATAGTAAGCTAGTTAAAATTACGTCGTAAGTTGTATGACCTGGGAACTGAGGTCCTGAGTTGGAATTCCAAATCAAGCAATGTCCTTGAGGGAGTTTAAGGTTAAAAAATATTAGTTTCCCGACTTTGAAAATGGGGTATTCTACCCATTTTCAAAAAGTCTTTTAAGTTGTTCCTAAGATTAAGACGAACTATTTAAAAAAATATCAAATTTTTATTCGCTCGGCAAGTCCAATAAAAATCCATTTAAAATTTAAATTTATATTTATGCGCGCAAATATGTGAAAAGGCTAGGTGACATGTTCCTTTAAAATGATACGTCACTCAACCAGTAAACAAACTGTGATAATATGAGCTCTTGGACACCGAAGGGGGTATTCTACTCGCGGAATGACGTAGAATCGTTATCCATCATGGCGGCAGCCGCTTCACATCTTTTTAGGACAGATAAAAAAATTGAAATTTTCAAAACGAATTATAAAATTTATTCCTTGGAAATATAAACTGAAATTAACATATACTTATTGCTTAATGCTCTACTATATACATTTATAGTTTTTAGATTTTTTCTTTCAAATAGTAAAATACCCCATTGTGTATCGCATGGTTAGGGTCTCCCAAAAATATTGGGACGGGAATGAACTCGGCAAAATGTAGGCGGCAATGTCTCTACCTACACATTAAGGAGACAGGGATGATAGTATGTTCTTCAAGCAATACTTAATTTATTTTCCGTATGATATATAGGTCTACTGGTGGTAGGTCTCTCATATGTGAGAGGCCGCCTGGGTAGGTACCACCGCATTGTCTATTTCTCCCGCCAAACAGCAGTGTAAATGCACTGTTGTGTTCCGGTTTGAAGGACATTGTAGCCAGAGTAACTACTGGACATATTGAGACTTAACATCTTATGTCTCAGGATGGCGAGCGCAGTGGATTGCCAAGCATTGCCTTGTAACTCAAGGTGTTGTTTGGTTTTGCTGCTGTCCATGAGCGGTCGTATCGCTTACCATCAGGCGAATAGCAAGCTCGTCTCATCATTCATTGCAATAAAAAAAAAACCCTGTAATTTTTTTATGTTTCCAAATCAATGCTTGTAGAATCTGAGTTTGTATTCAACAGGTGTTTTACAATTTTAGTATATTGATATCTCGATATTACACTGGTGGTAGGGTATTCAAATCCTGGAGAGCGACTGTACACGATTGTGAGAAATCGTACGTACATAAACTCACGCCTTTTTCCAGAAGGGGTAGGCAGAGGTGCAACTTGTGAGGAATCATTTCGAGCTAAACCGAACCGGACTGCGCTGAGCACGGGACTCCCCTCGAGAGTTCGAAAGTCCACCACACTGGGCTATTGCATTCGGACTTCACTTCGGCGAGGCCGAAAAGTCTCGTAGTTTCTTATCACACATAAGACTCGATTTTAGTGTTAGAACTTAGAACTATACGGTATATCAAAACTGCGACCGAAAACTAAGCTAAGCGACTTCAGACAAAATGCTAATAAAAATTGTCAATATTTTTTAGGACTTTTGTCTTATCTTGGTATTTGGGTGATAAATACATTGTTTTCGAAAAATAATAATGTACACATTTGAATTTTTAAGCACGCAATGGTGCGCAAAGTTGAAATTACTATTTTCGCAAATACTAGGTATTTACCACACAAACACGATGATATTTAAAAATGCAAAATAAAATCTGTCGCTTATTTTGGGAATATTTTAGTTGCATTTAATCTGTGAGCACTAAAACTACCAACTGGCTTCGTTTTCGGTCGCAGTCTTGAAATACCCGGTATATGTGACTGTTAGGTGGTATATACATAATATGTTGTATATAATGCGCTTGGGTTCACAGACCGTGGACAATGCGGTTCGAATCCTTATTTGATGGCATAACATTCATTGTATGTTTGTGACATCCATCTGTGAGGAGTGACGTCACGGTTTTTTTATATAGTAGTGATGGTACGTGGTCACCACCAATAAATAATAATAAGATCATGGAGGTTGAAATTATTGTGAATAAGTCTGGTATGCATAGTAGAATGTTTATTTTGACCTACGATTTATTTAATTTGTATGATGCAAAATTACCAATATTTTATTACAAAAGATAAATTTAAACATTAATATTAAAAATTGCAAATAAATGAAAACTATTCCATACTTTAAAATTGGCTGGCAAGGAAATAAAAAAAGTAAAATCGTAGTTTAACAGACTCTATTTATTAAATAACGATATATTTAGCTAGTACATACTAGATTAGGATTTGGCCGGCAAAAAGGTATACATACATGTGTACCGCACCTACCATCAGACGCACATTCACTTTCTCGAGCCAGAATTAAAAAAAAAACTAGGGAGACTATCCAAACCCACGCTCCCATCAGACTAGATCACTTCGATCTCAACTAAGCTTATTAAATATTATACATACATAAACTCACGGCTTTTTCCCATAAGGGATAGGCAGAGGTGCTACCAGGACACCCACATTTCGCCTTGTATGTTCCGTCCCTGCGATAGGGGGCGAGCCAATCACATATCGGGCACAAATTCCTGACTCTGGGTTGATAATGAATAGATAAATCCAATATCACTTTGCCCGCCCCGGGATCCGAACCCGAGACATCAGCTTTGTAATCGTACCGTAGCACAACTACGCCACCAACCGCCCAATCATATTTGACCTTAAAAAATCCACGTAAACAGATGAAGGACGCCCCGCGATTCGTCCTAAGTACATCTCCAGACATAATTACGAGTATAAGAAATCAATACTTGCAGGGCTTCATTAATAAGAGACTATTTTAACCTCACCTCTATGATGACCCCTGTATAGAGACCATGGCATAAGTGACTGGTGGCCTGTCAGTAACGGACCAGACGTGGCTGCCAATGTCACGGTGGTCGCGGGTTCAAATCCCAGCGCACACCTCTGACTTTTCGATAGTCCATCACACACTATAACGGTGAAGGAAAACGTCGTGAGGAAACTTGCATACCATCGCTTTTTGTAAGAATTTCTATAGTATGTAAAGTTCCCTAGGCTACGAAAGAATTTTACTTTAAATATATAAATAATAAATACACCCAACAGTCACATACATAGTCCTGACCCCACACTAAGATCGAGTCTTGTGTCGTGGGTATCAGGAACTACGAGAGACTTTTCGGTCTCATAAACACCCAGACCCGAAACAAATACTTGTGGTTCTCACAAACATTTGTCTCGGTGCGGGGATCGAACCCGCGGCCTCTCGTTTCAAAGGCGGCGTCTAACCAACTGCGCCACGGAGGCTAATGGTAACTTTATATGGTACATAGGTGGTATAGCGTAGTATATAATAATACGTGTGCAGATATAGTGCACAACATAAGGTCCGGGAGCAGATGTTCCATAACGTCGATGTTCCGCGCATTGTGAGAGCGCACGGGAGACGCAATTTCGCACTTTTTTGCTCCGAAGTCGGTTAAAGGTAATAAGGTTAAAGGTAATAAAGGTTAAGGTGGATGTGGTCGCGTATACATTTATGGCCGCTTTTAGAGTGAGTGAGTAGCTGATTTTTTTTTAATACTTGCTTTTCTTTCGCTAATTAAGTTGTACGGAATTTTGAGTTTTGTATAAAAATGTTTTCTTTAATTAGATATTTTTTTGGGATATAACATACCTAGTTAAAAAGTAGTTATGTGGAATGACATATAATAAATAGCGCAAACATTAGTCAAATCCATTTAATAGAACAGATTGTATTGTAATTTAATAATCATTTCATTACGTCAATTTTCATCATAAATCTAAAATACCTAGATCTGGAAATCCCCTTGAGGTTTCATGTTTTATTTTATATTTTTTGTATGTTTTAAATTTTTATGACGTCATTGTATCAAACGCATCCACCATATGCCAATGTTAACCAAACACGCGAAATTGGTAAAAACGCGAGTGCATTGTAAAACATCCCTTCATTCTTCATCCCTTCACCGCCATCCCTTGCAGTCTTTGTGCGCCGGCAGCTGATGCAAGAAACACCCGGTTAAGCGCGAAATTAATTATTTTTTGCTTTTTTTGACGTTTTTGAGTTTTTTGCAAAAAATATGTCGTTTTTAAAAGGGTGATTTTTTGGAGTTCCGCGAGTTTTAACTGATGTTTTTTGCGGTATGTTAGAAGTATGTAGGATGCTGACTGCGAAGTTCCGGGTTCGAGATTTCCGGTTAAAACTTTAATTGAAAAAAAAATTAAAATGGCGCTAGACCTAGTTAACAGCGAAATAGATCGTATAGTTTTTCATTTCAGGTTTCAATCGAGGAATTAATAATTTGATATTCCGGTTGCATAGCTTTGTTGTCGAAATATCATGGGTACGATTCCCGTGTCGGGCAATCCACTTTGCTTGAGTTTTCAGTATGAAATCTCATTTAAGTTGGTATTGATCTCTGATGTAGTTTTGTTTAACTATTATGCTCTACGGAACCTTAAAATATTTTTCTCTATTTTTTTAAATTAGCACACATTGCCTTGTCAATAGTATTGATTCTATATCGATTGAACGGCATTGTATCGCGAATAATAGGGTTCAAATCCATAGTCCCGAATAGGGTTATTTCTAAGGGGTCCGAAAAAAGGATATTTTTTATTTTAAAAAACGCTTTTCATGTTAACATTGTAAAAAATGTGGCCGTGTTAATATTAGTTATTGTTACTTTTTGTACATAAGGGGTGGCAATGCAGCTATTATTAACTACCTAATAATTCTGAAGTCATTTTGAAATAACTTGAAATTTAAAATTTACCATTTCATAAATAGTGCATGGTGGCCTGTTGGTAACGGACCAAATGCGGCTACTACCATGTTCAAATCTTGGCTTGTCCAATCCCAGGACACACCTCTGACTATTCGGAGCTATGTGTGTATTGATAGTCAAACACCACGCACTATAACGGTGAAGGAAAACATCGAGAGGAAACCTGCATAGAATTTCTATGGTATGTAAAGTCCTGGCACTAGGCCAGCGTGGTGGACAATATCTAAACCCTCTCAATCGTACTCTCGATTGTAGAGGAGGCCCGTGCCAGTGGGACGCGATTGGCTTGATGCAGACAAACAAACAGACAAAGGATTTCTTGAATTCTAAGCAATCTTGCATTGAAAATTGTTGAGTTGGATCTAGAAGCTTATTCTGAATATACTATCAGTGTGAATGCACTGTTGTGTTTCAGTTTGAAGGACATTGTAGCCAGAGTAACTACTGGACACAATGAGACTTAACATCTTATGTCTCACGATGGCGAGTGCAGTGGAATGCCAAGCATTGCCTTGTAATTCATGGTGTTTGGTTTTGCTACTGTCCATGAGCGGTCGTATCGCTTACCTTCAGGCGGATGGCACGCTCGTCTCGCCATTCAATGCGATAAAAAAAACTATCAGTGTTGCAATATGTTGTATTTATATATATATATATGTATATTGTATATACAATATAGATTTAGGCCTCGTGTAGAGAGTTCGCGAGATTGCGCTCAGTGTTGCTCCTAATCTCGCTTAGAAAGTACGCCATAGCACAAAACATAAGAGATAGCGGTTTTACAAATAAATACACCCAACAGTCACACGCAGCCTTAGCCCCACGCTACACAATTCTTGTATTGTATCAGAAACTACGAGAAACTTTTCGGTCTCAAAAACATCCAAACTTGAAACAAATATTTGTGTACAAACATTTGTCTTGTTGGATCGTAGCGTCCTATCACAGCCGGCGTCTAACCAACCAGTCACGGAGGCTCTCATCGACAGTATTATTACATACATAAACTCACGCCTTTATCCCAGAAGGGGTAGGCAGAGGCGCCACCAGGACACCCACATTTCGCCTTGTATGTTCCGTCCCATGATGTGATAGGGGGCGAGCCTGTCGCCATATCGGGCACAAATTCCTGGCTCCGGGCTGATAATGAATAGAAAAACCCAATATCACTTTGCCCAGTATTATTACGACCTGCCTATTTGATTTATGTTATGGTGTAAGGAGCCAGAATTTTAGAAAGTAGGGACAACATGGTGACACAGCTTGATAGTGTTACTTTCAATCATGTTCATTTCTCTCTCTCTCTCTCTCTCTCTCTCTCTCTCTCTCTTCAAGCACTGGAAGTCTACTGGTGATGAAAGGCAATCCTTAATCTTCATGCAAACTTACATAGGTCGTCTGTCTAACTTGTGTGTTGTTAATGACTATATTTTCATTCCACATACATTTTGACAGCCTCCGTGGCGCAGTTGGTTAGACGCCGGCTATGAAACAAGAGGCCGCGGGTTCGAACCCCGCACCAAGAGAAATGTTAGTGCGGCCCACAAATATTTGTTTCGGGTCTGGGTGTTTGTGAGACCTAAAAGTCTCTCGTAGTTCTGATACCTGCGACACAAGACTTAATTGATCTTAATGTGGGGTCAGGACTATGTATATGACAGTTGGGTGTATTTATTTATTTTATTATGTGCTGTCTTGGCTTCTAAAGAGTGAGTAAGGTCGGAAACGCATCTCCGTGCCTGATGGTGTAGCAGATGTTCATGGGTGGTGATCAGTTACCATCAGGTGAACCGTATGCTCGTTAGCCCCCTATATTTAAAAAAAAAAGTTCTTCTGTTATTCTTCTTTAGTCTTCACGTCTCACACCATAAAAATATCGCAATGGTGGATAATTTATTTAAATTGCAATAGATTTACCATCTTACTTATAATAAAAATAATAATAGGTCAATTTGGTAGATATATAAATAAAATTAAAACATATTTTATAAACCCGCTCTCGCTCATGCCTCGCACCGGAGTCGAACCGGCGCCTCGGATCCGGTTGGTCCGGTGCCGGCAAAAAAATGTCTACCGCCGGTCTAGCCGCCCTTCTTAGGACCACCGGGTCGTTCACCCCACGATTTCTAATACTATCTATATGGGTTCTATATCTAAGTGTGTATTAGAGAACCCTCAAATAAAGAACCCAAGACATAGCAATTTATTGCCACAATATGACTAATATTGGACGTCTACGATGTTCTGTCACCGAAAGCGCTGTTGTCAAAATAAAAGTAGTTTCTCTCTTTTCACATTTTGTTACATTAAATTTTTTTGTACTATTATATGTCGAGTTAAATGCTAATTGTTTTGAAATAAAACTATTTTTAACGGATTTTATCGCGATTTGGTTTAATTTTACTTTACAGCTTTCGTGGTCACGGGGCGAACTGAGCTATTAGTCATCCGCTCAGTGACTGTAACAATTTAACTACCCTTAATTTTCAATTATTAAATTAAAAAAGTTAATTTAAAAAGTTAACTAGTTTTTGCGATCCGATCTACGCAGAAGGAGCTCACTGTGTCTTGAGGTCTGGCAGCTGGTGAAGACAAAATGAAACAAGAAATTGTAACAGTCATTGAGCGAATGACTAATACCTCAGTCCGCCCCCGGACCACGAAAGCTGTAAAGTAATCATGGAAGTTAAACCATGAAAAAATTAAACCTAATCGCAATAAAATCCGTAAAAAATATTTTTATTTCAATGTTTAACATTCGCGTAAATCTAAGAAACGATTATGCTAATAGTTTATTTTATTAAAATTTAAATATATCAGTGTAACGCATTATTTGTGACATGTTTTCATAATATAACTACTGGACATAATGAGACTTAACATCTTATGTCTCAGAATGGCGAGCGCAGTGGAATGCCAAGCTTTGTAATTCATGGTGTTGTTTGGTTTTGCTACTGTCCATGAGCGGTGCGCTTACCATCAGGCGAATGGCATAAGTCTCGTCATTCAACGCAATAAAAAAAAATTAACGCACTTACGATCCAAATGTAGTTGATATTCGTATGTAGTAATCACTTGTCAGGTTCCTTTGCTTGTTGCCCAATAAAAATACTACTATCTACCGGGAACAGCGCAGCTTTAAAGTTTATCTATGAAGTAAATAGATACGCGTTATCACTACTATTTCTATTTAAACTGATAACGGCTGGCGCGTGATTGGTCGGCGAACGCGATGCGGCGAACCGGGTTCGAATCCGATAGAAATAGTCACATGAATGATCAAGCATTATCGTAAAATAGATACATGTATAATATATAGATTATTCCGCCGTCGCAACTGTAACTTATTTCTTATTAACTGAGTGAGATATGCCTACGCTAGCGCAATATTTTTTTTTTGTATTGTGGTGAATGTCGAGACTAGCATGCCATTCGTCTGATGGTAAGTGATATAACTGCTCAAGGACAGTAGCAAAACCAAACAACACCATGATTTACAAAGCAATGCCTGGCATTCCACTGCGCTCGCCATCCTGAGACATAAGATGTTAAGTCTCAGTATGTCGAGTAGTTACTCTGGCTACAATGTCCTTCAAACCGGAACACAACAATGCAATAGACATTGCGGTGGTACCTACCCAGGCGGCCGCTCACATATGAGAGACCTACCATCAGTAAAGTACCTATAAAGACATAGGCATCTACTTTTCGAAGTCGCGTGTGTATTGATAGTCAACTGCCACACCCTCTACCGGTGAAAGAAAACATCATGAGGAAACCCGCATACTATATCTTGACAATATTTTCTGTGTGAAGTCTGCCTACCCTCACTAGGCTAGCGTGGTGGTATTTATGGCCTGATCCCTCCCACTCTCGATGGCAGGAGACCCGTGCCCTGCAATGGGACGTATATGGGCTGATACAGATGTGAACCCGCACTAGACCAGCGACAATAAAAGACTGAAAAGTCTTTATGCGAGGTTATTTACCTCTTTAGTTCATAGTTTTGTCACCCGCTTTATTACGGAGGGAAGTTGACAATAATTTATTTCCAATTATTAATTTAACTTTATGATTGATTTCGTTGCGGGTTAAAGACAAATTAGACACTCCCGGAGACTCGCTGAGCTTCAATGCTCAGTGTCATTAATATGCGTGCCACTGTTGATCCTGCGACACAGGAGTTGCAGTGGCGGGGGTGAGGGCGGGACAGTCTCCAGACCAGCGAACATGGCCTAACCCCGGCAGAGTTGAGTGTTCAGCGGGCAAGTGACACAGTATGAGATGTAAATCATATATATTCGATAGTAGTCCGCCTGTTATCTGTCGTGTCTGCGTGGCTTCCGGCGGGCGCGGCCACCACGTCACTATGTCGGCACGCCGCACATACATCTGTCTCCTTTACGGTAATATACCAGACTGCGACCGAAAACGAAGTTTAATGGCCAAGATTAATAAACGATCTTGATATCTATCTAAAGATCGATCGTGAAAATAGACCAATGGGCTCAAGGTATTGTCGACACGCTCAAATTTGATGTGATCTGATTGGTCTATTTTCCGGATCGATCCTTAGATAGGGATTGGGATCGCTTATTAATTTTGTCCGTGACTACAGAGACAATGCAACTAAAAATAAAAAAAAATAAAAATAATAAAAACAAGGACATTTTTGCAATTTTCAAATATCATCGTGTTTGAGTGGTAAAGTTTTTGCCTAAATAATAATTTAAACCATTGCGTCTGAAAAATAATATGCGTACATTAATATTTTAGGAAAACTATTACCACCCAAATACCACAAGTAAATCGGGGCGAATTTCGTCCTGCGATGTTCGGTGCCGCCCATAATGCGTGTGACGGTCACCGAGGGGTTTTAGTCAGTATGCTGGCATAGGTTTTGTTAGGGACCCAGCTCGGCAGTGATCACTTCCCATTGGATGACCTGGCTGTTCGTTTGCCGGACCTAATGAATTAAAAAAACCCACTGATCGAAACCACAGTGAATTCACAAGGATAGCAACATGGAAAATATGTTATAGGTAGAAATAATAAAGTGTTTATTGATAGATATAAGATTATCGATACCACTGTATTGGGGCTACGACCCTGTAAAGTAGTATTAAGTGAAAATAAATAAATAAATAAAACAGTGTCGCGACGTTTTCCCAGTCCAAGATTACTTTTAACTATAGAATGACTCGACCACATTTCTATATTATTTCTTGTTTTAATTCCAGATAGACCATTATCCAGGAAGTACAACAAGCAGCGAAATTAGACAACCGCACTCAATTGTATGAATAAGGTAAATAAACTATTTATATAGTTATTACTACTCGCCGGCCCGGCTCTGCCCGGGTGCAGATAGTTTTGAGTCCAGTCCACACCAGTAACCAATATTTCATTCCTCGTTCCTATTTCCCATACCGTTTTAATTATATTCGAACTCAATGACATCCTCTGTACTGCTTTTCCCGTCCCGTCCCATACCCTCCCGTCCTGTTATATCCCGTCTTATTCTGTCCCACGACTCAAGGAATGTAATACTGTCCTCTTCTGCCCCATTCCCATCTCTTTGAGCTCAAAAAGTAACGTATATAAGAATTCCTTGCTAATCCCACGGGAACACTACATTTTTCTGGATAAAAGTAGCCTATATGTTAATCCAGGGTTTCAGCTACTTCCATACAAAATTTCATCGGAATCCGTTCAGCCGTTTCTGAGATCATCGCACACAACCGCACAGACAAAAAGACAAAAATACTAAAAATAATTGCTTTGGGTTCTATTGCGATAATATAGACCTCTCATATTAGTTTTTCTCATTTATCTTGCATGTGCAGACATCGATCAGTTACAAAATTTTATGTATAGATTAGTATAAGCTTATGAATGATATACTTAAGCTCACATGTGTCCCTGAACGGTAGAAAACGAACCATACAGTTGTCAAATTCAAGTGTTCAAATCAGAAGAAATATTCAAATCATAAATCTAATATAGTGCATTGTTCAAAGTAGAAATCGAACCCAGAAACACTAACAAAAACCTATAAATGCTGTCATTAGACCAAATAAAAATTACAGTGGACTTAAGATAATAAATAACAAACATAAAAAGATATTTACTAACTGAAAATATATAATATTAGTTTCTATTAAGAAAAAATCTGAAAACCATGTCACCCAGCTTCTTTAGAGGGGTGACAGATTCATCTCGCGGAAGAAATAAAAAAGCAATTCCTTTATAAAGCTTTGTCAGTGACACAGCTTTTTAAGTCCCCTTTGTACTTAGAAGCTTTTAAACTTTGACAAAGGAAATATACAATATCTTATGTTCATCACGCAAAAAATATGGCAAAAAATTACAATGTAAATCTTAGCTCATTCAGAAAGAACTTAAACAATTTGATTTCAAAATAAATTATTTCCATTTGAGCTTTAAATAGGCCTTTAATAAATAATGAAAACCTTAGGAAAGTATTTCCATCTTTCTGTTATAGCTTCGTTTGAAATTAACCGAATTGCCAACTCGGTGGTCGCAGGTTCGATCGTAAGACACAAACTTTTCGAATGTATGTAATTATGACTCGCTTTAATGATGAAGGAAAACATCTCGAGGAAAGCTGCATACCATAGAAATGCTTACAACAATTTTAATATGTAAAGTCTGCCAACCCACACTAGGCCAGCGTGGACTATAACTAAAACCCTCTTTAACTGTAGAAGAGGCCCGTGCCCTGCAGTGGAACGTATATAGCTATTGAGATAATACGAGTAGTATAACATTGATATCGATGTATTTAACCTAATTTTGTTATATCTTACTGTAATTTGGTTCTGATTGTGACAAGAGACGGTAGGTTAGATAGAGCTTTTTTTTTGTTCTAAAGGTAGCTTTTGTCTATAAAAAAATATGTGTAGGAATGTAATTTTGGATTACGACTAAGTGCATAATACAGACCTTTTTGAATACAATATTCGTCAGTTCAAAATTACTTAAATTTTTATACGTTACTTTTTTGGATTATGAATATCATCTGTCAAAAAACAAACCGAGTGACTTAGTATCTGTGTATCACCGATACCCTCAACTGTACCAAAACCCGCTAATTAGCATCCCTTAACAACCCTTGAAGCACCCCGCGCGCGCCCAAGTACCAGGCTCGCATAATGCCTGAAGAGGTGTGCGTGGCAACAGCAGTCGATCAGCTGCGTCTAGACGCCGCCCCTCCCGCGCGCCCTGCGCCTCACACCCGCGCCGTCTAGACGGGTCGCAGACAAGAGCACCCCCCCTCCTCACCTCCCCGCCCCGCACGAGTCCACCTGGATCTATTTTCGGTGAGCAATTTTTCGGAATAATGTACAGTTGAGTACAGGTGAGCGGAGGAGTGTTTGGGGACAGTTTGATAACGCTTGTGCGAGTATTTGTAAATTGAACTCTCGGATGTAGTACAATGAAGTACAGAAGTGGTTTGAGTTAATCCTTGGCTTTTTTCCTGCATAGGTCCTGCCTAAGTATTGTCTAACAAGTCAAATTAAGAATTAAAAAGTTAAATGGAAGGACAAAAAAACAGGAATGAAATAGTGTATTACTTTCCTATGTATGAACCATTTATTTCCCAATATTGAGAACCGAACTCCTTTGTAAATCAGTGGGGTAAAGTCTACTAGAATTGAGAATTGGTGGACACCAATCTAACGTAATTTGATTCATGGACTAATACTAATGTTGACATGAACTCAAAATATTCTTCACTTGCTTTTGCTCGCGGCGTGGCCCGTTTTAGTATAGCTTTTGTCAATTTCGGTTTTCTGCTCTATCCCTCATGAACAGTAATTATTTTCTGAATGAATGGTACCTTATGTCCTTTTCTGTACCCATAACAACGTTTATAAAAAACTTCATCATGATTGGTTTAGTAGTTAAGGAGTGGAAGCGATAAAAACAACCACATCGTACTGCGGTAATTACTAAAACAATCTCACATATTAACGTATTTATTCACTTCAACCCCAAGACGGTTTACGCACAAAAGACAGATATTTTAGTAAAAAATCTAATCTTAACAATGACTTGTTTTTTGCAAAAATCCCCCATCTGCCGTTTTTCTCACGACAACTTACTGTTTTATAGCTTTTTTGAGACGTTTTAAAAAAAAACTGTTTTTTGCGGACTTTGTACGGTTTAATATCCGGCTGTGAATTAAGTTTAAAAATATATGGAGCGAAGATTTATTGTTGTATAAGAATCAAACAGTAAATTCTTTTACAAGATATTATTCATATTTTTTGTCATATATGCTGGTCACTATACACACGCCATTTATAACCGAAAACTCACAATTGGAATGCTCAACCTGGGAATCGAACATCGAACACTTCTATCTTTCTATACGTCACTAGTGCGGGTTGGCGGACTCTACATATCATAGATTTTACAAATCGCTACAGTATGCTGGTTTCCTCGCGATGTTTACCTTCAATATTACAATAACAGTAATTATGTATGGATGTACACATATCTTTGAAAAGACAAAAGTGGTCCAGATTTTAATAGCATAAGTATTTTGGATACATTATCAATCAATCTATATGTATCAGCTCATACACGTCCCACTGCAGGGCACGGGCCTCCGACACAATCGAGAGTACGATTGTGAGGGGTTAGAACATATTGTCCAATTAGTTTAAAGGTCATTTCAATTTAAACAAAGACTAATTTATATTTTTCTCCATTTCAGGATAATTAAAAGCTGAAAGAAGAGAACATCGCTACAACCACTGCAAGACTACCAGGATATATGAGGATAAGTATCAATAAAATAAATACATACACTGGTGGTAGGTCTCTCGTATGAGAGGCCGCCTGGGTAGGTACCACCGCAATGTCTATTTCTCCCGCCAAGCAGCAGTGTAAATGCACTGTTGTGTTCCGGTTTGAAGGACATTGTAGCCAGAGTATTGAGACTTTACACCTTGTGTCTCAGGATGGCAAGCTCAGTGGAATGCCACGCAATGCTTTGTAATTCATGGTGTTGTTTGGTTTTGCTAATGTCCACGAGCGGTCGTATCGCTTACCAACAAGCGAATGGCATGCTAGAATAAAAAAAAATACACCCAACAGTCACATAAAACCTCACGCTAACATCCAAGTCTTGTAACGTATCAGAAACTACGCGAGACTGGTCTCACTACCCCAGACCCGAGACAAATACTTGTATACACAAACATAAATAAATAGAATAATCTAATCCTAAATCTCTGAAGGCAGGGCGTTAATAGCTGCAGCACAGTTCTAACTACAGCGGCTATTATCGTTCACCTATTATATCTGTAAGTGTAAAAACATACATACATACATAAACTCACGCCTTTATCCCCGAAGGGGTAGGCAGAGGTGCCACTAGGACACCCACATTTCGCCTTGTATGTTCCGTCCCACGATGTGATAGGGGGCGAGCCTATCGCCATATCGGGCACAAATTCCTGACTCCGGACTGATAATGAATAGAAAAATCCAATATCACTTTGCCCGACCCGGGACTCGAACCCGAGACCTCAGCTTTGTAACCGTACCGTAATACAACTACGCCACCGAGGCAGTCGAGTGTAAGTGTAAATATTTGTACAAATAAAGATTTTATTATTATTTATTTGTCTCGGTGCGTGTTCATGCGACCTCCCGTTTCACAGCCGGCTTTATTAATACACCACGTAATCTTGGTCAAGTTAAAAGATCATAGTAAAAATTGACAGGTATAATTCTTTAATCAAATCTTTTATCTTTATTATTTAGTGTTGTTTAAAATATAAAGCTGTGGAGTGGTTTAATTGCCTTCCTATGATCCTCGCTTCCGTAGCGTGAAGCAGCTGAGTGGACATCATTGTGCCGAAGAGACCGCCGTCGGATGCCATTCGATGCTCTATCTGAAAGTTACGCTTACAATTAGGTGCAGTGCGGTCACGATGCTATGCCGGCATAATAAAAACAATCACAAATATACTCTGCTAACGGACAAAGGCTACCAATTACATCTTTATATTGTATCCTTAAATTAAACGTTAAATGTATTGTACCTGCATACCATAGCGATGGGTTCGATTCTCGTTAACATGCGATTATTCAAAAACGATTCAAAATAGAACGCAGTTTAAAATGTTTTCAAAATTAAAATGATGTCTTCTTTCAGTAAAATTATCTATAATTAATTAAGATACTTCCCCTCCTGGCATTACCGTGGGACACCTTGTATAGTTCTTTTTTAATCTGTCACGGCATAGTGACTGCATTGCATCTGATGGTAAGCGCTAATGCCGTCCAGATAGAGTATCGAATGGTATCAGACGTTCTATGTGTTCTTTATAATGTTATTTGTTTACGAATGTTGGCGATGCAACGGTTATTTTAAACGAATGTCTTATGGCTTGACTGGACGTACAAGCATTTTCTTCATATAAAAAAGTAATTTAAGCTTAATTGTGTATGACAAAGATAATTTATCAGCCAATTTATACGCTGTGCCAGGTGCAGTGCAAGGTTTTTGCGATACTTTATTATATGTACTACTTAGTAGTTTAAGTTAAAATGAATAAATAGATAAAAAAAGTCACTTCTCTGAGGCCGGATAACTTGTAAACTGTAATATCCTAGGTTTCATTCTCAAGTATCTTAATGCGCCTATAAATTTACGATGCCAATAAACTTTGTGATAAGCCATTTCCAAAAAAATCTTTACTCAAATAGTCATAGATGAATCTGACGCCATTTAAAATTTTACTTTTCTTATTTCACCAATTTTAGAGCTCTCCCTCTCTCTCTCTTTCTCTCTCACTCCCTTCAGGCTCAGGAAGTCCACGGCTGAACGTAGGCCTCCCCCATGGATATCCAAATAGACCTGTAGGAAGGTCTCCCTACTGATATTAAAACAATCTTTTTTTATTTAATTTATTCTTTGCGTCAAGAGGTAAGGTAAACTCCAAGTATTACCATAATACAAAGATGGATCACTAAAATATCATTTGCACCGCCAACATTCGTCCCCCCACCCCGCACTGGCCCCTTTAACTGGAACCCGTAGATCCGAACTTGTGCGCATATTGTGGTGGGCGCGCGGGCTGGACGCATCCGCCGCGACTTATTGTTGCAAGTGTGTCGCGCACCATACACACACAGCCTTGTTATACCAACCAATATTTAAAAAAAGAACAGTTATACACGCACGTGAATGATTCGAAATTTGAATTTATACAAATTTGAACTGCATAAAATGCTGGGAGATATGTGTGTTAGGGTATTGTGAGGTTGAGTGATCGTGTGTGCGGCAGACTTGCGACAAAAAGTCGCGCGGTGTCGCCCCCAGTCGCCAGTGCGCGCCCTCACAAGTTTGGTGATACGCGGGCGCAGTTCTAGAGGGATTTCGTCGTCACAACGCTTCCTTTCTTTTCTTTAGTAATCTTGTTCTTTTATTTCTGTTTTTCGGTATTTAATATTTTACATTGTAAGTCTGTAGATATAAGATAAAAATGCAATTCGTTCATTTGTATACGAGAAATTGCATATTCGGATAGATTTTGTGTAGAAAATACATAGTACATATTTAAATCAACGTACATTGCACGATTTTAGTTCCTTGAATGACGTTAAAAACTGCATACCAATAAAAAAATGCAACAATATTGTTAATTGGAAAAAATGTAGTTCATTGGTTTTTATTACTAAAACCTAAAAATTAAATTAGCATAAGTATGTATTCTTCATCTCACTAACCTTAAATTTCTTGCTGAAAATTACTTCAATAATACAAATTATTTTACTCGACTACCACAGTTCATACTTCTCGATAGCTTAACTTATTACAAATCAAAAGCACCTCTTAAATCGCCTCGCATTACACAAGCAAAGAAGCAACCAAGAAGTAGCAGAAGGGAAGCGACGCAGAAGTAGAAAGAAGAGAGAGTGCCGTCGGTGCGGTGAGGTAGTAGGTTGTATAGTACTGCATTACAACACTTCGGAGGGACTGTATAGCCTGCTAACTTTCCCCACCGCCGGCCGCGCGACGAGCTTCTAGAACACTACAGAAGAACACAGAAGAGAAGAATAGAAGATTGAGCAACTTTTAGGCTAACTATTGGTGTTTATACTTTCTCTGTCTTTCAAGGAGTAATTCAAAGAAGTCTCTCGTAGTTTGTGATTCGACTAAGATCGATTTTATTATTTTTAGCGTATTATTTTGCGTTTAAACACAAATATCAGACAGAAAACCTTTCTTTCAAAATAGTATTAATGTAGCTTGTAACATGAAGCAAAAATTTGTATTTAAATAAAAGAGTGGGAGCGTAGTGCGAACATCTTACCGTCTCTTTCACACGCGCACACTGCAATGCATATGAAGACTAGTGACGTCACTAGCTGGGTTCTGCATCTCTTTTCCTTACTCCCAATGCAAGATTTAAAACGTTTCTTACTTGTTTAATTCTGTATGAATTTACAAAATAATTTGCTCGCTAGATTTTGGATATGGATACCTTTTTATAAAAAATCGAATCAAATACCCTATTGTATTTAGTGTAGGAGTATATGTGACTGTTGGATGTATTTACTTATGGTTTTCCACTATTACTTACTACCGATATCTATAGTTATCATCTAAGAACTTCTGTCACCGACAGCGCTGTTGTGTAAATAAATAAGAATAGTTTTTCTCGCCTCATTTAATACATTGAACATACATTAGATTACAGATATAAATGATCGTTGTTTATATGAAAGCATATCTTACTTAACAAGGCGAAGAACAAATATTTTTACTTTTATTAGTAGTTCCTAATTTCACCACGCGCCAATTTATGATAGACGTGTTGTAAGATTAGGTTCTGTGTATTTTATTTTACATGACCAATTGACTGTAATAGGTGACAATATAGTTGACTGCCTCTGTGGCGCAGTTGGTTAGACGCCGGCTGTGAAACGAGGGGCTTAGGGTTCGATTCCCACATCGAAAGAAATGTTTGTGCGGCCCACAAAAATTTCTTTCGGGTCTGGGTGTTTGTGAGACCGAAAAGTCTCTCGTAGTTTCTGATACCCACGACACAAGACTTAATTGATCTTAATTTGGGGTCAGGACTATGTATGTGACTGTTTGGTGCATTTATTTATTTAGTCTGGACAATATAGATACAGTGTAGTCTAAATAATATCCTCCGAGACATAACTAATATTCCGTTCCTAGAAACAATGATGTCAGCCCAGAACACTGCTTCACTAACGAGCCTAAATTTATACAAACTAACGGTAATAACATTGTATTTGTTTCGGGGGTGTGAGACCGAAAAGCCTCGTTTTTGACACAAGACTTGCACAGTGTGGTCAGGACTATGTATGTGACTGTTGGGTGTATTTAGCTTATATCTAGATATTATAAACCTACCCACAATGCGAGAGTAATCCTAGTGTCAGGGCTTTTCCATAACTTAAATGCCGGGGATTATGATTCTCAAAGTGTTGTGGATGTCATACAAATCATCTGGGTAGAACATCTCACCGATAAAATATATCGGTCTATCTGAAAGCGTATATATACAGGTATATCTTTTTTATTTTTGGACTAAAACAATATTTATCTTGTCTCTCTTCAGTCTATATGTCCACCCAATGTCTGAAGGCCTTTTTTTCTTTTAGAAAAAATAAATAATCTAAGTAAAAGAAATCAGACTTTGTATGATTTTTATTGCGTTGAATGGAGAGACGTGCCATTCGCCTGATGATAAGCGATACGACCGCTCATGGACAGTAGCAAAACCAAACACAATGAATTCAAAGCAATGCTTGGCATCCCACTGTGCTCGTCATTCTGAGACAGATGTTAAGTGTCATTATGTCTAGTAGTTACTCTGGCTACAATGTCCTTCAAACAGGAACACAACGGTTTAATGTTTGTCTTGTTGTTTGTATTGTTTACTTATTTCAACATGGTTAGTGCAGGAAGTCCACAGATGAACATCCTCCCAGGACCTCCACAGCGACCGGTGGAGGCGTCCGGCGACGCACTGCTAACATTGCTCGTCCATTGCAGCGGTAATAGGAACGGAGCTTTTACTCAAGAAATTGAACATTTATTTTTATTTTTTCTATATGTATTTCACAGGGATTGCGTAATAAACCAACTCTTTGTATTTTGCAGGTCCTGCTAGCGTTGAATCACCTCGGCACATCATCGGCTACACTGCATCAACGCCTACATAGAACCATGAAGAAATTAATAATATCATGGATTATTTAATGAAATTATGTGCCAAAAACCCTAAATTTAAAATTTGTTATTTATTAAAATTGTATAACAAATTGGAACGGAATTTTACATTTTGCCGCATCCCGTGCTCATGATAAATATACAAATATGATCTAGCAAAAAAGTATTATTTGTGTGTGTATTAATATTCTGTATAATACAGATTATACAGAATATTAAACGTCATGCAACGGTGTAGTTAGCAAGTATACAGGGACAAATTTCCTAAGTGTATTTATACAATAATTACACATGTAAAGAGGAATGATGTAAGAACGTAAATGTTCGATAATACTAACATACCTATTATGATGTTTAAAAGAAAATAAATAACAAATATCTTAATAAAAATAAAAATGATTATTTTATTACAGTGCATTTTTTCCATACCAATTTCACCTTACAGCTGAAACTTTATTATAACATAATATTGTCCCGACATTTCGATTTAGTTTAAAAATTAAAGATATAATTGGCAAAGCATTATTTAAGTGAGATTACGTCTGTGTCAAAAACTGTATGCGTATAATAAAAGAAATAAGAAAAGTACTATTTGTTTTATTACTCTACTAACTTCTGCCCGCAAACTTCGTCTGCGTGGTTAACTTGATTTGAAATCTCCCATCCCGTTCCGTCCCGTTATATCCCGCCCGCCCCGTCTCATTCGCACTAATGGAATGTAATCCCATCCCATCCTTTTGAGTATAAAAAAGTAGCAAATATATCGGAATTCCTTCTTCATCCCACGGGAACACTAAACTTTTCGGGATAAAAAGTAGCCTATGTTACTTCTAATACCTCCAAGAATATATGTACAAAGTTTCATGATGATCGGTTGAGTAGTTTTCGAGTGAACGCGTAACAAACAAACTTACATTCACATTTATAATATTAGTAGGGATTCTCCAGTGAAAAATATGGAGCTGTGAATTTTATTTTATCCCTCAGATTTGAGTAGGATACTTCCTAAAGCTGACGAGAGAGAAAGAGACCCTTGAATTTTTTTATACCTACTGGCACGACCAAGTAACAAAAATGAACCTGATGTTAAATGCAGTGTCATAAATATAAAAATATATTTATGTTGCAAATATGGGTAAAAATAGATATATTTAACATTATAGAACATTCATATTTAAACAAAAGATGGTATGCAAAATTACGTAATTCATTCACATTATTAAGTTTATTAATATGTATAAACTCACGCCTTTATCCCCGAAGGGGTAGGCAGAGGCGCCACCAGGACACCCACATTTTGCCTTGTATGTTCCGTCCCACGATGTGATAGGGGGCGAGCCTATCGCCATATCGGGCACAAATTCCTGACTCCGGGCAGATAATGAATAGAAAAATCCAATATCACTTTGCCCGACCCGGGACTCGAACCCGAGACTTCAGCTTTGTAACCGTACCGTAATACAACTACGCCATCGAGGCAGTCTCGCCAGTCGAGGCAGTAAGTTCATTAATGATTGATTTAATTAATTATTAATACTAAATTTTAATGGAACAATTATACATGAAAGAAAATTTAATTATTCCATTAAAGCATCTATCAATAATATTGTTAATCATGACATTTGGCAGCCTTCGTAGCGCAGTTGCTTAGACGCCGGCTCTGAAACGCGAGGCCGCAGGTTCTGTGAGGCTCACAATTATTTGTCTCGGGTCTGAGTGTTTGTGCGACCGAAAAGTCTCTCGTAGCTTCTGATACCCACGACACAAGACTTAATTGATCTTAGTGTGGGGTCAGGACTATGTATGTGACTGTTAGGTTTATTTATTATTTATAATGTACCTTGGGAGAGGCCTCTGTACAGTAGTGAGCTGCATCGGGCCGATGATCTGTTACATCTCGTCAATCGTCGGTTGACATAAATGCCAGCAAATACGAGTATAATGCTTGCTTCACGCTATGGCGAAAGAATCCAGGGTCATAATCTGTAGAAAACGAGTGGCGAACGCTGATAAACTGTTCCACGTACCTGCTTGCTCTTGTAGAGAGATTGAATTGATCAATAAAAAATCATATAGTCGGATTGAGAACCTCCTTTTTTGAAGTCTGTTAAATATAGCTCTTTACGGCTCTCCCTCGACAGAAAGATTTTTCAATTATGCCGAAATATGTCGCAAGAGCGATAAATTGTGCAGTAACTTGGACCTAACCTGGTCTATATGGCCTAACCCCTCTCAATCGCACTCTCGATTGTAGCCGAGACTCGTGCCTTGGGACCTATATGGATTAAAACATAGCTGCAGTACCTACAGTACAGTTAGGCCTAAGTTGGACGATTCATGAATAAATGCATTCCAATTAATTGATTTATTTAAGTAATGTTTTATTGCTTAGTCTTTACTGAGTTTTGTCGTGGACTGAACTATCCCTAAGCGCCAGGGGCGGCAACTATTTTTTGCATACTAAGACATGATATAGGCAGTTATAAAATTACTCGCATCGGAATTTCTGGTTAAATTTAATCAAGGTTCAAATACGACCAAGCAATTAATCATAATGTAGTTACATAAACATAACAAGGTAGCAGTTTTAACCCTAAATTACAAGTAATGTAATTGCAAGAAAATAATTACCAATTTAACCCTGAAGAAAACGAAAAATTGTTATGAAGATGTTTAAATAAAACATACTTCTGCCTTTTAGGAAAAGTCTTATCAACTGGAATACCCTATTCACCATTGCGACTCAGCTTAAGAAGAAGAAGTCGATTTTTGAATAAAGGCGTTGCCGAAGAGCATCCACAGCGACCTGTTGAAAGCGGTCTGCATCGAGAGACTTCTTGCAACTCTATTCCTTAATGAAAAAGCTTGAAATATTAAAGTTAATACAAGATGAAACAATATTGAATGAGAGAAATTGTATTTCCCACGTGTGCTATAATAACAATGTTAATTTCGAAGCTTATATGATACTTCTTGTATTTATTATATTGAAGAAAAATAGTTTTCCGCTCGAATCCTATTGAATAGATAAATGATTATGTATTTTACTAGTAGCGCCACCTATTGTAACTTATCTAAAACTTGACGTGTTGTCATAAAAGTTCGCTAGATGTCCGTAAAGACAAGTTTAAGTGTTGCCAGAGAAGAAAAAATAATAAAGTCTAATCAATAGCCCTGCCGGATTTTGGTATTTGTATTGTTTTCATTATAATAAGCAATGGAGTATAATTTATTTTAAGAGATTGCATTGTGGAAAAAATTATAAGTCAATAGTCGATGTGATCACACATTCACATCCTCTTGTTACTAGCTTCACATTATATAAATTTGACAGACGCAACTTCACTCAATGACAACGATTACAAAGCTGTTTTGACTTTTGTAATTTGTCAAATTCACGGTAAAAATGGCGACGGTAAAGTTCGCTGTAATCGATGTTAACGATTTCCTAACAAAGAAACAATCCACGGAGCCAGATTTAGCAGCGGATTGGGCCAAACTAGAAGAGCTTTACAACAAAAAGTAAGTCTTCCATATACTTTGCATTTATCAACTTCAATTGGAGTAAACAATAACCTCTTCGTTTTTGTTTTCCAGATTATGGCATCAACTAACGCTAAAACTACAGGAGTTCGTGAAACACCCATCGCTTCAGTCGGGCGACAACCTCATTCAACTTTACAACAACTTTTTGACCACATTTGAAAACAAGTAAGTGGATTTTACTAAGAGATCGTTACAAGAGTTGTGGAATGTGAAGTCCGCTGACCCGTAATAGACTAGTGTTGATATTAAGCCATAAGCTCTTTTAATCGTAGAGAAGGCTCCTGCCCTGCTCTGGAAAGTACACGAGACGATTTCTTTATTTCATATAAGTAAGCTGATGTCCTACAAACTGCGACAGTAAAAGCAATCGTGATGTTTAAGTTTTGAATTATATTAAGCATATTTAAAGTATTACACTAGCTTACATTAATATCCCAATTCTAAAACTAATATACAAAATGACTCTAAAATTGTAAAAACTTAGCATTGGCAGAATCAAGAGTGTATAAAGCGAAAGTGATCCTTAGTTGATATTCTATCTAGAATTGTAGACAATAATGCATTTACCATCAGTCTAGACTGTTGTCCCTTTGTCACACTAGTAGAAAAATTGCTGAGTCATAGGGTTTTCAATATATTCTAATTATTTTATGTTAATGTTAATAGTGGTAGGAGTAAACATTATCCCGACCTTCCCTACCTCACTTTTCTAGCTCCCAATACATAGCTACATATTTTTGTGTCCAAGCAACAAAAACTTTTTTCAGATTTATTTTAATACTACACAACCATTTGTAATGTTTTAAAAATATCCCTTAAATATTCATTATATTTAGCACTGTTATATTTGGTTATTTCCAGGATAAACCCTCTTTCCCTGGTCGAGATCATAGCACATGTGGTGGAGCAGTTCACCAACAAGAAGGATGCCATCGCCTTCCTTGAGAAGGTTGAGCCTAAAGTCAAGATTAATGATGAGGCTCTGGCATTGTGCAAGGTATATTTGTGTGTTTATACTTCCCACTGGTGGACGTTAATATATAGGAGGGCCAATAATCATACGCAATATTCCTTTTCCATTTAAAATTTGGTTGACAGGAGGCGGAAATAACATGACCTGACAGGCGGAAATAACATGTGGTGGGTTTGATGCGTTGCTACATAAATGTTTGTGTGGAGATTGAACCTGCGACCTATCGTTTCACACCTGGCTCTCAACGGCGCGATGGCTAAATCTGTGGATAGTAATAACTTTTGTGGAATGTGTTGTTCTAAGGCTAATCCCAAAATTGCAGGTGTTACAAGGTCAGATATACCTGGAACAGCTGAACGACCTGGATTCCACCGAGAAGATCATCGAGCAGCTGGAGGGAACATTGGAGGATGCAGATGGAGTGACACCAGTGCACGGACGCTTCTACAAACTGGCTTCAGAGTACTACAGGTAATGTACTTGATCAATATAGTTATGTACAAGGTGTAGGATCTAGTATTGTGACCTATGTAATGTTATCCAGACTTTGTGCAAGTGATTTTAAAAATATGGTACAAAAATAATGATTAGCAGAAGATAAATATCTCTTACCGGACCTTTTTTTATTATTGCTTTGTATGGTGAGACAAGCATGCCATTTGCCAGATGGTAAACAATGTGACTGCTCATGGACAGTAGCAAACCAAACAACACCATGAATAACAAAGCATTAGAACTTAAGTTAGATAGAACAAGAATCTCTGACTGAAAGAATATTTTTATTTTGCCTGTGTGTAATTACGTTTTTGAATGTGTGTTGATTGTCCAATTGAAAAAAGTATTAAGTCGATAAATGTTCAATGTCCGAAGTTTTGCACTTATAAAAATCAATACCATTCTCTATGACATTTATCATTCATTCTGCACTTAGTCTGTGGTGACGACGTACGATGGAGGATTCGACCATTTTGTGGAGTACCTAGGTACATTCGTACAGTTTTACTTCGTTTAACGTAGATTTATTCAAAAGTTCCTTGAACCGACGAGAATGCATGAAGGGATTGATGAAAGTGGATGAAGTGAAAGTGATATGTCAGGATCGAGCGAAGTGGAGATCCATAGTCTCTGCCTACCCCTATGGGATACAGACGTGACGATTATGTATGTTTGTATTCGTACGTTCGAATATGCGAACTTCGTTTCGGATCATAGAGAAACTCCCCAGCTTTGTATCATATTGTGGCTTATTTATGAGTGAATTTTGTACTTTATTGAAATTCTTCGCGTGCAGGGTGCGCGGCCCCATGTCCCGGTACTACCGCGCGACGCTGCGGCACGTGGGCTGCGCGGACGGCGGCGCCGCGCTGGCGGGCCCGGAGCGCCGCGCCACCGCGCTGCGCCTCGCCATCGCCGCCGTCGCCGCGCCCGACGTCTACGATCTGGGGGAACTGGTACTTATCGCCTTGTTGATACACAGTTTTAAAATCTATTTTAGTTATCGAATGTTTTGTCCCTTTCTAACGACTTTTGAATTCAGTTTGAGCGAAGAAGACAAAATTTTCGATAAATAAAATAGGATTTAAAACAATCTATGAATAAGGTCGTGGCTTTATAAATGCATACACTGAGCCTTATCTATCTGTAATCCCTTGATCAAAGCGCACAAAGCATTTATGCACTGTATGTTACCTTAGTGTGGGTTGGTGGACTTTACATACCATAGAAATTGTTACAAATCGCTATGGTATGCAGGATTCCTCACGATGTTTTGATTGTTGTGATTGACTATGAACGTATGTTGTGTGCAGCTGGCGCACCCGATCCTGGAGTGTCTGTCGGGCACGCGCGACGCGTGGGCGCGCGAGCTGGTGCGCGCGGCGGCGGCGGGGGACGCGCAGGCCTTCGACGCGGCGCGCCAGCACTCCAGCGAGCCCGCGCTGCTGCACCCCGACCAGAAGCTGCGCCAGAAGATCGCGCTGCTGTGTCTCATGGAGGTACTACACGCACACACACGCACGCACACATGCACGCACGCACACACGCACGCACGCACGCACGCACACACACACGCACGTACGCACGCAATCTCTGTCAAGCGATCGCGCTGCTGTGTCTCATGGACGTAATGCACATACAGAGTAATTTTTTTAAATGGGCGTGGTTATCCCAATCCGAAACTATGAGGAATAACGAAAAATGTTGAAATAAGTCACGAGCCCGACTTTGATGAAAACTACGGACGGGAGTATAGAAAGAATATTTTGCCTACAATATTCACACCAAAAGAAAACGACAACGTGGCGTCGCTTCACTATTACTTGCTGAGACAGTATACCATTCCGCGAAACCACGTTCCTACTGTACTACAAGATAACTACAGTGTGGCTGTACCGCTTTAAAACATATATTTTGTGTATGACATATTGAAGAGCAAAATGACAACCGTATCGTGGGTTGTCCTCTGGCCAAATGGCGGGTCGACTTGCACAAGAGGGCCGGCAGCGTCTGGATGCTTATAGCAGCAGACCGGACTCTGTGCCGTACCTTGGGAGAGGTCTATGTCAAGCAGTATACTGCAAGGGGCTCATCATGATATTTAAAAGTAATTTTCTTTGTTGTTTTCAGATGGCGTTCAACCGCACATCAGCACAACGCAAGCTAACCTTCGCGGAGATCGCTCGCGAGGCGCGCATCCCTCTAGATGAAGTCGAGTTGCTCGTCATGAAGGCGCTGGCTGAGAAACTCATTCGGGGTCACATCGACCAGGCACGTAAATCACCTACTTGTTAACTGGCCTTGTCACCCGGCCTACTAAGACCAACTCCATACTAAGATCGAGTCTTGTGTCGTGGGTATCAGACATTACGAGACACTTTTTCGGTCTCACAACCACCCAGACCCGAAACAAATACCGTGGATCGCACAAATATTTGTTTCGTTGCGGGGATCGAACCCGCGGCCTCTCGTTTCACAGCCGGCGTGTAACAAACTGCGCCACGGAGGCTGTCAAGGTGGCGCAGATAGTAGTTTCTGTTTGTGACAGTGGTGTGTTGTGTTGCAGGTGACGCAGACGGTGTGCGTGCGCTGGGTGCGCGCGCGGGCGCTGTGCGGCGCGGGCGCGGCGGCGCTGGCGGCGCGGCTGGCCACGTGGGCCGGCGCCGTGGAGCGCGCCGCCGCGCTGCTGCACCACCACGCGCCCGACCTGCTCACCGCATAGGTACTGCACCTCTCCACTGTACATGTGCTGACCGCATCTAGTGTCTTCCATACATGTGCTGCTACAAGCTCACCGCTAGGGTACCTAACTGCACCTATACACATAGTAAATTTGATGCAATAACATTGAACATGTGTGAAGAGTGCATAGTCAAAACATTATCTCCCCTCGAAGACTATTTGTTTTGTTTCGAAATAATCAAAAGTGCCACTTAAAACTTATCATTACTAAGAACAGCATTGCACTTATCACACCAAAACAACCCGCAGGTACCAAATAATTATTAATATTGTTAAAACTTTTATTTTTCAGAGCAGCGCGGATTCCTTGCTGAAACAACTGCATAGAAAATCTTAATTACTAACATTACCCTGTAATTGTCTCGTTAATAAATACATACATTTATGTGTAGTTTTATTTTAGTGTCATTTTGTTTGTTATTCTAAAAGTGCGTGGTAGCTCGTTGGTAACGGAGGCGGCTGCCGAGACAGAGGTCGCGAGTTCGAATCACAGAGCACGTCTCTATGTGATTCATGAGTGTATTGAGAGTAAATTACTACAGATTTTAAAGTGAAGATGTGAAGATTTTTTGTGAAGGAAAACATCGTGAGGAAACCCGCAGTCGCTGGGTATAGGCTTCCAACAGGTCGATGTGGAGTTCCTTGGGGAAGGCCTATGTTCTGCATTGAACTTCCTGTGGCTGAAGAGAGAAAAACCTGCATACCTGTCGGCCCAATAATACTTTCTTTACCATCGTATCATTATTTTTACGTACCCATATTTTCGCTAGGAGATATCTCAAAAGGTCAACGACCTGTGCTATGAAGTTTGTACAATTTACCTTGCTAACCAAATATTTTTATACATACATAAACTCACGCATTTATCCCGGAAGGGGTAGGCAGAGGCGCCTCCAGGACACCCACATTTCGCCTTGTATGTTCCGTCCCATGATGTGATAGAGCGAGCCTATCGATGTGATAAATATTTTTATATTTGGTTGAATGGACTTATCTTTGAATGATGGATGTCAGGAAATTAAATTTGAAACTGACTAGATGGATAATAATGGGAAATGGGGGTCACTAAGTAATTCTGAAAATTGTGCTGAATTTAGATTGGAAAAATAGCCTCTTTCTAAGATATTATATGTTGCCTCCGTGGCGCAGTTGGTTACACCAGTGAAAACGAGAGGCGGCGGGTTCGATTACTGAAAAATAAACTTATTTGATTTTAACACAAACTGCCGGACGTCACCCCTTTCGGAAATACCAAGATAAAACTGAATATACTGAAAATATTTTATGACTAACTGAATTCATCCATGTCGAGACTAGGTCATAAAACATGAAATAAAGAGTGGGTGGCTGGCGAGTCTTGTTCAAGTAAGACTTGTCCTCATACATACATACATAAACTCACGCCTTTATCCCAGAAGGGGTAGGCAGAGGCGCTACCAGGACGCCTATATTTCGCCTTGTATGTTCCGTCCCATGATGTTATAGGGGGCGAGCCTATCGCCATATCGGGCACAAATTCCTGTATGCACACTTGTCCTCATGCACTCTTTTTTTCTTTTAAGACAGTACTGCCAAATCCTCATCACTTTTCCGCAATCCAGGACTTGGATATATTAGTAGAACCTAAATTGTGGCTACTGAACTGCTATATTAAAGAATGCCCAATACCCATTTCTTCGTCTCATCCTTTTTCCTAACCGCTTCCCTCCCGATTTGATGGTCTGGCAACACATCTATGATTCAAGCGTTGTGGATGTTCTGCGATGGCAGTGATCATTTACCAATTATCAGGTGACCTGTTTGCTTGTTTGCCGGATCAATTGTATAAAATATATATGTACAGGCTGAACTTGACATGTGAAAACAACCTTACGTGGGACACTGACGGGTTTTCCGTCGTCAAGTACGGAGCTCGCTTTCCGGATAGGAATAATTTAGCGTAATAAGTAGGGGTAGAGGCCTTCCGCAATTTCACTGCACAAAACGCACCAGCAATGCTATTACTTCACTCATTTTTCATAAGAATAGAACTGATAGAACCCTGACGGTATTATAAAGGTTCTTACAGGGTCGGCAACGCGTGAGTGACATCTCTGGTGTTGCAGACGTCTCTAAGCTATGGCAACTGCTTACCCTCAGGCAGGCCATACGCTTCTTTGCCTCCTTTGTACAATAAAATAAAATGTAGAGCAAGCTCTACCAATTTTTAGAAGTTGTAGGTTGAAGTCTGATAGAAATGTTTACTTATTTTTATCTAATATCAATATAAAATGAGCTACAAATGTCGAAATCCTTTTATTTTGTACAATATTTTTCGTAGTTCTTTTGATCGTTGAAAGAAGTAGCTTCTTGTTTTAACTATCAAAGAATTTTACACTTCAGGGTTTCCATATAAATTCGAAAACTCCCGCCACATGACTTAATGTTACCACATCTAAAATAAATCCTCACGCAGCGGCTCATCAAACGTTAAAAAAGTGCACTTCTGTCAAGCAATAGTTTTTTTTTTTCAGGCCGCCATATATTCACAATGGCAACTGAAAACCATGAAACACCTAGCGACTAGCGAGTCTAGTTCACGCTTTTGCAAATGGCGTCCGCGTGACGGCTGGTGGCTGCCCGTAAAATGCATTCAAAACGTTTAAAATACGTGTAATACGCCGTAAACCGTCGCTTTATCGTCAGCGTGTACTGTCGCTCGGTAAGATGTCCATTAAAACAGTTTTATTAAGTGTATATTACGTAATGCAATGTTTTGCCGTAAATTTCGGGTGAGTAGCGCCGTCCCTGTCTATTGTTATGATTGCTCGGTGCCTTTATTTACTAACGTCTGTGTATATCCGTCCCTCTCTCTCCGTTTCCTTGCAATACATTTTTCATTTTTTAAGTGGCTGTGTGAGTGAGGTGGAAAACGGGGCCCCGCGGAAAAATATGGGCAAAAAATTACGCTCTCAAAAATTATTGATTTTTCGTCGCATAGTTAAAAAATGCGGGGACATTCGTGAACAGTGCGCCTCGTCGGCCGACGGTGATACGTAAGTCGGTTTTACCACAATAAATGGATGTTTTTCTAAGGCCATAACAACTACGTTTTTGACTTTGTAAGTCTAAACATAGAATTTGGTGATTTAAATATTGATTTATTTAGTTTGAGCGTGTGTGAGTCAGTGGGCGAGTGCGGATGGGGTCCGGGGGTCTATTTTGGGCGCGGGGCAAGTGTTAGTCAAGTAACTATGCTCGTGGCTTCTCAGTGAGGACACGGCGGAGCTTGAGTCTCGCTAATTGAGTTTAGATGCACGCTGGAAATGCATCGGAGTGTGAAGTAGCTACATTACGTCGCGTTTTTGGTGTGTTTGATATAATAGTGTTTGGTATGGTGTAAACAGTATGGTGAGTTGCGCGACTAATGGTTATCGGTCACCAAACGCTCGCATTAATATTCTGATAAGATACACTCGCGAGTTTGTAACTATTTTTTTCATACGTTTATTTGTCAATCTTTTCGCTAGACGATTTTATTTATTGTCTATTGTGTTTCTGTTATTATGTATTTTATTATTAATTTTAATACTTAATTTGTTAGTTGATAGCTTAAAAAAGTATATTAAGAACCATGTTATATTTTTTTCCTTTGGCGGAGGTCGTCGTTTTAATTCTTATTTGTTTTTAGATCGGATAAGAATATAATTTTTTTTTCATATCTATGGCAATGCCCATTGTTCTAATTTCTATTATTATAAATGGTCTTCGTTGGGCTCTTTTCCCATATGTACCGACCACGGGGGGTCAAAACAAGGTCGAATTTAAACATGAAAAAGATAAATCTAGTCAATGCGATATTTTTTTTCATTTAGCTATTTTTATATTCCACAATTTTACTATGTATTGACTGTACATATACCTAATTTGTAGTTATGTTTTTTAAGAGCGTATTATATCTGTATCAGCCCATATACGTCCCACTGCAGGGCCCGGGCCTTCTCTACAATCGAGAGTACGATTGAGAGGGGTTAGGCCGTATAGTCCACCACGCTGGCCTTGTGCGGGTAGGCGGACTGTTACATACCATAGAAATACTAGAGTGTGTATTCATAGCTAATAAATATACTTATCGGTGAAGGAAAATATCGTGAGAAAACCTGTCTGAGAGGTTTCCACGAGGTTATCAAAGCGATAATTGCATACTCTTGACCACGGGACTCTTCTACAGTCGAGAGTTCCATTGAGGGGGGTTAGGCCATAGTCCACCACGCTGACCTAGAGCGGGTTGGCTAACTTGATATAAACTACAAATTATTTTAAATATCTACGATAGAGCGCATCTCCCTTAAGTCGGCGCGTGGACAAATTAGGAACTACAAATAAAAGTAAAAAAATGTGTTTAACGCATTGTTTGTCATATGATTTTATTATATAAACAACGAGCATTTAAATACGTAATATAATAATAATAACATGTCCAATATAATCAAACGTGAAGGAATACTATTTTTATTACTTTCCAGAACAGCGCTTTCGGCGACAGATCGTAGTCTTTACGCAGGTTTATAAACGGGCCCTTAAAGGTAGCGTTGAGAAAATAAACACAATTAAATTTATAAAAAAAAAACGCTATATTGCTCCACATTCGAATCTTAATTCGGAAATTCTAAGTGTTTTTTTTTTTCATACGATAATCAGTTTTAGTAGGGTTCATATCAGGCATAGTTGTAAAATGTTTAAGTCAACTCTTTCTATATCTGCAATTAAAGCCATTTAGCAACCCCACGTATGGGACAAAAGCAGATTTATCATGGTAATACCACGAAGAACCGCTGGGGCCGAAAGGTTCTAGAGTTGCGACCAGGTATAGGCATGCGAAGTGTCGGACGCCCGCCTACCTGTCTTATGCTTTGCCGGAAATATTTAATAAAAAAATACCTTGTTTTATGGGCAAAATTACGAGACGAGCAGATCGTCTGATGGTTATGGTCCTGCCTACACATATAACCTTTTGGTAACGGACCAGACGTGGCCGCCAACATGTTCATGGTGGTCGCAAGTTCAAATCCCAGGGCTCTGACTCTGACTGAATCACCTCTGTCTTTTCGGAGTCATGTGTGTATTGATAGTCAATCCACCACGCATTATAACGGTGAAGGAAAACATCGTGAGGAAACCTGCATACCGTAGTGACTCGGAAGAATTTCTGTGGTATGTAAAAGGTCCGTGCCCTGCAGTGGGACGTATATGGGCTGATACAGTTCAATTCAGTTCTACACATAAACAGCAGTAGCACTCACTTATTACTTGCCTTTTATGTTCCGTCCCATGATAGTAAGATAAGTCCCATGTATGTAAGATGTTGATATTTTTATTTTTAGCTTTCTATGGAAACCTAATGGCCGCCACACACGTGCGTTTGCGCAAACGCGAGTTTGCACCAGTCTAGAATCGAAAATTGGAACGAAGTTTGCGCAGTTATTTGGCCACACACATTCCAGTATACTCCTGCAAACTCAGACTTGCACAGTTATATCTTAACGTGTGTGTCGACCAAAAATAAGAATTTGACCTCTGTTATATGGCGATAGGCTCGCCCCCTATCACATCATGGGACGGAACATACAAGGCGAAATGTGGGTGTCCTGGTAGCACCTCTGCCCACCCCTTCTGGGAAAAACGTGTGAGTTTATGTATGTATGTATGTACATGTCTATGATTATCATAAGGACAGTTATGACAAATCGAGTGAAGTAAGAATGATCAAAATGAGTCCACACGGTTAATATCTAGAGTGCCACAAGGGAACATAGATAAACACATCACCCTCCCTTGCGATGCGCAGTTGGGTAATAAAAAGCTGAAGTGTTTCGGAGAATCGCGGGCTTGTGCCTCGAGTTGAATACAAAAAATCACCCTTCAAATTAAACATTCAATCGAACGAAAGGTCCTTTGCACACAGAGCAGCTCTAGTTTAAGAATCCCGTCAAATTATATGACATTTACAAACGCGGCAACTGACACTGTTGCTGCAATTGGCAACTTTTATTTATTTATTTATACATACCTATATTCTTTATTGTACACGAGGAAAAAACAGATATTATAACAAAATTTAAAAATAAGTACAATCGGCGGCCTTATTGCACAAGGCAATCTCTTCCAGGCAACCTTAGGATGGACGTAGAAGAAAGGAGAGAGAAAGGGCAGGGCAACTTTTATGTAAAACTAGTTCAATGCTGACAGTTTCCTTCTAAAGTTGCTTTGTGTGCACAGCGCCTTAAACTTAAATCATTCGCCTATAAATCAACAAGCAAATACTTGTATCAGCCCATATACGTCCCACTGCAGGGCACGAGCCTCCTCTACAATCGAGAGTACGATCGAGAGGGGTTAGATATAGTCCACCACGCTGGCCTAGTGCGGGGTGGCACATTAAATTAAATACATTTAACATCGGTCATTAAATACTTATGATCGAAAATATACTGTTATAGAGACAACTTTCTTAGTATCGCCTTAATTTTTCTGGTATGTCCTTACACGTTTTCCTGTTTTATCCCGGGCGCCAGATTTTTATAATATAATGTAATTATAATCACATTTACGATACGTCACCCATTACTACAAATGGGGCTACTAGAGTAACTGGAAAGCTCATTTCTCCAAGAACTCCGAGCCTGGGTCGCAATTATGTTGGTTTTTATTGAAAATATGTATTTTTCCCTACACAAAAAAATAGGTTTCATTGAGGAACAAAAATCTTCGCACCGATACCAAGTTTCATACTAAAATGGGCATTCTCCTTTCTATATAAAATTACGTGAGTTGCCCAGACCTGAGTGAAACAGTCTAGAATGAGTACACATTACAGGCAGAGTGTTTCAAAGAACCGCGGCCCCAAAGCCGAATTTAGCCGCGCAGGTGGCGGGACCCCCGCGCGGGCTATTTCGGGAGCCCTAGGGTCGACGCCCCCACGGACCCCGAGCAGACACCGCGCGGACGACGCGGGATCATTTTGTTTATTTCGTGTCTGTATTTTTAAAGGGTACTATTCGTTAATGGCTCAGCTTAATCCGAGTTATGTTTTCGCTTTTAGAGCTAGTTTTAATTGTAAAATGACTAGGGAAAATGACTTTGAAATTTTTACAGATTTATCAATAGAAAATGTGACAAAGTTTCGTTATTTGTAGTTTATTATTGACTATTTAAAAAACTACCCTTCAAGTTTTAAAACTTTCCTTTGCTTAAGAAAACTATACGTGCGGTTTTGGGAATCATAGCTTTTTGATAAATATTATCAAAAATATATCGATTAACTTAGGGACGTCTAGTCTTATTTAAATTATAAGTTTTGAATATGAAAGATTTAAGATTCGTGCGAGATGCACAAACTTATGGCGTCATAAGAATGTATCTAACATTGATATCATGTATGGATACGAGAAATTAAAAAAAAAACCGTATTTCTAACCGTTTATCCTCCGTCAACTTTTCTGTCATTTGTGTATTGATAGTCAATTACTACGCACTTTAACGGTGAAGGAAAACATCGTGAAGAAACCTGCATACATATGTGTGGACTAACTAGAATTTCTACAGTATGTACATACATCCATAAACTCACGCCTTCTTCTCGTAGGGTAGGCAGTGGTTAAGGACTTCCAGGACACCCACGTTTCGCCTTGTATTTTCCATCCCACGATGTGATAGTAGGCGAGCCTATCACCATATCGGGCACAAATTCCATATTCCGAGCTGATAATGAATATAAAAATCCGGGATTGGAACCTGAGACCTCAACTTTGCAATAATACAGTAGTACAACTGCGCCACAGTAGTACAATTATAGCCAGAGTAACTACTTGACATAATGAAACTTAACATCTTATGTCTCAGTATGGCGAGCGCAGTGGAATGCCAAGCAATGCCTTGTAATTCATAGTGTTTTTTGGTTTTGCTACTGTAACGTAGTGTTTTATATTCTCTTTGCTGTCCATGAGCAGTCGTATCGCTTACCTTGCCAGCAGGCGAATGGTGGTGAATGGTGGTGAAGTGCGTGGTGGCCTGTTGGTAACGGACCAGACGCGGTTGCCTACATGTTCACGGTGGTCGCGGGTTCAAATCCTAGGGCACACCTCTGACTTTTCGGAGTTATGTGTGTATTGATAGTCAATCACCACGCACTTTAACGGTGAAGGAAAACATCGTGAGGAAACCTGCATACTGTAGCGATTTTAAAGAATTTCTACGGTATGTAAGTCCGCCAACCCGCACTAGGCCAGCGTGGTGGACTATATGGCCTAACCACTCTCAATCGATTCTCTCGATTGTAGAGTAGGCCCGTGCCCTGCAGTGGGACGTATATGGGCTGATATAGATAGATAGATAGATAGAATGGTATGCACGTCTCGGCATTGCAAAATAAAATGTTTTTCAGATATTTTGGAACATTCAATAAAGGCTCCGTTTTTATAAGTTGTTATTTTCGAACCTAATACCCACACTAAGTGTATTGCCTGACTGGTAATCGAATACCTCACGGCTCACAATTCACAAGTCACAACACGCCAGCAAAACCTTAAACGAGAAAAAAAAATTGGATTCGAACAGAAACCTTTCGGATCGATTTCCGCGTATGACGTTATCTTATCACGCAGCCTTTATCACTGATAAGCAATGCTAGCTCGCGCCAGACGCGCTTGGTTCAAATTATTTAATATGTTTTGTACTGGTGGTGTTGTGGATGCATGGGTCCGGTGGAAGGGCGTGGTGGCCTGTTGGTAAACGGACTAGATGCGACTGCCAACATATTCACGGTGGTTCAAATCCCAGGGCACACCTCTAACTGACAGCCTCCGTGGCGCAGTTGATTAGACGCCGGCTGTGAAACGAGAGGCCGCGGGTTCGATTCCCGCACCGAAACAAATATTTGTGTGATCCACAGGTATTTGTTTTGGGTCTGGGTGTTTGTGAGACCGAAAAGTCTCTCGTAGCTTCTGACACCCACGACACAAGATTCGATCTTAGTGTGGGGTCAGGACTATGTATGTGACTGTTGGGTGTATTTATTTATTATTTATTTATTTAACTATTCGGGGTCATGTGTATATTGTCAATCACACACTATAACGGTGAAGGAAAACATCGCGAGGAAACCTGCACACAATAGCGATTTGCAAGAATTTCTATGCTATGTAAAGTCCGCCAACCCGCACTAGGCCAGCGTGGTGGACTATATCTAACCCCTCTCAATCGTACTCTCGATTGTAGAGGAGGCCCGTGCCCTGCAGTGGGACGTATATGGGCTGATACACATGGGTCGGGTACTAAGTTCAGTTTCCAGGCATGGAAAATAATTGAACTTTAAATTAATTTTGGAGATTGGTTTGACATTGTTTTTCAATTAGTATGCAAGAAGCAATAATGGAAGTGAACCGTGGAAGCCCAAGTTCGATTCTGAGATGGATAATTCTGTGTGAGGTTATTTTTAGGAGGCAAAATAACTTTAAAAAATCACTTGTTTGCCTATTTTTTCGTTTTTTTTGGCACATTTGTATACTTCGTTTTTAATATTTAAGTTTAGCTCGCATGCATCGTGAACCGCACTGCACGATGCTTGCATCATGAAATTCTGAGATACAGTAAGGAGTATTTTAATAAATAGCCTTCAATGATTCTTTGGGGCGATTAAGTTATTTTGTCATAAATGTTTTTTGTAAATGTTGGCCAGTGCAGCGTTTTAGATGGCCTAAGTCCTCCCAATGGATATCCCGGTTGTAGAAGCGTCTTGTCTTCAGCAAAAGATTGGCTGATACTATACTATATATTTAATAGTTAACTTAAAAATTAAAATTTGAGGGTCAAGTCCCCCATGACTCTCGCTTGAATCAGGCCCTGCACACACGTTACCTCAACCGATCTACTCTAGATAACCGGATAAAGTATGAGTAATTCCTGACTAATATGATAATTGATAACATATCGACGTGCTAGACGAATTCGAAATAAGCCGTGACAAATGGCTTTTTATCAGAGAAACAAAACAAATGATTTCGCGAGGTTCGGGGGAACTTTATTTAATTTATATATTTTTGGTGGTAGGTCTCTCATATGTACCACGCCAAATATCAGTTTAAATGCACTGTTGTGTTCCGGTTTGAAGGACATTGTAGCCAGAGTAACTACTGGATATGAGACTTATAGTATGCAGGTATGCTCACGATGTTTTCCTTCACCGTTACAGTGCGCCGAGAAGGCTTTTTAACATTAGTATCTATTGTATATTTTGTAGGCCTGTAGAATTACGAAGCCCATGCAATGCGCTAGTAACGCATACCAACTAGGGACTACAGATTAAAGTTTTTAGGGTTCTGTACCAAAAATGGTAATATGGGAATCATATAGGAAATTTTAGTCACGAAAACCTAGAGCATAGAACTTAGGGTACTTCCTATTTACCTAGAATAGTGTTTTGCCAAGAAGCCAAGAAGGTGTCATAGAACAAGTATGGGATTTTTTTACTGGTGGTAGGTCTCATATGTGGGAGGCCGCCGGGGTAGGTACCACCGCAATATCTATTTCTACAGCTAAACAGCAGTGTAAAAGCACTGTTGTGTTCTGGTTTGAAGGATATTGTAGCCAGAGTAACTACTGGACGTAATGAGACTTAACATCAACATGGCAAGCGCAGTGGAATGCCAAGCAATGCTTTGTAATTCATGGTGTTTGGTTTTGCTACTGTCCATGAGCGGTCGTATCGCTTACCATCAGGCGAATGGCATGATCGTCTCGCCATTCATTGCAATATAAGAGGTTTCTTTCAACTAAAGTTGTTCTGTGCGCATACTGCCTTTAGGATAGAAATAAGTCCGACTAATAGTGGGTAGCTAGTGGAACCTCTGTCTACCCATCAGGAGGAAAGCGTGATGTTAAAGTTGTTTAATGAAGAACGAGTCTTTCTGATTTCACATCCGTACCAAATATTTTAGACATAATGCGATCATTGTCGGGAATCGAAGCCGTGACCTCTGGGTTTACCTGGCACGCCGCCAAGGAGGTTGTCAAATGATATTTAGAATTACTGGAACATTCTCCTCTAGGCATTTTGTGAATACACTATTTTAACTAAGCAGCAATGTGACTAGAATGCCATCTTCGCGCCGAGACAAGTGATTGTGTGAACCACAAGTATTTGTTTCGGGTCTGGGTGTTTGTGAGACCGAAAAGTCTCTCGTAGTTTCTGATACGACACAACACTATGTTAGTGTGAGGTCAGGACTATGTATGTGACTGTTGGGTGTATTAATTAATATGAATGCGCCTGATAATAAGCGCAGTGCAGATAGAGAATGCATGTGAGATGGCTGTCTTATCAACACAATGATGCCTGATTGTATCCGGATATACAGAACCCGAAACGCGACACACGTGGCTCACTATGACGACTTCTTAACCGCTGCTTTCGCTCGCTATTCGGACGGATTTGAATGTCCTACCACCGAATTAATATCATTACGATTATCTATTTCACATAGGTATGAAGTTACCAGAGTTACTGCCAGTTCTGTATCTATATAAGCCCATCATATCTATATCAGCCACGTCCCAATGCAGGGCATGTGCCTCCCCTACAATCGAGAGTACGATTGAGAGGGGGTAGATATAGTCCACCACGCTGGCCTGGTGCGAAATTCTTATAAATCGCTATGGTATGCAGGTTTCCTCACGATGTTTTCCTTCACTATTATAGTGCGTGGTTATCTGGTAACTAGTGATAATTTTAGTTTGCCGAAATTATCCCGGTTTTATATGATAGGGAAAAGTTCCGGAAAAGCCATGAAAATGTTTAAAACTCATAGTCTGAATTGATCGATTTGGAAGGACCCTATTCCTGACGCTAAACCAATAAGGTACATATACAATTGAAAATATAAAAGAGACGACATACATAGAGGTCTCCAACTATCTAGAGAGCCGGGGCATGAAGTGAGGGGAGGTGTGCAGTGACAGCTATCATGCAAAGACCAAGAGAGATAGAGAATTTACGATTAACATGTAATACAACGCTTGGTGTTGCACGACTAAAACCATTATCCAATTTTAGGGGAGATCTCGAAGTAATATTTTTAATAAAGCGTTTATTGTTTACTAGGTAAATTTTGGTGGCGGTTCCGCCCACGTACTTGAAACTGATAACTTGGTAAAAGTGTCTTCCTAAATATGAGATTTTCTACGAAGATACCTCAACACCTCCCTATTAATATTTAATGATATTGTATTGAATATTTAGTAAAAAAAAACAAGGCAATAATAATACTCGATACTTTATTGTCCAATAAATATAAGATATATATTTTGAATTGAATATTCCTAGTTAATCCTGAGTATAAAATTATGTTTTATTACATTTTTAGTGGAGGTGGACGCAGGGGTTAGTAGAGAGAGCTACATTTATAATATTTTTTTAATCAGTTTAGAGCTCTTTTTACTTTAAAAGGATTCTCATCTATTACGAACAGATGTAATTATCAATTTCGTGCAGTGTAAAAACATAATAATCATGTCTTATTTGTAAGTATTGTTTATACAACAAAATTGTTCAATTCATATTTATTAGGCGCGGCGCATATGGGAAAATTAGCTGCTTACTGTTGGCAACAATAATAATACGTAAGGATATGATATTTATTGCAGGATTTTTTTATATTCAATTTATCACGAATTTCACGGGTTGGAATTGGGCCGACACAAACAAAAATACCAATCGAATGCTTTCTCTAAGTACAATGAATCAAAATACTCGTAAATTCGAATGAAAAGGAAGTTCTGTATTATTTTGCAGGCTGATGCTTTTATAAACATTTAATCTTTGATATTGTTGCTTATATAAATACATATCCACAATATACACTTCACTTGATTATATTATACCTTTAAATACTAAAAACATGCGAAAATAAATTATTTCATTTACGACGATGTGTCAAACGTCATGTTTGTTTACAAAATGTTTGCAATGACATCGCACTGACATCACACGAACACGAAGGATGGACATAGCGATATTTATAACATAAAGAGATGCTCTCTATCTTTTTCCACTGCGTTGATTATATACGTCTGCTTGTGGAAACAAAACATTCACCGGGCTATTGACTGTTCCCCTGCACGATGCAGACCTGGAATGTAAGGCCCTCTAGATAGTTGGAGGGCTATAGTAAGCAGCATTTCCCACAGCTATCATTAAATAAAATGGAATTGACACTAGAAATTTTTTACTAAACACATATTTTTCTACACAAAACATTTCATAATTTTGTTTATCTAAAAATGCATAAAACCGCAAAAAACGTAGCACTAAAACAAAGTTTTTTAAAACTATAATAACAGAATATTTTTCGTAGCGAGTCTATTAATTGAATCGCGGGACGGCAGACTATGCTATTGATTTTCATGTTTCCACCGCGTTTTTCTGTTTCGGGGGTGACTACCCCTCGTAGGGCTACAGGGGGTGATATTTGAGGGTCGTCTAATTGGATGTGTCGCGTGTAATTATACTTTTTACGTCGATAGTGTGTCGGGGCTGTGAGGGCTTTGAGTTTTAAATAGTGAGGTGATAAATATACCCAGCAGTCACATATGAATGCGCAAATGTAACAACAGTTTATATGCCTGAATGCCGTAATAAAGCTAATGTATTAGAAAGTACGTAAGGATTTTTGGTCACATATTTATAGACCACACAAATATTTGTCTCAGTGCGAGGATCGTAGCGACCGGTTTCACATTAGGCTTCTTACCAACAAGGCACGGAGGCTGTCAAATATTTGTCACTATGTTATCAACCCTGTTTTCGTTACACAAGGACAGCAAAGCGCGAAAGTCTACTTTAAGGGGACGGTTTTTCCTTTAGGTACAAAAAGTAAAAGTTAAAAGTAATGCAAGTTGAATCTTATTTGTGAATGTTAAAATTCATTTGAACGCTAGTGATTTGAAGCTCGTTGTAACGAAAAAAACACAAACACATTCTTTAATAGGATTTAACGTGCGAGAGAAAAAGAAAAATGTATAGGCACATTTATCAGGGCCATCCATTCAGAATAAATAAAAGAAAGTTATAAATTCGTAATCAGAATGTAGAAAAAAATATTAAGTATGTCCTTTAAAATTTAATTTCATATATTGTCATACTAAGTCAAGTTTTTTCTCTGTTCCAGGCATATGAAAACTGTTCCAGTATTGAAACAAGAAAATATTATATATTATTAAAAAAATAATAACTTCTAGTCTGAATGTTTCTACTTAATACCTATATATCAATATTGTACTTAATATTTTTTACAATTAAACTAGTTTTAAGAAAGAACTGTGATAAATTTCAAAGTGTAACTATTTAGTGGACTGTGCAATCAAATTTTATACAAACGTGCAATTTGTTGAATTGGCCAAAGATACCTAGTTAAGATGTATTGTTGATCGTTCGCGGCAAGATTAAGAGATGGCGCTACAACCGCAACAGTTCTGCGTGCGATGGAACTCCTACCATACCAACTTGCAGGTAATTAATAATATATTATTTAAAAATAATATGTAGTTACGATAGTCTTGTTACCTATAAACCTCGAAATTATGAGAGAATTTTCGGTTTTACTAATAACAGTGTATCTATATCTGTATCAGCCCGCATACGTCCCACTGCAGGGCGCGGACATACTCTATGATCGACAGTACGCTTAAGAGGGAATAGGCCATATAGTCCACCACGCTGGCCTAGAGCCAGGCGGACTTTAGTCATAGACATTTTTCACAAATCACTATGGTATGCATCAGTGGCGAAGGCTCCATATAACTCGATTCCTACCGGCTTATCTTTTGTAATTTATCATTACACCATTCACCATATAACCAACGAGCACAGTGCAATTCCGTGCAAGTTTGTAGCAAGTGTTTATGTAAATATAGTATGTACTAATAAGCTAATATGTCACTCAAAATCGTACGTACATAACGGAGTAAAGTATAAGTATGAGTACTTGTTAATTAAATAAAACTAGTCATCAGAAATATCGGCTTCCCATTTGAAAATAGTCACCCTTCGCCACTAGTATGCAGGTTCCATCGCGTTGTTTTCCTTTGTGTTTTATTGTCCTCAGGACAGTTACTTATTTTTTCTTCTTTCTTTCTTTATTCTAGGCGGTGTTCCCGCGTCTCCTGCTGACGGAGCAGTTTGCGGACGTGACGCTGGCGTGCGAGTCCCGCCAGCTGCGCTGCCACAAGCTGGTGCTGTCGGCGTGCTCGGCGTACCTGGAGCGGCTGCTGCTGCAGAACCCCTGCGACCACCCCATCGTGCTCATGAGGGACATGAGGTACCGAGCATGACTCATCATCATTCTTTATCATGACATATTCATATTCCAGGTCTTATATCAAGCTGATCTGTTATCCTGTTGCCGAATTTCACACGTAATAGAAAGGAGAATAACCATTTTACTATGAAACTTGGTATCGGTGCGAAGATTTTTGTCCCTCGATGAACTTTTTTGTGTAGGGAAAAATATATATTTAAAAAAAAATAAACATAATTGCGATCCAGGCCCGGAGTTCTTGGAGAAATTAGCTTGAAGTCCAGTCACTCTGGTAGCCCCATTTGTAGTAATGGCTGACGTATCGTAAAACGTGATGATAATTACATTATTTTATAAAAATCTGTCGCTCGGGATAAAACAGGAAAACGTTTAAGGACAAACCATAAAAAAGGTATAATGAATTTTTATCAGTATCGGTATGGGGGGTCAACGATATTTTTTACCGATACCATGATAAATGATTGGGCATTCTCCATTTATAAACATATTTATGGTATGAAGATTTTCTTACTCCATACATTTTGCAGTGACAAAAGATAATTTTTGTATGAAACAGCTGATTTATTGCTGCGTTTTCAGTGTTGACTCTATAGTCAACGTTGTTCATTATAACGAGTATACCATGGCCGGCTTCCGGCTTTATATAGCATTTTTGACTACCCTTGTATACTAACTAGGATATTGGTAGGATAACATAATGGTAATATTGTCACTATACTATGTTAAGAGCCAAGGTTCATATTATACTATCTACACTAATATAACCTGATGCTTGTCGTCAGGTTCAGCGAGATGCAGGCGCTGGTGGACTTCATGTACAAGGGCGAGGTGAACGTCACGCAGGAGGAGCTGCCCAGCCTGCTCAAGAGCGCCGAGGCGCTGCAGATCAGGGGTGAGTGTGTCTCTTTCACTCTTACACAGTCGCTGTATCTGTTATCTCATTCTACTAGGTGTCTGCGAGGCTGGGATATGTGTTGCTGTTTGCTTCTCTGTCACTCCTACGCAGACACTATATCCCCTCCCGTTCTATTGAATTTTCACGGGCTATCTTATAGTTCTGTAGCAATTTAGTCTCGCGGGATATAACTGTCTCACTAAACAATAGTCAAGCGACGCCAAGCAGTGGTATTTCGTTGGGTGACTCACAGTTTGCTGGAGACCCAGTAACCCATTCTTCCTTCCATCTCCTTTCCATTTGAATAGAATGCACTTAACCAAGTGATGTAGATGTCTATGAGCCAGTGTTAAAGTCCATACAATTCGTCCCCAGGTCTGTGTTCGAGCGAGACGACAGGCCTCAGCACGGACGGCGGCAAGCCCGAGAGCAAGGACTTCACGGTCGCCAGCGACGCGCTCGTCGCGCACGCGCACAGAGACAACGCCGCGGTTAATGGTACGTGTATACACGGAAATGTGGTTCACTGTTTAAACATTATACACATACAAACATACATCGTTATACTTATCATACGCACGCATTCACGTATGTACGCACGTACGAACGCACACGCATATATACGATATGCACGGACACTCACACAACTTTGGTTCTTTTAATACTAAGTACTTTGATTTTAGTATATTTGCTTGAATAAAAAAGGGTAAATAAGTTACTACATCATTAATTCACAAATAAACTTAACGCTGTTTTTATTGTGATGTAGCATTTTAATGTTATCGCATTTGTGCAAGGCTTAAGGCTGTATTTGAGCCTGCACTAGGCCAGCGTGGTGACTGGTGACCAATAACCCAAATTCTCTCACCGGGATGCTGTAATAAACGTGCTGTATTGTCTGCAGGTCCAACGAGCCAGCCTCCGAAGCCAGCGCCGGCGCCGCCCGCCAAGAAGCGCAAGTCGGAGGACAGGGCTGATGTGAAGGAGGAGACGGTGGAAGAGGATGGCCTGTATTATGGGGAGCTGGACCACGACAACTTGGAGTATAATGAGGTGAGGAGATAACTAAATATCTTTATACAGGGTGATAGTACATGCATAAACTCACGCCTTCTTCTCAGAAGAGATAGGCAGAGGTGCTCCCAAGACACCCACATTTCGCCTTGTATGTTCCATCCCACGATGTGATAGGGCCGAGCCTATCGCCATATCGGACATAAATTCTTGACTCCGGGCTAAAATTGTATAAAAAAATCCAATATCACTTTGCCCGACCCGGTATTCGATCCTCAGCTTTAATTTAAGCGAATTTTTTCTAATCAACCCAGCTGACATTGTGTTTTTCAAAAGAATCCGCCTTATATTTTTATCAAAAACATTTAGCCGAGCATTGAACCTCAGCGAGACTCGAGGAATAACTTGTCTTTAACCACATCGAAAATATACGGTGAACTCCATGATAGAACTTTACCAAGACCGACTTTTGAGAAAGTCTCAGTGGTTCAGCTGGCTGTGAAACGACGAGACAGACAGACCTGATGGCGAATCAGATGCGATCTAAATTATGTATCTGTTGCCGGCCAAACTCGATTTTAGGATAAACTAGTTTTGCCTGGGCCAAACTAGTTCTTCCTACACGCTCTAGGCCATTACCAGTACATGTATATTTCCTACGAATTCTATGCAATTCCCAAATGATGCTAGGAAATAAATAATTCTTAGTAAATGATTCGACAGAAGATTTGTATGTTCGTGTGGCGTCAGGACTGTTTGACTGTTGGGTGTATTTATTTATTTATTAAATGTGTTTTTTCTTCAGGACGAGGAACCTGGAAAACCTGGCAGCAGTCTCGGACAACCTTCGGGTGAGTCTCCGTTATTTTTTGTTTATGTTTTTGTTAGTCAATGTTTATTTGCAATGTGACTTCTCACTCGTCACTTGCTTTTTTGTTTTATTTTTTTGAAAAAAAATTTTTTTTGTTTGCTTCCTTCTACGTGTTTTCGAACGTCGCGATTACTAATTAATTTTACGCAACGGTAAAATAAAAAAAATCGGAATATTTGGATTTAACCCATTCGAGTTTCTATGCGGGTGTTAGTATAGTACTTTTTTTGTTGACACAGAATATGACATATTATAAGTTTTTGTTTGGTACATAACATGTTAAATTTCCGTTAATAAGTTTTATGTTTGTAATATAAAGGGTCGTGTCGAATATTATGTAATGTATAGGCTGATTTAAAAATCTTAATTTGAGCTGGAGTGCATCAATTGGACAAAACTCTTTCACATATTGTAAAATTTGAGATTTTTTTGAAATTTTCGCCTCGAATGGGTTAAAAATGACGGCGATTGCAGGTAAATTGCGACAAAAACCATAGTCGATAAAGACAAGTGTGTGATAGAGCGAAGATCATATTGTGAATGGATATTGTTGAAAAAATATAAAAAAATAAAATGTCTGTAAGGTAGGCCCGTTTTCATATTATATTCAAATTGGTAGATTTTATTTCTATTTTGAATTTTATTTTTTGAACCATGAATGTCAAAATAGTAGTATTTTATTTTAGTCCTGTCCTTGTTTAGTCGTACAGGACTATCTTACAGACATTTTTTAGTAAAATAATATTTTAACGCAAAGTCACATTCATGGTTCAAAATGGTAGTTTTTGGGAGGTTTTTGTATCTGGCAACATTTCTTTCAGGTCGCCGCCCGCCGTACATACGCGTGAAGCCGGAGAGCGAACTGTTTTTCCAAAATAAACTTCAAAATCTCGCGAAATCCAACTCTGAGTACATCAGCAGACTTTCCAAAATGAACGCTGCGGAAATTAAAAATGAATTTTCTAAATACGGCTTGAATACTCACACAGAAGACTATTTACAACAGAAAAACATCGAAAAGGCCGAAAATGATTACTATAAGTCGTGGTTGGAACAAAACGGCGAGCTGGAAGTGTCCCTACTAAAGGCCGGGCAGGTGAAAAAGGCCAAAAACGACGCCAAATCTCAAAAGTCCGAGGTGGAGTTGATACCCAAAAGTGTTGCCAGCAAAGACAATTTCCCGAAAATTGGGGAAAAAACTCAGATCCGCCGACGCGGCCGCCCGCCAATTTTCAAAGATAAGAACATAGACATAGGAGACACAGTGCTTAAGTCTGATCTAGACCAGTTTCTAGAGGGCAAAGAGGTCAGTTCCTCAGGGTTGTCGCGCAAGGATCTGGAGCGCGTGATGATGGGAAAGTTCAACCCTAACAGGCGATATTCTAATGAAGCAATGTGGGCGGCTCTCATGGACGTTAAGAAAGGAGGCAGTATTTATAGGTGAGTAGTTAGTTTTTTTTTTTTTATATATGTATATAGAAAATGAAGAAACGGCTCACCAGAAACACTCACTACACTGGAACAGTAATGCTATGGCAGTAATGAAATGAGTAATGTGCCTTCGAAATTGCATTCGCTGAGCGAAACACGCCGGTAATATTAGTCAGGGCGAAATAACCTATTCCTATAGCAGTTCAAAGAGACTACAGTGTGCCGCTACGCCTGTAAAAGCATTTTCGGATTCAGCACGTCAATACAATTCTTCATTGTCTCCGAAACACACTACTTTTGTGTATGTTCGTTTTATTAAAAACTTTCCTTTTTCCTTACAGAGCCGCCCAGACCCACAAAGTGCCTCGCAAATCCCTCAGGAACTGGATGAAGCGGTGCCACATCAAGTCCTCATTCCCGATGCCACAGCAACTCAAACAGTTCGTTGAGAACAGTAAAAAGCAAAAGGAATACAAAAATTTCGAATACCAGAACGCCGAAGCACAGAACTGCGAGCGAAGCGGGCCCGAAACCGAAAGCTACGAGACCGAACTGGATTTCGGCAAACATTTTCTGTCTTTCGCCAACTCTACAATGTCCAGTGAGGACGAAATCGCGAAACATGACGAAAAGTCCTCTGATAATAGGGAGATTGCTGAGGATGGCAACGCCGCTCTCAACATGTCAGTTCACGAATGAGGTGTCAGGTAGACGTCACTTTGACAGCTCAAGATGACTGTCACTTGATTGAAGAGGTTACCTGTCAGTCGCTATTGTCAAAATGTAATTCGAAAGCATTGTGGTAGATAAATTAACAGTCGAGTGTGTTATCTTGAATGCCCTTATAATATTATCTGATTGGTGTCGAAAAGAGCGGTGTTGCCAACTTATTTTAAATTACCGCAATTTATGATAAAAATGCAATTATTATTAACATTGTAAATCTAAGATTCTAAGCAACGCGGATTTTTACCAACTTTTTATGGCGAATATATGTTTTTTAAAGTTGGCATGTGCAGTTCGAAATTACGGCTCTAATTGATGACTATAGATCTTTCAATGAAGTAACATTTTTGACTCTGTCGAATATTTTCTAGGTGGAAAATCCGCGATAACGACCCACGCAAGTGTTTTATATACTATGATCCGACAGACCGGCTTAATTATGTCGATCAGCGAGAGATAAGTGTCTATTTGTCCACTAGATCTCCCCCAGAAAAATATGTGTATCCAAGATTTCTAATTATTTTTGTCTTTCGCTTTCCTACGGGGAGAACTAGACAGTAATTTATTCCTAACTTATTTTACTACTTGATTTTAATTTGTGGGTAGACAATTTAAACATTAGCGACTTGCAATGGTATGTGATTACAATGCGTGCTGACTGGATAATCTGGAATCTAGACTAGATCATTATTTCCTCAACATGCTTCAAAAAAATCTACTTCGTAAATTTAGCCGTATTTGAATTGTAATAATTTCCTATTGCCAAAGATAAAGCAAAGAATCGCTAAAAATCTATTTAAAAAAAATTAAGTTGAAAAGTAATTAGAAAATTATTTAAACGTTAGCTTGTCCAAAGATTGAGGATTTAAAAAAGAATATATTATATTTTCATTTTGTTTACGCAATTAATCATCCAAAGATTATTTAATTTAAGAAATTGCACGCTTTGGACGTTGTATTTGCCCGCGCGGGGGCCAAATGGCGAATATTTTCTAATGTTAAGTGTTGCCAACAACCAAAAATACCCCAAAGACGGAGTAAAATATTGAGGTGTTTATTTAAATTTGTCACTTTTTAATATTATATTTATAAAATTATTGTAAGTAATGATAAAACGATTGGCCTTCGATATAATAAACATGAGTGCTTGAACGGACTTCGTCCAGTTTAATATAAATGAAAAGACTTGAAAAATGAAATTTTTTAGCTTTTAAAAATTCTAACTTAAGATGCGATGTTGGTTGTCTTTAGATATGATTTATATATATATTGATATTAAATATGGAATAAAAAATAACTTATCGGGATACTTAAAGCCTCAGAAAAGGGGGGGCTTACGATAAAGTATATTTTAAGTGTGTTCCGGGGTAGTATACGCGACGGGGAAAATGAGATTTTATAGGATGGTTTTCTGGGATCCCGAATATTGTATTCCAAATTCAATGCCACATGAATCAACTATATTTAAAATTATTACTTATCAGGAAATATGAATTAAAGTAATATTCAAGTATCTTTTCAAATTTTTCGCCTCTAAAAATAACCAACATCGCCAAATAATAATTCAACGGCTTGAAAACTTAATTGAGAAAGGTATTAATTTATTTATATGTTTATAATAATGTACTTAACGCTATTTCTGTTGTCCACCATCGAATTGTTAATTGTAATTAGTTTGTTTTCTACATGTAGACGTTCCCAGAACTGTAAGAATACTATTTTCAAGACATTTATCATATTGAGGCTTAAATTCTTAAATTGTTTCAATATTCGTATGAAAATAACCCATCATCTCTCGTGTTTCGTCCGTTGGGTAAGATTGCCAGCCCTAATAACCATTCTCCCCTGTCCTTTTTTCCTTTCCTTTTCCCCTCATATTTCTATGTAAATTTTTACTTTATGAATGCCTATTGACCCGCGAAAATTACTAACATCTCAAGTTATTCTTACTTATATTATTATGCTCTACTACTCTTCGGATAGTAATAAAAATTTTCCTCACACTTTCGTCTAGAAAATCTTATGTTACTTATAATAATTGAATTTCCTGGCGTAAATTGATCGAAAAAAACCTGTATTAACGCGAGCAAAGCCTTGAGAAAAACCTAGCATTATATTTTAAAGAGCTTTTTTTATTTGCTTTGTTTCATGGTGTTGTTTGCTTTTGCTACTGTCCATGAACGGTCGTATCTCTTACCATCAGGTGAATGACATGCTCGTCTCGCCATTCACTGCAATAAAAAGGAATATTTAAGTAACTATGTTATTTATAAAACTGTATTTTGAGCTGACAGTTCTGGGAGCGTGGATAACATCGGCCTAGATATTATTTGTATGTTCCTAAGCGTATAGCTATTAACTGGTTTTGTCATATGGGTTTCTTAGATGTTTTCTCTTACGTCATTTCGATTGGGGCGTACGTGTATTGCTGTCATACGATTTTACACTTTAATAATTTTATTGTAAATCTGATAGTTGCTTATCGCATTAAAATATGATCCTATTTTTTTTTTCGGTGATGTCCAAAAAGTTAGTATTTTTTTTTGTTTTAAAGGTTATTTGCTACTACAAAAAAATATCGTCAATTTTACCCCATATGTTGCGAAATTTATTTATTTTTTATGCATAAAAACTATATATTATACGCACGTTTTGCTAATTTTGCTAATAATTATAATTCACAGATTTTTTTATTAATTTGACAATAGTTTTATGCAATAAAATATTTTAATTCTATATTAGATGACAGAATACACGGAACGCTTATCGCATCCGTCAAGTGCCTACTAGTATATAAATGAATATATATTATAATGTTGTGTGTCGAATGTTTCAGAATTTCCCACAATTTCAGCAGGATATATAACATTTTAATGTTGCCGGTGTTGCTATACTAAAGATTTTTTACCCTATTTTGGAGTAGTTTTTCCCCTACTTGTGACTAGGTTGGTATTATTGTATAGGATGGCAGTAGATCTCTTGATTTTTTATGGATATTTTATTTTGACGGCATTGCGGTTAGCATCTGGTGCAGTTACTTTGTCGCACCAGGACGAAAATAATGAAAGGAGAATGACCATTCACAGTATCGGTAAGAAATATCGTTGACCCCGATAACGATACTGCTTAAAATTCAATATAGCATTTTTTATGGTTTGTCTTTAAACGTTTTCCTGTTTTATCCCGGGCGACAGATTTTTATAAAATAAAGTAATTATCAAATTTTACGATACGTCATTACTACAAATGGGGCTATCAGAGTGGCTGGACTTCAAGTTCATTTCTCCCAAGGACTCCGGGCCTGGTTCGCAATTATGTTTATTTTTATTGAAAATATAAATTTTCCCTACACAAAAAAGTAGGTTTCATCGAGGGACAAAAATCTTCACAACGATACTAAGTTTCATGGTAAAATGGTCATTCTCCTTTGATATAATAAAGATGAAGGAAGGCAATTTCTGCATAAAATATTTCGTTTTTTGATTCTGTTAAAAAAGCACAGAACAATGGACCAAAATTGTAAAAAAATTACCCCCAAAAACGTGCAGTACTGTTAAATGTAGTAAATAGAGACAAAAATCCGTCTTTTTACAATTGATTCAATTATTACATATTTCTTCAGCCGCCTTTCACCTCTTCTATATACCTATTCGCCCCGTCAACGTGAACGATTATTAAATATTTGTAATTGTTGGAGTAAATTCTGGAACATTCGGCACGAGTTTTTTTGTACTATCCACCGTCTTGCGTCGCGTCAATTGAATTCAACGTGTTGGTTGAAGGAGAAATTACGATTTGAATGTTATTACCCCGATTTTAGGGTAAAATTACTGTAATGTGTAATATGATTGGGTAGATTTATATTATTACAGACTCCACGAAAATCTGTTTTTTCTAAAAACTGGACTTTATTGACGTGTAAAGTCCAAAAGTGCGACGATATTTTTTTTGTCTTCATTTTTTAAATAGCAAAATCTCTCTTAAATTGTCAATGCTTTTACGGTGTATTTTCTGTTAACTAATGTAGCAGTATAGGAGCTTTTTAGCCATTTAAAAAACATATGAATATGTCTTATGTTTCCGATTTGGTCTCAACACGTTAAAATACACGACGGATTTATTTAGTTTTTGGAATAGACCTTCTCCTATTATAGTATGTATTGACCATAGTCCATTAAAAGTAATTTTTTGGACCCAAAAGAATGAGTAAATAAAATTTTAGTTGGCTTTTTGGGAACTTTATGACCAATTTTTTGTTTCAAATGCGTTAACATTAGTGCTTTACCAATTTTTGTGCCAAAGATTTTCTTACAACGACCGGCTTTAGCCAAAGATTTTTGTTTTTCGACCCTTTACACTAAGTGTCCTTACTAAGAGTTATACTTCAAAAGCCCTTTCTAGGAGTTATATTACGACACTCTTAGGGGTTAAACTACGAGTGCCCTTACTAAGGGTTATACTACGAGTGCCTATTACTCAGGCTTATACTTCAAGAGCTCTTACTAGGGGTTATAGTACAAGCGCCTAGGGACTTACTGAAAGTGCCCTTTCTGAGGGCTATACTTAGAGTGCCCTTTCAAATGGTTACACTACTAGTGCTCTTGTTAGAGCAGTGCTGACAGTGCCCTTAATAGGGGTTGTACTACGAGTGTCCTAACCAGGGGCCGTACTGAAAGTGCCCTTATCCATGCCCAGCGTGTCTTATTGTTGGAAATTTGTTAAATCAATTGACGCGGCGCCACGATGTTTTGTAAGTGGCTATTATTATTGTAGATATATTATTATATTATAAAATTAAATGTTGTACCGCAGTATTACGTTATATTTTGTTTTCTTTACCCCATTTTTAGGTAAAAGGATTTGAAGACCAAACTTTGAGACTTCTACCATTTTCTACACCAAAAATTCACAGAAAGAGAAACAAATATTACACAATACATATTTATGTTACTGATGGTGTATTTATAAAATTGGATTAGGGTCCTTGAACTGGTTACTGAGATAGCTGATGTATTTATTACCTTACAATAAATAAATGCAACCAACAGTCACGTACACAGTCCTGACACCCCATTAAGATCAATTAAGTCTTGTGAAACTACGAGTGACTTTTCGGTCTCTGGAACACCCAGACCCGAGACAAATATCAGTGGGCCTCACAAACATTTGTCTCGGTGTTGAGATCGAGCCCGCGGCCTCTCGTTCCACAGCCGGCATCTAACCAACTGCGCCACGGAGGCTGTCAAAAAGTAATATAAATTTACGTCATGCAAGGAAACTACATTGTAGATTTTGATAAGTTAATTTTAGAAATATAAATATGTTATTTGTGCGAGTAATATCAGCATTGGCGTTTGTTAAAAAGGCTTCGACAAAATACATTAACTATGACATAATCACGTAAAAATTATATTTCCAGGAACATTCTTGATGCCGAAATGAAACTACATTAAAAATATTCTAATTTTTTTCTTACCATAGGCTTTATTAAACAGCGAATTACGCGCGAATATTATGCGAATACACACGTGGGCAAGACAGAGTCGGGTGTAGCACTACTGGAGCTTTCAAACGAGATCGATATAAATACATCCAACAGTCACATACATAGTCCTGCCCCACACTAAGATCGAGTCTTGTATCAGAAACGACCAGACTTTTCGGTCTCATAAACATCCAGACGGTCTGGTATTATCGGCTCTGGCCCAGGCGCTTGTCATTCAAATATTTGTCTCGATGGGGATCGAACCCCCCACCTCATTCCACAACGTCGCCACGGAGGCTGTATATCCATCAGGTGCATTATAATCACTTTGTTTTATTGCGATAGATATCTGCCTCGGTGGCGTAGTTGTATTACGGTACGACTACAAAGCTGAGGTCTCGGGTTCGAATCCCGGGTCGGGCAAAGTGGTATTGGGTTTTTCTATTCATTATCAGCCCGGAGTCAGGAATTTGTGCCCGATATGGCGATAGGCTCCCCCCCTATCACATCATGGGACGGAACATACAAGGCGAAATGTGGGTGTCCTAGTGGCGCCTCTGCCTACCCCTTCTGGGATAAAGGCGTGAGTTTATGTATGTATGTATGTTTTATTGCGATGAATGACAAGACGAGCATGCCATTCGTCTGATGGTAAGAGATACGACCGCTCATGGACAGTAGCAAAACCATCAACACTATAAATTACAAAGCAAAGCTTGGCAATCCACTGCGCTGGCCATCCTGAGACATAAGATGTTAAGTCTCATGATGTCCAGTTACCAGTATTACACTGGCTACAATGTCCTTCAAACCGGAACACAACAGTGCAATTACACTGCTGTATGGTGGGAAAAATAGACATTGCGGTGGCACTTACCCAGGCGGCTTCTCATATAATATGAGAGACTTGCCACTTCGTCCTAATGCCGGTATTCAAGGTACTGGGCGTCAACACATCGCGCGTAATTCGCACAATTTGAACAGGATCTTATAATAGACATTTTATTAATTACGGTATATTGATAGCTACAATAAATCACAAGAGATGTACGATGAGGAATCACATTGATGTAATTTACTTTGTACCATAAAACAGAACACACATCGCACGCTCAGTATTAGGTCACTAATTCAAAATAAGTGTTAATCTAATATAATTTAGTACTATCCTTATAACGCCACCTGGAATATTTATTTTCATTGATTGTATTTTAAGAAATGTAATAACGGAGACTTGTGTGGTTTGCTAATGTACAGCCGAAGTACTAATAGAAATTGAAATAAAACTATATTTTACGGATTTTATCGCGATTTGGTTTAATTTTTACATTTTTTAACTTTTTTAACGACGCGACGTTTCGATTACTTTACAGCTTTCGTGGTCACGGGGCGGACTCAGTAAAGTAATCGAAACGTCGGGAAGTTACAAAATGTAAAAATTAAACCAAATCACGATAAAATCCGTAAAATATAGTTTTATTTCAATGTGTAACATTCGCGTAAATCTAAGAAACCATTATACTAATAGAAATGTTTTGTGTTTGTGTTGTTTTAATTCTAAGTGTACGGGATATGAAATTGTATTATATAAAAGTGCGACTTTTCCTCGCTTTTTACAAATGCTCACCCTCCCACCTGTAGGAAGCCAGGAAAAGAAGCGCCCCCATTGTTTAAGAATATTATCTGTAACTTCACCCCACTAATGGGCGTCTCTTCTCCTCGCTTGTTGCAGGTGTTAGGACATCCACGGAGATCGTGACCAGGCATTTCATAGACATGGACCACGGGATACCGTTAAACATTCACGCGAGGCCGCGGGTTGTCGGCCGGAGACCCAACGCGATAGTCAACATCGAAACAGACGTGTTCCAAGAGAAGTCTTACAAGCAGTACTCCTCCCAACACCTTAGAGACGCTCTCATAGCCGTCAAGAAGGGCTACAGCGTATACGCCGCTTCAAATAAATACGGAGTCCCTAGAAAAACCCTTAGGAATTGGATGGAAAAATACGACATAAAAAGCCAGTTCTCTAAAGGTAGGAGGGGGGCGCGCACCTCGCAGATACTGGACCCCTTGGATTTGATGGTGGAGACCCGGTCCGAACGGTACGAGGATAGGTTGTAAACTACGCGGCAGTACGCTTACCACAGTACGACAAATATGCCACTACGCAGTCTATGCCACGGCAATTAGTGTTTCTAATTTCTTGACGATGTTCATATTTCTGGCCAGTACATAGACGGCTTATCAGGTAAGTAGATATTGGATTGTCGTCAACGTTGGCTCAAAATATTTGGATAAAAGTTTCAGCGGGATGTTGGCACAAATATTGGCTAACGTGAATAGGAGCCAAATACATACAAAAACAAACTACATTCAAAGAAACTGTTATGTGTACGGATGGTTCAGGTCATCGTGCTATGGTACCATGGCAGAGGGAGGAACTAACATTTATTCAGCTCCATTTATCTTTCAAAGAAGACAATTTGCATTTAAAGAACTATTTTAAACTATTATTTATTTACAATAAGGGTGAAGCTAATAATATGAATACGGTATTTGACTATGATCAATTTTTTGTATTATTTTGCGTACAAACACAAATACCATTAAAATAAAACATTTCTGTCAAAACAGTATTAAAGTAGCTTGTAAAATGAGGCAAATATTAGTATTTTAAAAGAAAGACTGGGAGCGTAGTTGAGAAATCTTATCGTCTCTTTCACGCGCGCACAGTGTAATTCATATTAAGACTAGTGACGTCACTAGTTCTGTTTTGCATCCCTTTTACTCCAACTGCAAGATTTAAAACGATTCTAACTTGTTTAATTCTGAACGGATTAACAACATTCTTTGTTGGCTAGGTTTTGGATACCTTTTGATAAATGAAATAAGAAATGGAGTCAAGTACCCTATTTGACTCAGATGTTACGCCTCTGTGTCAATGGTAATCAAAATCGAAACGATTGGAGCCGAATTAATGTTACTTAGCCACAGTACGCCATATTTACCATAGTACGCGGTCCCTACCATTCACTTGTAGCATATGAAAATGCGTTTTATAACGTTTACTAATAAGGCCTATTTTAACAATAATTTATTACCGATTTATAGCAAATATGGCAATTATGGCGTATCGATTATTTTTTCTTACTAGTAATAGTTTGAAGATCGATATACGAGTATTAACTACGTATTGTTAAAAATATATCTGGGGGTTTGGGAACGCTAAGTCCGGATGTCTAATCCCAAATTGGACTATTTAAGTATTAAATATAAAAGTTTGATTTCTCTATGATTTGAGTCGTAAAGGTTTCTTGAATTCTACGTTTCCGTGTGATTAAAAGTTCTCATTAGGAGAGAGATATCAAATATTCGACTTTAAAATGATTCAGCCTACTTCAAAATAGTATAAAATATGAAAATATATATTTATCAAATATCCACAAATAAATGCCGGTATCCCACAATTGTCATATATTTTTAGTTTAAGTCCAGTCTTAAGGGCCTTTAGACGTATGAAAAGCCCTTTAAGCCCAGGACTCAAGTTTAAGTCAATGTAAATCTTGCCAAATAGAGCATTTCCTATAGTTTCGGTGTTTAAGGCAGTCTAAGTTAATAGTCATGAGAGTTAGATTTCGTGTCATGAAAGCAATTTGATAAGTCATTGGGAAGTACTGGTGTCTATTACCGGGTAAGGCAATTTTGAGCTTTTCATTGTGAAAATATATATAAAGATATGAAATAATCTTTTCTAATCTATTCTTTAAATAATGAAATACTAATTTCCCTTTCTTTCTCTTCTATAAATTATATTTTTAACTCTACTCTTCTTTCTGGTTTCACCTGGTTTCAAGTTATCGGGCAAGAAACTCTAGCGTTATTCTTTTCAAAACAAGTTTACAATACAGCGGTAATACAGGAGCCGCCGCTCGGTTTAATACACAACAGCTCATTAATCATTTACAATTTATAAACTGTAGTAATTTATGTCTTAATTATAATTAAATAAGAAATTAAGTGACAAGTCGACAGCCTCCGTGGCGCAGTTGGTTGGACGCCGCCTGTGAAACGAGAGGCCGTGGGTTCGATCCCCGCACCGAGACAAATGTTTGTGTGAACCACAAATATTTGTTTCGGGTCTGGGTGTTTGTGAGACCGAAAAATCTCTCGTAGTTTCTGATACCCACGACAAAAGACTCGATCTTAGTGTGGGGTCAGGACTATGTATGTGACTGTTGGGTGTATTTATTTATTTATTTAAGTAATAGTATGAAGACATGACGCGAAATCTTAACCCCCATTGCGTAAGCCATTAGAAAATAATAGTATTTACAGGGAAATAACTATAAACGAACAGCCAAAGATGTAAAAATAAAATAATGTGAATAAGTGTAAGTATAGAATATGCCCAGGCCACACACTACATGAATTTCTACAATAGCCAGCTACTCAAGGGCGGATCCAGGGGGAGGTCATGGGGGTCAGCCCCCTGCACTGACTCCAGATTGACAGATTTTTAAAATATATCGTTGTTTTCACTTAAAAATATCGTTAACATATTCACTAATCACAGGTGTAACACACTTTTAAATAATAATGTATAATTGTAATCGAATTCGAGAACGTCCAGTGTTCTGACTAGAACTATATGACCCCCCCCTGACTTAAAAGCTGGATCCACCCTTGCAGCTACTTCTACTATTACACGGTGAAATTATTTTTCACAGTGAAATGTGAAATGTTTTTTAATCATCGTTGTCATTTTATTGCAAAATATTGTGACAAGACCGTGAAATTAAAGAGTAAATTAAAAGTAGCGATTAATAAAGGACTAATAGAACATTTTCAAAATCAATTTGAACTTGGAAAATAAGAGCATATCTTATATGAATGTTTGTAATTAAATCTGTACCATAGAGATATAATTGAATAAAACTGAAGGCTATATAATAAATCGTTTTGAAATGTTTTTCGGGGTACCATTGTCCAATGGATTATTATTAAAACTACATTTTCAGATAGATTCAGGATATATTCGTTTATTCTTATTCTGTATCAGCCCATATACGTCCCACTGCTGGGCACGGGCCTACTCTACAATCGAGAGAATCGATTGAGAGTGGTTAGGCCATATAGTCCACCACGCTGGCCTAGTGCGGGTTGGCGGACTTACATACCGTAGAAATTCTTTAAAATCGCTACGGTATGCAGGTTTCCTCACGATGTTTTCCTTCACCGTTAAAGTGCGTGGTGATTGACTATCAATACACACATAACTCCGAAAAGTCAGAGGTGTGCCCTGGGATTTGAACCCGCGACCACCGTGAACATGTAGGCAGCCGCGTCTGGTCCGTTACCAACAGGCCACCACGCACTTTCTTTTCTTATTGATATCCTGTAAAGTAGGTCAGTAAATATATTTACGTTTAATATTTAACAGCGTGAAAAGGAATGATAAAACCCGTTCTCTATGTTTAAACTATATGTTCTCTTTGTTTATCCATAGATTATCGCCAATCATAGACTGTTTTCGTTTCTTATATCGCTATGATACAGATTAATTTTTAGATAATAAGTTATAGGTAGTCGGGAAAGGCCATGCATTAACAGATTTGTTTTAATATTTATTACTGAAGCTATCTTCGTAAAATTTTTATTTCTGGTTTTACAGTATTCTATGTCGTCAATTAGTTTCAATGTTTGGAAGCAATAGTAAAAATATAATGAGAATTGCAATTTTAAAAACTGAGCAAAGTGCATGATTTATTCAAAATAAATCTATAGACAGCCTCCGTGGCGCAGTTGGTTAGACGCCGCCTGTGAAACGAGAGGCACCGGGTTCGATCCCCGCACCGAGTCAAATGTTTGTGTGAACCACAAATATTTGTTTCGGGTCTGGGTGTTTGTGAGACCGAAAAGTCTCTCGTAGTTTCTGATACCCACGAGACAAGACTCGATTTTAGTGTGGGGTCAGGACTATGTATGTCACTGTTGGGTGTATTTATTTATTTATTATTTATTTATTCATACTTTTTTATTCATAGATGCTTCCGTACTATCCAGTTATATTTGTTTCATAAAAAATATACGGTTAAAAAAATATTGTAGAATATGTTGTGCATCCTAATATAAAATTATTATTGAAATCCATTTCAGCTATGTTAAAAGAAAATTAATCTTTAAATAAAATTCTACACCAAGCAAATAGATTACAAAATAGAATTTTATGAAACAACTAAGACTGAGTTGATTAAAGTAAATTAATTCTTTGATGACTTATTTCGGTTGAATATTTATTTCAGATATAAAATATAAGTGCAATATTTTATTTTATGCAATTATTTATCTATTTTAACAGTGATTTTATATGTGAAAATCACAGATTGCTACTTGCGATTTCACAAGTGTGAACTTAAGCTATTCAACAGTGTATTATGGTAGGTAAATGAAGATTAATTATGAATTTTTCATCTGCTATTTGTTAAACGTCTCGCACCTACCTATCCTATACGAAGGCAGGTTTTATATTTCTAAAATTTCTGATAGTTTCAAAATGGCGGCAATAATTAATGAAAATCTTGTGACATCTAAGAATGCACTGCTCAATATCTAAAATATGGTCTATTGGTTGAAAACGAATAGAGAAAATTAACCAAAAGATCTTTTGGAATGTGTGACTCGCGATCACAATTTATGATAGCGACATCTATTGGTCCAAATTGGCATTTTTCACTTGATAGCTCTATAATTTGCAGTACATTTTCTATTTTTGTGTTTTTTCTACCGTGGAGGTGAGGTAATTAACTATTAAGTATGTACTTAAATTGTCTAGTCTATGGTGTAGTAACTTATGTTTTTGAATTTTAACATAACGACATGTAGCGGAATATGTCGGTATTACTTTTAAATAATTCCGAAACATTGTGTTTAATATTGTTATAATAGTTGAAGACTGCCCTGCACTTAATAGTAAATACAGCCATCAGGTGCAGTGCAGATAAAAATGGTGATTTACAACTATATGTTGTGGTAAAATTAAAATAATGTTTGTACTTAAAACCCAGAATTAAGCAAATAGGAAGATACTTAAAATAATAGTTTAATATTTGTATTATAATTAATTTGTCTAAGAGGTAATAAAGTCCAAAGAATATTATTTGCGGGTAAAAATATACACTACAGTATGAAGATATCACGAAATGACTAGAAACATTCAATATTGTTATGATCACGCCCTGATCCGTCAATCAATCAAAGATTTTTTTATTTTTTTTTGTTTTAATTCCAAAGTTCGCCACATGCCAATAAATGATTGATGATCTGTAGTCATTCCGTGATGTGTGGTACAGATTATAAATACAAAAGTATATTTTTAATAAATTAATTTGTTTCGCATCCATCGGTTTCAGATGTTTATGTATTTAAGTTCCTACAGAAGCCAAATTAGCGTAAGATAAGAATAATTGTTTTATTTCCGTTATATTTTTGTTAATTATCTGCGGTGAATTATTTTCTAAATAAATGTTTTTAGCATAATGTAATTATATTTTTATTTATAGTGTAGTTTTTTTAGGGTAAATATGTGTTTTTATATTGGCAACACACATTTCTTCGCATCCCTCGCTGTTTAAACCCATCCCAAATCTATTTTTGCATTACAATAAAATCTAAATAGTCTCCGTAAGTATGGATGATCGGAAAAAATAACACGAAATCGTCATTGTAAAGTTATTCAAAGTGTCTCAAGATATTAATAATTATATCAATAAATAGTTTATATGTCTTAGCAACTGACTCACTTACTTTTCATATTACATACTTCACCCATTTATACATCATGTTATTCCGATACATACAGGTAAACCAGTAGTTCCCAAACTTATTTTTATAGCAATTCTTCGTGAATTTCTTCCTCCATAATAAATCGGACATATGCCAATAATAATGCTTCATTACCGGGTAACGTTGACTCGTCCAGTTGTATAGAAAAATGATTTTTTTGCAGATGATTGCACAAAAAACTTTCGATATCAGAGCTCATTTCATCAATGCGTCTTTGTACAGTATTGTTACTTAATGGAATTCTTTTTAGTACGTCAAACGGAGATTTGTGCAAAACAGTTTTTAAAACCTCTTCAACAGCGGGTAAAATTAATTGTTCTCCGATAGTGTGTGGTTTTACAGATTTTGCTATAAGTAATGAGATATTGTAAGATGCCCGCAAGCCATCATCGTTACTTTGAGATGTTGAAGCGAACATACTGTGCATGGTGGGTCTCTTTTCATATTTTTCCTTCAATGTTTGAAAATATTTTAAATCTTTACCTATTTTATCAGTATGACACCTTTTTAGATGATCTTCGAGCTTTGATGGTTTCATAGAGTCATTGCTCAAAACTTTGTTGCATAATAGGCACATGGGCAACTGTTTGTCTGCCTCTGATGGAACAAAACCATATTTCAAATAATCGACACTATATTGTCGACATTTTTTCTTTGCTGTAGCCATGTTTCGTGTCAGTTACCTTACCTGTAAAAAAAATGTTTTAGTAACCAAGTTTTTTTCTGAATATAGGTATCACACCGCAGCCTTTGTCAGCACGCGGAAATAGAATTACGGCTTGTAAAGGGACCAACTAATAAACCGCTAAGACAAATACAGACGTTTTCACAAAACGGTATCAATTTTAAAGTACCTAATTTACCACTAATTTTTAATAGTACAAATAAAAATTGGTGTACTCAGTATCGAATACTGATCATATTTGTGTAGGAAAAAATAAAAGTCGAAATCTCAAAATTCCATAAAAACGATAACTAACATTTCATCAAATCAATGAGTTCACGCGCTCCGTGTATTTGCGTATTTTTTGTCTGCGGCTTCATTGTTAAAACGCACATTAAAACGTGACAAACTGGCATCGAAGCCCAAGCCCCGCCCTTTTCCCGTCGCCCGCGCACCGCTCGCTTTTTCCGAAAAGGAATAATTTTGATAAAATATGTAGTTACTTCAAAATCAATTAGCCTCAATTAGTCAGCCTCCGTGGCGCAGTTGGTTAGACGCCGCCTGTGAAACGAGAGGGCGCGGGTTCGATCCCCGCACCGAAACAAATATTTGTGTGATCCACAGGTATTTGTTTCGGGTCTGGGTGTTTGTGAGACCGAAAAGTCTCTCGTAGTTCCTGATACCCACGACACAAGACTCGATCTTAGTGTGGGGTCAGGACTATGTATGTGACTGTTGGGTGTATTTATTTATTTAATATAAAATGATTGTGAAATTACTGTTTTATAAAACTAGTAGTTATTTGCAAGAAAAATTACAATATTAATTGCTCTGCAATATTGCTTATTCGGCCTTTTTAGAGAGGCAGTGCTTCTCTCGTGAAAAAACAATGGAATAAAACGTGCTGTGTTTGTCTTCAAATCGAAAGAGGACAATTAAAATATCTGTAAGTTACTAAGTTACCTATCTTAGATTATATACACGTCTAATCTACCTTACCTATCTATACAAGCAGTTGTGATCAACCGACTAGTACACGGAAACAAAATACTTAAGTACTATAACAAAAAAAAGGTAGGTACTTACTTTTCTCCGGCACTAGCAAACACTGATATAAATTTTCTCACACTTTTTTTCGAAATTCCGGAAACAAATGAATGAGTTTGCCTTTGGCATCAAGTATTTATAGTGGTGATCAAGTTCATGTCTGAACAAGCATTAAGCATTGTCGGGCGGATAGCGCTTTGCAAGTCTGTACACGAAATTGTACGTAATATCGAATACGCAAGTTTGGACAAGTAACAATCGCTTGCCTTATTAAAATATTATCTGCTTAGTTAGGTACTTAAAACAATGTAGGTAGGCCCTTATAAAAACTATGCTTACATTTATTTTTGCTTTTACTATCAAAAGCAGATAAATTTTCGTGGACCCCCATTAACATCTTATGGACCCCCATATTTTGTTCACGCTTACGTAGACCCCCAGCAAGTCTCCCGTGGACCCCTGGGGGTCCACCTGGACCACTTTGGGAATCACTGAGGTAAACTAATATGTACCTTGAACGATTTATACTGGAATTCAGAAAAGCCGTGCTTCTTTAGCGTACTATGAAGATTGAGAAGTTTTCTTGACACCCAAGTCATGATAAAAAAATACCCAGCTTTATTATAAATAATGAACAAGTTTCATGTCGTGGGTATCGCAAATTATGAGGTGTTGTGTTCATGCAGACATGATCTGTATTGCTATCTGTATCTGTTTGCCCATATGCGTCTCTCTGCCGGGCAAGAACCTCCTCTACAATCGAGAGTACGATTGAGAGTGATTAGGTCATAGACAGACATGATACACGCGGCCTAACGTGTTATTATTCAATGTGTGTGTCGTAGACTTCGCGATCGCCAACGTGCAGTGTCAGTACGACAGCCTGTCCGAGTCGGAGGGCGAAGCCCCGCGCCGCGTGTCCGTCACCGACGACCACACGTACGGCGCGCGCGACGAACCGCCCGCCTTCATCATACAACACGTGTCTTCCGTGAGTACTCTCTATATATCACAGTAATTTGCATATCGACGTTGTCAAACCAACATCTGCTATGTGCACTTTTTTGAGCTTCAATATTTTGACTATTATGATTAGTGTACCGCCCAACATTTTGTTAATGATGTCGGGCAAAGTTTTTTCTATTCATTATCAGCCCGGAATCAGGAAATTGTGTACGATATAGCGATAGGCTAGATGGAATAGGCGTGAGATGGAACAGGCAAGGCGGAAAGTGGGTGTCCTGATAACACCTCTGCCTACCCTTTCTGGGAAAAAGGCGCGAGTTTATGTATGTATGTAACATAAAATGACAATGTATAAAAACCAACATAGAAAGCATTTCTATTAAAGAGTCCCTTGACTTCCGCTAGAGCGGGACAAAAAAAGATGATTCTGGTTGATAGAGTCGTTGCAGGCTGTACCCAAAAAAGCTTTCTTGAACGGACGTGGGGCTCGTAACTTATTTCTCGGTCATATAGGTACCTAAAATGTTGCTTTCATTATGTTTATGTGACAGACGGCGCGGACGCTGCCCAACCCTCCGTTCCCGGACGTCCGGCCGAAGATAATGACGATAGGGCCGGGCTACGCGCAGTCCGTCAACGTCATACACGTCGGGGACCGGCCGCAGGTCAGTATCACAGGTCGGTTTAAACCAGCAGTACCGCTGTTTTAAACCGACTACAAAGAAGGAGCAGGTCCCCAATTCGTCGGAATTTGTTTTTGTTGCAATAATTGTTTTGTTCGCGGTATCCGTGCTAGTTACTCTAGTCTTTCTAACATCTCTACCGTTTACCCACCCTATGGATATTTTTGTACTGGCATTAAAGTGTGCACGAGTATGGTAATAATAACAATAGAAACTACAAAATCCTGTCAGGCTAGTTTAACACTTGTTTCTTGTACCTAACAGTGACAGGTATTTCACTGTTATTTTACTATATTGCCTTAAATACCAAAAAGAAATATTTACAAACACAGCTACAGATTTGTTTGTCTTTGTCTTTGTAGCCGCTAGACGTCGTTTCTAAGTAGTTGGCGCTCTCCGCCGCTAGATAGCGCTTAGCAATCCAAGCTATCCGCCACTAGATGTCGTCTTTCAACAATTTGCTCTACTCGCCACTAGATAGCACCTATTAGTAGTTTGCGCTGTTCGCTGATAGATGTCGCTAAAAGGTTGTTTGCCCTTCCCATCAATAGATGTCACTATACAGTAGTTTGTGCTTTCTGCCAATAGATGTCGCATTGTAATTATTTGTGCCTCTCGCCAATAGATGTCGCTTTACAGTAGTTTGCGTTTTCTACCAGTAGATGTCGTCGTCTAGTAATTGCTCTTCATACAGCCAGATGGCGCTAAACTATTTTGCGCTTTCGCCGCTAGGTGGCGTATAATATTTAGAGTTTTATTGTATAGGTGTCCCAGTCGTCACAACCAGCGGAACTAGGACTGAACAAGCGTATCAGACGCAGCGAGCAAGTGCTGCGGCAGGCAGCTGATTGCGTGTCCCGCGGACTCACTTTCCAGACCGTCTCCGAGCAGTTCAACATACCAATATCTACAATACGGTCAGCACATGTATTTAATAACTATACTATAAATATAAAAACGAGAGAAATAAGAGAGACTTTTTTGGTTTCACAACAACCACAATGTATCAAATATTTCTAATCTACACAAAATACATATATTGTCTCGGTGCGTGGCACGAACCCGCGGCCTCTCGTTTCACAGCCGGTTCTCAAGTGTTTTGGCTATGGAAAGCTATACTGTAATGAAATGAAATGAAAATAATTTATTGAATCCATTAAAATGTTCAACATTGTTTAGATTCAGTCATTTTTTGAACTACCACCCGGTTCGGAAAGCGGTTTTCACTAAGGAAGAACGGGCAAGAAACTCTAGTGTAATTTACCTTGTACTACTGAAGGAATAGACTTGAGCCGGGCGCTACCATATCAACAAACGTCACGTCACGAAACGACAACGTTGCTCTCGTGTTTCGTTCAATGTCTAATTAAAAACAGTATTATTTAGCTCCTTAATACTATACAAATGTAATAATTTCCAGGTTCTTCATGGCGCGCAAGGGCATCTTGCCGCAACGACGGCGTGGCCGCACCACTCATGTTGGTAATTCCTTCATCTATTTAAATAAATACATACATCAACACTCATACGCGTAGTATTCTACACTAACCCACACGGGAAGCAATTAATAACGCACTAAAAATCGTGTCGATGCAGAAATCAAACATCATTCTTTGCGCGCAATGTTCTTGAGAGGTTATTATTATGACTTGTAATAAATTCTGGGACACACATAGTTTTTGCAAAAATATTTTTGTCAGACTCTTTTTGAGGGTGTGAGAAGATTATTTGGATTCAATTCTTCAAAAACACCTTGCATTGGGGACAGTATTGGGGAATGAAAGGGCGCTTGTGTCTTGCAGTAATGACAGGCTAGGATTAAATATTTTGACTCCATAGTCCTGACCCCACACTAAGTTTTACTATTGTTCATGATTAGTAGTGGAAATAATAAAGAAATGTTTGTCTGCAGGTGACACGGCCGTACAGTAGCCCGGAGCCACCATTCCACATGCAACACTTCAAGCTGCCCGATATGGTGGCTCTTAAGACGGACGACGATGAGCCCGCGAGTTAAGCACTTGTGAACTCTGTACAGTGACGTCTAGCGGTGAATAGGTGAAGCTGTTGTGTAATTGAGCGGGCTTTTTGTATCACGTGTAAATATTAGTCGGGAATGTAGAATCTCAATGGAATCATGTATAAAATACGCGTAACTTATAATTATAGACTGCATCAGTGTTTAGACCACACGAATTATTCAAGTTTATTGTTACGACATATTTATAAGTAGTTTTAGTTGGCAAACATGATAATAGCCGTGGCCTTGAGTGGACGATTTAAACGATATTTTTACATGTAACAGTAACCGTAAGCCGCCGTTATAATAAAGGTTTAGGGGCTTAACTCAATATGTAGTCACTGTGATACCAGTATTCTTTACGCATTTTTATCAAGAAGTAGCGTCATCTGCCGTCAGATAGATAAATTGATGATGTTCTCATGCGACACGAGATGGCGTTGGTAATAATTTTTATACATACGCAGCTATTTATTGCTTGTTCACGACAGTATTATTTGGACAAATGTTAGTTTTTACTGGTTTATTCGTGTTTAGAGTAATATGGATATTTTTGATGGATACATCGTCTAGTGCCATGTGGAGCAGTATTAGTGTCTATAGCAACTGGTTGAAGCTACAAAACAAATAGAATATAGTTTTGCAAATGTATACAGTAGTTGTGACAGTGTGTAGCTATCTAAACAAGTGTAATAAAAATATTTTTGTGAATCTGCCCTTTTTTATTAAAGTCCTCTGCAAAAAATTAATATCAAATAAGTATACTCCCACACTGTTTTTTATTAATTTGGCACTCCAATATTTAGAGGAAATCGTTTGCTGATCACCAAATCACCAGGAACGATAGGAGATTATCTTTTTTAAATTGTGAGGGTAGGAAAATAATGTCTCGCGACGCGGTTAAGTATTTTATTCCCATAAGTCTTTTAAAATAGGTGAAATAATACAAAGTATATATCCAATAAAAATATTAAATTTATTGATAAAATACATTTTGTACATTATATACACAATCACACACAAACAAATACCATAGTCCTTGCATCATACACACAGAGAATACACAGAGCTGTGACACGAATATGACAAAAGAAAGAGACAAAGCGGTATTGCGGCCGTGTGTCTAGAATTTTAATTGGTCAACACAGACGAAAATAGACTAATAATATTTAAAGGAAAAAGAGAGAGATAAAGGCCGTTCCATCGCTTTCTCTTGCTCCATACTAGTCACTGATTGTTTTGAAGTATGTGCATTCTCTATGTGTATAATTTTAATCCCCTACTGTCAAATTGCACTTCATTTAATTAACTTAATGGCTTGCATTAAAAGTATATTTTATGGTGATAATTTAGTATTACTATTGAAATAAAGCCGTTCAAATATATGTGGTTTCTGGGGTTAAACACACGGGTAGTTAAAAATGATGACTTCAGAATATTTTTGATAATTTTTTTTTTCTTTAGGTATTTATGTTCAATGTATGTATGGTATAAATAAGCTCCTATTTCGAATTTAAATGCACTTTGACAGTATGAAACAGTCATTAAAATATTTTATTTAACTATATTCGGCAGTTCTGAAAATACTTTAAGCCTCGATTTATGAATATATCTGCAGTAACAGCAACAAATCTATTGAATAATTTCGAAGGACCGTTATTTAACAACAAAGAATAATTCTGTTTTCATCGAATTTTGTCGTATTAATAAAGTATTTAAGATAATTTCGATCAAAATAATGTTCATTTAAAAGCATCTTCATTTTCAGCACCGCCAGAATACTGTTGCAGCCGCTACCAGGGCCGCTGAACACCGAGGGGGGTCAGACCCCCCAAAAATATCTAACTTATAATACTTTAACGTCAATTAGGAGAAAAATACACAAAATTAAAATATTTTAAAACTTCGGCACTTTAATTTAAGCATGAATTTGTGTAAAAAATATTGAAGTCACAGGATCTGACATAGAACAAAATGACTACACCACAAAACAATGTTCATTACCTTCATACTTGCCAATCTAAACAATTGTTATTTAGTAAACACGCAATGTAAAGTGACATTTCAAAAGGTCGGTGACCTCGGTGATCAGCTGTTTTTAAACGTGCGTACATCGCGCTATGACAAGAAAAGACGTATAATTTTTATTTTTATTTTCATTCTTATCTAACCAAACTTTTTGCGAGAAAATACACTATTACTGGTGCAGTCATTCTAAAAAAATGGTCTTTATTCACTGCTTTGAACACTGTTTCACATCCCGTACATTTGAAAATGTCGGAAATCACAAAAATGCATTCTATTATGGAATGGACATTGTTAATTACTTTGTTAAAAGAAAAATAAAATAAATGTCAAATTTTACCCTGATTTTGTAGCCTGAGTGCGCATGTGATATTATTGTATACTGGTAGAGGGACTGCAATGGTTATTGGTAAGAGCAATGGAGTCAAAATGTAAACCAGAGAGGGACATAATAGGGATGTATCCAATGTTTAATTTTGAACAGTTTAATTATCACTTCAAAATATCCTTAAAAACAACTGAGATATTAATATTTTTAGTAGTGCAGTGGGGATACTCGCTTTCTCTCTCGAACCACTCGCCTTATGGAAGATGACGTCACAGCAAGACAGTTGTATCCTATTCCGTTCCTACCACAAAATTATAAATAATTCTAACTTGTTTATTACTAAACGAATTTCAAAACATCTTTCTGTTAAAGACTTTCCATAACGTAACCTTTCGACATAATCATAAAAATTAAGTCAACAACCCTATTATGCCGTCCTAAAATATGCCAATAGATGTTGTAGTTTAGTTGTAGACACATAGCATTCTTAGCATGATGTCCTAAACTATAATTATTTATTTATCTTAACACCTTTAAATATATAAATGGCAGTAAGTGTTAAATTTCAAAACCCATTGTATCTAAAGCACTGGCTATACATCCAACAGTGATATCTCTATAGGGTTAGGCAGAAAGGGTATATATACTACTGAAAGGGGAAGTATACTCATCATATTGAACAACTTTTGATATGGTGTCCAAAATTGAAATCATGAAAAAATCAGCTGTTCCGTACATTTTGCAGATTCAAACGAATATTTTTTTTTGCACAGCTGATTTTTTCTAGCGATTTATCAGTATTGGCCCCATAGTGAAAGTAGTTTATTATGAGTACAGCACCCCCTTTCGGCTTAATATACCCTCTCAGCCCTACCCTGTGTTTTGCGACTCAGGCACATTTTGTCATATTTATTTCCTGTTAGTGATAAAATTAAAGCAGATCCAGTAGGAAAATTCCGTGGTCTATATTGTCTATTCTACGCGGACTCGAGGTGGCGTGGATATGCGTCGTTGCTGCCTCCATTTGGCCACTTCTGACTTCGATATCCTGAGGATATAATAAATAAATATATAACAGTCACATATATAGTCCTGACCCCACACTAACCAAGTATTGTGTTATGTTTATCACAAACTTCAAGTTTCGGTCTAATACAGACCTGAAACAAATACTTGACAGCACGGCAGGTAATCTACATACTTTATAATTACGCCTTATAGTCTATGGACTCACTATTGAACATGACAGTTACCCCGCTCCTCTCATCTCTCTCTTCAGCCCTGCGTCGCCATTGTATCGTCGCCATATTTATTTACATTGTCAAAGTTTCAAATGGAACAGTTTACCGGTCATTAATTGACTAATAACGTTAATTTGTTAATATTTCCTGATAGGGAGACAGGGCTCCAAAAGTGATTACAGTGCATTAACTATGATAGATTGCGTAGTTTAAAGTTGCAAGAACTTCGTAAATGCCACGTATGCCAGAAACACTTTGAAAAGAGAATGTATGTGCGAATGTTCCTCACCTGAGCAGTAGGAACAGCGCCATGTAGTTGCAGGCGATGAGCATGTAGAACACATGCGACCACGATCCCGAGCTGGACACCACGCCGGCCAGCATGGGACCTATCGCCGCGCCTGGGAACAACGGTATAATGCTCTCTCTCCCTACAGGACGTCCAGTGAACACAGGCCTCCAAGGATCTCCACTTGTTTTTTTTGGGGGCATCCAACGACTTCCTGCAACCTTGAATAAGTCGCCCGAGCATCTTGTCATACTTACATAAACAGAAATATTTATCACACAAAGGGTAGGCAGAGGTGCTACCAGAACACCCAAGTTTCGCCTTGTATGTTCCGTCCTAGGATGTGATGTGAGCCTGTCGCCAAATCGGGGAGAAATTCCCGACTACGGGCTGATAATAAATAGGAAAATCCAATTACACTTTGCCTGACCCAGGATTTCAACCAGACCGCGGCGTAGTACAACTGCCCCGCCGAAGCAGTCGATAAATGTTAATATGTATATTTTTAGTGTCGTATATAACGCTACGTCTATGTATTACTCACCCACGCTTCCAGTGCCGTCGATAATGGCGGTGACGGTCGCCAGAGCTTGCGAGTTACCAGCCAAACTGCTGTGAGTACCTGCAACAATATTTATATAACAGTGAATAGTGCCACTTCTATGGAGGTACGAGACTGTACCGTCCTCACACCCGCCACTGCGACTCCTGTGTCGCAGGATCAACAGCACGCATTGTAATGACACTGAGCATTGAAGCTCAGCGCGTCTCCGGGAATGTCTAACTTGTCTTTAACCCGCAACGAAATCAATCATAAATATAAATTAATAGAAGTTAGATACATTTCTTTATTTTATAACCATCATCACCACACTCGATCAATATTAAAAACACGTCCGTTCTACCACACATCATCATACTTAGAAACCCTTTGTCAAGGTCACACAGCCTGATCAAGTTCACTCTTGGTTCATCGCCATTATTACTCACCCAGCTCAGCGCTGACGGCGGTGGTGATGAGCGCGTAGGGTCCGTTGACCAGCACGCCGCTCACCAGCAGCAGGCACACGTTCACAACATACGAGCTCGCGCCCCACGTCTGGTACGCCAGCAACTGGGGATGATAGGGGGTCGAAAGTAGCTCATGGACAAATAATCAGAATAGAGTATCAACAACTGAGTAGCTCTTGTACAAATGTCGAGAGTCAAAGACTCTCTTTCTCACTCGAGCTCATCGACAAGAAAAGAGAATAGAGAAACAACTGATACTAAGTAGCTCATTGACAAAGCCCATCATAGCAACCCGCAAGTGTGTCGAAGTCAACACACCAGTTCAGCCCTTGTATATCTGGTTTTATAAGGTGCAGAGTGGTGTAGTGTAGTGTAGTGTAGTGTAGTGATTACTCACGGCGGGCGCGCAGAGCGTGTAGAAGGCGACGCACACGAGCGCGGGGCAGCCGGCGCAGTCCGCCAGCAGGCCGGCCAGGATGGCGCCCGCCGCGCCGCCCGCGTCGAACACCGTGCTCAGCTCGCCCGACTCGCGCGCGCTCAGGTGCGCTGAGGAACGAGAGCTGTATCCATCATCTCATCTCCAGGAAGTCCACTGATGGACATAGGCCTTCAAGGATATCCACAGAAATTCGTGAAATCGGACTACATCCAGCTACTTCTTCTTTTTGACAAGAAAATTGCCCCTAAAATCCTGCTTCTGGGGCTTCAGAAAAGCTCGAAAAGACTAGATCGAGGTCTTTACCCTTTCAGCCTGGCGCAATCCAACAGCTTCCCTTGTCACTTGTGGGTTTCGTCCGCAACCTTGCTAACCTATTTCTCGAGTATAAAAACGACAAACAATTCTAATCCTTAAAGTATAGTCTATAGAGTCAATAACAGGGTGCATATATTGCAGTCACATTTCATACTTACTGGAAGTATTGATGTACAACGGCAACCAGTACAGGAAGGTGTAGCTGACGAGCTTAGCGAAGAACAGAGAAAGAGAAAACTCCATCACTCCCGGGATAGCCAGCGCTCTCGTGAGGGACACCGCGCCACCAGACGAAGATGATCGTCTCAACAGCGCCGTGCTCTCTGATACCTCCTCCTGTGAGATGCGTAATAATGAGCGCGAAATTACGCGACAAACAAACGTAGAAGCGTAGGTAACGATTGCGGAATTTTGATGATAAATATAAATTTTGATGCGAAATCACGCGAGGAATGTTGTAAGCAATTATAATTGTAGAAGCGGACAGACGGATAACGTATGCGTAATTTTTGCAACAAAAATAAACAAGTTTGAACAAAATAGTAAACAAAAAAGTATTTGAAATATATGGCGTGTTTTTATTATAGAAAAACATATAAACATTATAGATGTGAAATAAATTATAATAAGTAAACAAAATAAATAGACACAAAACAAATTAATAATGCGTAAGTCACATAAACATATATTAATGGTTATGTTAAAGTGCGAAATTAATATAACCAGTGCAAATAGTTAATGCGTAGAAGTGATAACGTGTGCGAAATAGACATAATGAGTGCGTAAATGCGTATAATGAGTGCGTAAGAGAGACTTACCTGCGGCGCGTTGGCGGAATGCCTGTTGGGCCGTAAGCTGGCCCCCTGGAATGCACACCATGCGATTATGGCCACTTGTGGGGTCAGTGGATTAACATGCATATTAGACATTTAGGAACGATTAACGATAATAATGTCATCGTATTTCTTTCGGCGAATGAGATTTCCGGAGACCTCCGTTCTATATATATCCCTTTACCATTTTTGTCACATTCTTTAGTGATGCCATCAGATATTTTATAATATTATTATAATAAGATCTAAAATTTAATTAGTGACGATTATCATGCATTTAGAACAGTTAATTAGCGTGGGTTATTAACAAATCCATTCACTTTTCGTGCGGGTGAAAAGACTTGTTTTATTAAAACCACTCCAAAATTTTAAGCTTGTAACTACATAGAGTGAAATTACTTGAAATGTGAATTCATTTCTAAACTATATGTGGGTGAAAATACTTCATGTCAAACTCCGCCGCCGTATGTAGTGTGGGTGAAATGGCTTGTTTCATTAAATACCACTCTATTTTTTGCTTACCTATGTACATAGGGTGAAATTAATGTAACTCTACAATGTTAACCTCTCATAACTATCTACTTTAATGATACTCCGTGCTTTGTGAAACTATATGTAGTGTGGGGGAAATTACTTGTTGCAGGTGAAAAACCTTGTCGGGTGTGTAATGACTTATTGTGGGTGAAACAATTTGTACGCCACGTACCTGATCACCTACTATCACTTGCGCGCTCTCGTCCTCTTCAATATCGTCTTCTTCGTCAGATTTCGTAGATTGTCGGCTCGGCTGCCAAATTCACACTTTTATATTACATATTATAATATGTTATAGCTTGTGCTCGCCGGCAAACAACAAATTAACGTCAATATCATCATCTATGGCGGCTGAACGCACCGCGAACCAGCAAATAATGATCATTAATATTCGAAACACAGAAAACTTTTCTAACAATTTTTTGCCTAAGTTGTCGGGATAAAAAGTAGCCTATGTGTTACTCCAAGTTATAGGCTACTTCCATACCAAATTTCATCAAAATTGATCCAGCCAGAAGAAGAAACAGACAAACACACAAGCAAACTTTCGCCCTTATTATATTAGTGATAAGGCACGCTTCCAACAGGTCGATGTGGAGATCTTTGGCGAAGCCTCTGCAGTGGACTTCCTGTACCTGAAGAGAGAGAGAGAGAGAGAAAAAGCGCGACTCACCGAGCTCCTGTCCCCGGGACCCAAACCCACGCACCGAGGCTCGGGCACCAGCAGCAGCCACACCACGCAACCCACCACGCCCATCACCAGCCCGGGGTAGATGAACGACAACCCCCAGTCAGTGTCCACGAACTCAGACGCCATTATTGTACCTAGGGGAGAAACAATTATATTTTATAAATAGTATAATTTGAAGTGCGTGGTGGCCTGATGGTAACAGACCAGACGTGGCCAACATGTTCAGGGTGGTCGCGGGTCCAAATTCTAGGGCACACCTCTGACTTTTCAAGAGTCATGTGTATTGATAGTCAATCACCACGCACTACAACGGTGAAGGAAAACATCGCGAGGAAACCTGCATAGTGTGCATACCATAACGATGTGTAAGGATTTCTATGGTATGTAAAGTCCGCCTAGCACTAGGCCAGCGTGGTGGCCCATATCTAACTTCTCTCAATAGTAGTCTAAATTGTAGAGTAGGCCCGTGCCCTGCAGTGGGACGTATATGGGCTGATAAAACTTTACTCACCGAGTATGTTCCCGAGAGATGTGTGTGAGTTCCAGATGCCGAATATGAGTCCCTTCTTGGAGTTGCCGAACCACTTGCCAACTGTAGCCACGGTGCCGGGCCAACCCGTGGTCTGCGCGACGCCGGCGCCCGCCTGTGCAAGGGTTAATAAGAACGTGATAAATAAATACACCCAACACTAGCATACATAGTCCTGATGTTTATGCGAGATTATTTACCTTCTTAGTTCATTGTTTTGTTACTCGCTTTATTAGGGAGGGAAGTGGACAGTAATTTATTTCCAACTTCTCCTATTAAATTTAACTTTGTGATTGGTCTCGTTGCGGGTTAAAGACGAGTTAGACATTCCTGGAGACTCGCTGAGCTTCAATGCTCAGTGTCATTAAAATGAGTGATACTGTTGTTCCTGCGACACAGGAGTTGCAGTGGCGGGTGTGAGGGCGGGACAGTCTCCTAGTCCTGACCCTCATTTTACAAGAATTGTGTATCAGAAACTACGTGAGTATTTGTTATACGAAGTTGCGAGAGTGTGCCTATAAAGTATACGATGCTGCGAGGACGTCACTCAATATAAAATGGTTAGTTTGAATGCGCTCGCGTCACTGGTCTAATAAGTTTTTTAATAGTTGTAACTGATTGTATGCACTGATTATAAATTAAAATTAAATACCGTTTCATTTGTTTGTCCCTGCTAACAGTTTTCGGTTTCACAAAGACCATTTAGCACCTTATTATAGCGTACAACACTCGCGGCAGCGGGGGTCGATGACCGAGCCAGCTGATTTATTAGCGTCACATTGCGCTATTCAAAAAGTACTGTCTTTTTTTTAAATTCAAATAGGTATCTCACATACCTATAGCAAATTATTATATTAAACGATAAGATATTTTGAAAAAATAAATTATATTAATTAATTCATGTTTTTTGTTATCCTCATTGTAGCTTAGTATAATTTTAAATAATTTACATTTAATTACAACATAGCGGTTTCTTTTTGTTGTACAGTAAATAAACTGTATTCGACTAGTTTTTTAATACACAACAGTATTTCTTAGCGATAACATTGTCTTGTTAGAAAACATCTAGAAAACTTAACGACTAGACTTTGACGAAGAAAATATAAAATATATTTTTGAGGTTCTACAATATAAATTATTATTTTTGTATTTTATACAAATAAGCCCTGATTAACATAAGGGGTAGGCGGAGATTCCACACTCGCTTTATTGTATTGATATTCAGTAAAGGGTAAGCAGAGCTTCCACACTCGCTGTATTCATCTCTATTGACATTCAGTATTGACAGTTTCCGTGGCTGGTTGTTGAGATGATGGACGTGGGACGAGAGGCCGTTACGATCCCAACACAGACTTATGTTTGAGTACACAAGTATTTATTACGGGTCTGAGTGTTTATCCAAAAAGTAAAGTAGTTTCTGATCACAAGACTTATATTGGGGTATGTATGTGACTGTTGGGTGCATTTATTTTATTAGTATAAACATACCTGCACTATAAGGTAGTAGGATATGTTGTGTATGCTGTAAGTTCTGCCGATGCCGAATAAATAGCAGAATATAGCAGACAATAGCATGCCCACGGACAGGAAGTATCGCAGGTCCACGCGCTCCGCTATCATGCCTGCGAACAACATCAATTGTCTTCATCATGTCCAGGTATCACAGGATTTCACCTATTTTTGAATATATTGAAAATAAGCCTAGCCATAGTAGGAATCCCATATTTAAGAGAGGACTTCCTTTAGTTGATGAAAGGGACAGTGATAGTGTAGTTAATCAACTTGCCTCGTACTTTAACGGCTAATGAAACCTGCATACCAGAGATATTGAGTCCGTAAGTGGTCCTGACACTAGACTTGCGTGGTGGATTATCTAATCCAAAGTTATGGTACTTGGATAAAGATACCGTAGAGACATTGAGTCTGCAAGTGGAAAACATGCTATGCTAGCGTGGTGGATTATCTAAATTCTAAGCGAAATCTATAGTAGACGAAACCGAGGCACCGAAACTGCAGTTAATAAAGGAGACCGATGTTCAGCAATAGCAGTAACGATGGCAATAGCAGTGAGGATGCTACATTACCTGACACAAACATGGCGCCCGCGTACGAGAACAGGAACGCGGAGTCCAGCGCTCCCAGCAGCGTGTTCGCGTCGTTCGTGTCTGCAACAAACAAATTTGTGTTATACATACACTGGCGGATCAGCCCGGCTTTACTCGGGTGCAGATACTTTTTGAGGGGGCAACCATTTTTGCCACATTTTTCATTAATGCTCCGCTTCTATTTATAATAGCGTGATGTTATATAGCCTATAGCATTCCTCGATAAATGGCCTATCCAACGCCAAAAAAATTATTAAATTCGAACCAGTAGTTCTTGAGATTAGCGCGTTCAAACAAACAAACTCTTCAGCTTATTTATTTATTAAACTTCATATACAAAAGATGTATGGGCGGACTTAACGCCAAGGGCATTCCCTGCCAGTCAACCCTGAGATGGTGCAGAGATGAACTGAAGTAAGTGTACATTCGTAATTTAATTAGAGAAAAATACCTGTAATATAAATAATTATATACTACAAAAAAACAATATATTTATATGTATAAAATTACTTGCTTTACTATTAGTAGAGATTATTGAGCATTAATTTCCTTACTGCCTCGGGGGCGTAGTTGTACTATGGTACGACTGCAAAGCTGAGGTCTCGGGTTCGAATCCCGGGTCGGGCAAAGTGATATTGGATTTTTCTATTCATTATCAGCCCGGAGTCAGGAGTTTGTGCCTGATATGGCGATAGGCTCGCCCCCTATCACATCATGGGACGGAACATACAAGGCGAAATGTGGGTGTCCTGGTGGCGCATCTGCCTACCCTATCTGGGAAAAAGGCGTGAGTTTATGTATTTCCTTACTGAATGGGGGCCAGTTGCACCACTGCGGGTCGCTGGGGTCGACGTCAGGCGGCGGCGTCAAGTTGGAGCAGTTCTGATGCAGCACGCTCTTCACCACGGAGATGGGCTTGCGAGTCAGGTGGTAAGTCATGTATGTGAAGTAGGTGAGGATCAGCACGCTGGCTTGATACCTGTGGACAAGGAAATAGATACCTGTAACAGTAAATACACCCAACAGTCACATACATAGTCCTGACCCTACTAAGATCGAGTCTTGTGTCGTGGGTATCAGGAACTACTAGAGACATTTCGGTCTCACAAACATGCAGACTCGAAATAAATACCCGTGGTTCACACAAATATTAGTTTCGGTGCGGGGATCGAACCTGCGGGCCCTCGTTTGTCACATATATACTGAATTTATAAAAATCAAAAAGTTATAAAAACGTCTATAATGACTGTCAGGGGATATGAAAAAGAACCTCGCACTATACATGTCTTGTGTTGAACTTCGTTTTGCGTCATAGAGTAACCCTCAGAGAATGTGTCGACTCGAACATGGACTATTCTCTCAAAGGATAACATAATGAAGTAACACATTCATAGCAGAAACATCCCAATTACATGGTTATTACACTATAATGAATATTCAACTGTTCTGTGATTATTGGTATCTTTTGCGATGAATGGCGAGACTGCCTCGGTGGCGTAGTTGTTCTACGGTACGACTACAAAGCTGAGGTCTCGGGTTCGAATCCCGGGTCTGGCAAAGTAATATGGGTTTTTCTAATCATTATAATCAGTCCGGAGTAAGGAATTTGTACCCGATATGGCGATAGGCTCGCCCGCTATCACATCATGGGACGGAACATACAAGGCGAAATGTGGGTGTCCTAGTGGCCCCTCTGCCTAACCCTTCTGGGATAAAGGTGTGAGTTTATGTATGTATTTATGTGTGAATGGCGAGACGACTATGCCAGTAGTAGTAGCAAAACCAAACAATGAATTACAAACAAATGCTGGGCATTCAACGGCGCTCGCCATCATGAAACACAACATTTGAAGTCTCATTATGTCCAGTAGTTACTCTGGCTACAATGTCCTTCAAACTGGAACACAACAGTGCATTTACACTGCTGTTTGGCGGGAGAAATAGACATTGCGGTGGTACCTATCCAGGTAGCCTCTCTCACATATGAGAGACTTACCTCCAGTAAAAAGTGTGGTTGAAAGACTACAATATACATACCTAAAATAAAATTATAGTTTGATAATATAATCCCTTTATGATAAATATCTTGTAAGTGATCATATCACACTAATTAACTTTACATGTAACAGTTAATTGCGTATATTGTGATATCTTTTATGTCTGCAATAAGTCTATCTTTTCCTTAATCTCTTTACACTTTGTGATAGGTTTTTCTACTGTTAAATACACACAACAATCACACACATAGTCCTGACCCCACACTAAGATCAATTTAGTCTTGTGTCGTTTGTCTGAAACTACGAAACTGGACACAAACATTTGTCTCGGTGCGGAGATCGTAGCGGCATTTCGTTTTACAGGGCGTCTAACCAACTGCGCCACGGAAGCTGTCAGCAATCCATTCATTGAACGAATCGCCAATATAGTTATATAATCTGAGAGGTATCTTACTAAAGCAGTTAACACATATTACAAATAATACAAAAACGACGGAGATGCTAGGTTATTTTTCTGCAGCCTCCGTGTCGGTTAGACGCCAGCTGTGTAACGAGAACCGCTACGATCCAACAAAACACTTGTACACAAAAACAGACAGTTTTTGTGTACAGTGGAACCTAAGGTACGAGAATTTGACCCGCACTTAGCCTGTATTATTACCAAAGAAACGCAGATTCACACATCAATATCAAGTAATATTTTCATTGAAAACAGCGGGGTACAATCGTACTGCTTCACCCGTTACTAGTGCATTATACTTAAGGTCAACTTTACGCTGATTATTGTCTCGTAAAAATAATAAGCAAGTTATCAAACAATGACGTCACTGTTTATGTGAAGTTTGAACTTCATTAATATGAGATGCGTTGAGTCAATCGGAGCAACACTGAGTTATATGTATATTGTTATTAACTTACTCTATAGGCTTATTAGATTAGTGTCGTGTAAGGGCGGATCCAGGGGGGAGGTCAAGGGGGTTATGACCCCCCCCCCCCTGGGCTGACCAAATTGACAGATTTTTTTAAATGTTTCGTTGATATAAACTTAAAAAAATCGTAAACATATTCACTAATCACAGATGTAACAAACTTTTAAATAGTCACTTTTAAATGTATAATTATTGTCATCGAATTCGAGTACGTCCAGTGTTCTGACTAGAACTATCTAGAACTATATGACCCCCTGACTTGAAAGCTGGATCCGCCCTTGTGTACACGCTATGCGCGAGGTCTTGGGTCCAATACCTACGATAGGATTTTCACTTATAGTAAATACCAGGCATTCTACTATTCATGTTTCCAATTTCAAAGAATAAAGAATTCAATACAAAATTCGACCCTTCCTCTAAAAACTGAAATGTTCGAAAAAATCCATTCTAAACGTTAGTGAAATAAAAAAAATGTAAGACGTACATCTATGTATAATGAATAATTACACCGTTAGTTCAATAAACTAGTATCTGTTACCTCATTGAAGATACATTTTTTGCACATCTGAGTAGTTTTTACGCTCGAGCAGATCTGTGTCAAGGGAAACAACACGCGTATCGTACACAAGAAAAATTGCACAAAATATATGATTAATATTAGCTAACATACTGTCGGTCTTTCACAGATCATGTCCAGATGTGGGAAGTATACATAGTACCTATAATCATATAGAGATAGATAAAGTGATACTGGATTTTTCTATTCATTATCAGCCCGGAGTCAGGAATTTGTGCCCGATATGGCGATAGGCTCGCCCCTATCACATCGTAGGACGGAACATACAAGGCGAAATGTGGGTCTCCTGGTAGCGCCTCTGCCTACCCCTTCGGGGATACAGGTGTGACGTTTATGTATGTATGTAAATAGGTTTTGAAATGACATGGGAAATGTGATCAAACAGTTATCAAACAGCCCGTTGTCGTGTTGTTGTCGTTGCGCGTCGAGCTGGAAGGCCGGCAAGTTTTAGAACCTATTTTAGTCATCGAATGTTTTATCCCTTTCGAACGACTTTTGAATTTAGTTTGAACGACGAAGACAAAACGTTCGATAACTAAAATGGGTTTTAGAACTGTCTATAAAAAAAGCCATATTAGAGTAAAGCATGTTAGCTTCATACGAATATTGTTGAGCTAAAAATGGTGTTAATTGACGTGACCTGAATTTTCGCTGCACAATGTAAAAATGTGTTGCGATGATTCATATTATTTACACATTATCTGTACAGGCAGCGGGCGGCACGCCATTTAACATTACCAATTAGCGTGAACTGCGATTAAACAATTAATTACAATGGACATAACAACAATAAAAATATAATAAAATATATTAATTGTACCTAATTTGTAATTAATAGTTGACGCCTCTCAATCGTACTCTCGATTGTAGAGGAGGCCCGTGCCCTGCAGTGGGACGTACATACTATGTGCTTATACAGATCTGAATATAGTAATTTCCATTGAAATAAATAGTTTTATTTCAATGTGTAACATTCGCGTAAATCTAAGAAACCATTATAGTCATTTCCATCAGAATATAGTTATTTTGTCGAGTTAGTATACAAAAAAACCATTGATATAATCAATATTTACTCACAAACAATACATTTGTAAATGCTAATGCATACTTTGTGAATGTGATCATACCTCTCTTATCTGACATTAAACTTTGAACTGCACTGGCACCAGTTATTTGGCATTAAACATCCGTTATCTGTTATTTGCCATCCCATTTCCTAATTGGGACTAGGGCATTGTAGCAGCTGTTTTTTGACATAGTTGTGGCTTATAATTTGTTGCCAACCCGCACTAGTCCAATGTGGTGGCCTAATATGGCCTAACCCCTCTCAGTCGTACTCTCGAATGTAGAGGAGGCTCGTGCCCTGCAGTGGGGCGTATATTTTATTTTATTTTATTATTATATAGGCTAACTTGAACAATTTTGCTAACTTGATTGTAAAAGGATAAACCCAGAATGAATATGAAACATGACACAGTTACATGGGTCCGTATGAGGGGTACAAGAATATCCTACCTTGGATATGTTGCCAATATTATAGAGAAAAGTATTGTTCACGGCTTTGGCCTTCTGAAAATGTTGTACTGGCATAAAAGTCCCGCATCATATTTTTTCAGGATAAAAATTACCGTATAGCCTCTCTAGATAAATGGTCTATCCAAAACGAAGATAATTTTTCTATTCGAACCAGTAGTTCCTGAGATTAGCATGTTCAAACAAACAAACTCTTCAGTGTTATATATTAGTATTGATGATATTATTTATTTCATTGTATAATACCTTTGCTATGTGAATGCTTTACATCTTTGATAGACATGTGCATTTTGAATAGTGTATTTCAAAGAAATAACCTTGCATCTGTTATTACAGAAACTTGTGCATATTGTAGAATAATTATTAATATTGTTTGAGTACAGATAACAAGATGAGTTGACTTTGTAAATAATATTGTAATGGGCAATTTTGTGTGAAGCAATTTTTATTCATTTTTAAATTTTTAGAATACTTTACATATTATAAATAATAGTGAGGTAGCTGTGGAGTTCCATGGGGTAGCCTATGTTCAACAGGGCACTTCCTGTAATGGGAGAGAGAGAGAAGGGAGCATGTATACGTATATATTTATGTTGTGTTTAGTTTTAGCCATTAAAATATAAGTTCATAAATTATACTATGATTGCTGTACATAGTAATATAATATAATTATACTATGATTGCTGTACATATGATTGCTGTTCATTTCATTGCTGTACATAGTAATTGGTATTTTATAATATCTTTATTTTGTTCATGTATGCTGTCTGCTTTTAGTATATATTCTTTTTTGGTAATATTATATTGTCAGACCACAACAATCCTACTGCATGCTATGAGTCACCTCAACTGTTAAGAGAGATTCCAAGCCATAATCACTATAATCAGTCATACCAGCCAAGTGATTTTAAAATTCTTATGGAGGAAACTCATGTGTTCAATTATTCTAACAATGTTTACATCATTACAGTGAGTTGTAATTAACTATTAAACTACTGGCACAATATATTTACAATGCACCTGATAGTACATGCAGTGCAGTATAGATATAGTTATATATATAATAATCACCAATGTAAGTTGGTTATCCTTCTGAGGACGACATAAGTTTGTAGGCTTGGGTGTATCAAAATATATGTGTAAAGTCCTAATGTATTACTAAGACTTTATTAAAATTGTGGTCAGGTTTAATACCGCGAAATTATTTAACACCGGACGTGATTTCAAGACTAATAAAATTAATTAAAAAATAAACCAAACATTCTATTTTCAAATTAAATCCAAATTTTCCCGCCAAACTTACAATAAGTTTTTTTTTTCTTTTTTAATAATACTCACCATCTTAGCCTGTTGATCCTCAGTCGAGGGCAAAGTTTGCTGCTAAGGCGCTGAATGCACTGGATGCCCAGCGGCGCGTCTCTGCTCACCCCGCTCATGGTGCAGCGCAGTTTTCGGCTAATAACAGAGCAGAACCTTCGCGCGGCGCCCCTCATTCACCTGCACCGAGTCACCAGCACATTATTCTAACTTCTATACAATCCAGTCTTTGTTTACATCACGGCTATACTTCGCGATAAATTCTCAATTTATACACAAACAACACGCGCGGACTAAACTATTAACACTTTTACGTAATTCACACTAAATTAAACTATTTATTTGTGTAAAATATTGTCTAATTCGAATTTTTCGTAAAAATATTTTGTATAAAAATTCCGATTTCCGACACGTCCTTACAAGCGCCGCGTTCCAAGTGCTCTGACATTGCTCGCGAAACGTCAAAACGTGGCCGATTACGCTCTCTCTCTAATTAAGTTAATCGAAATGTATAAAACAATGGATTTACGCTAAAAATAACAGCTTTGATTTGAGTTTAGGACTGGAATGTCAAGGTTATGTCAAAGTCAGCGTTTTGTTATTGCATGCTTCACAGTTCAAAGATTGTTCAGAATGAAAGATTGTAGTTTTTTACAATACCTGCCTAAAAATTGAAACAAAGGACGTGCTACAAAAATAAGATAAATGCACATGCTGCACGTACACAAACTCACTTACACAAATTCAAAAATCCAGACATAGGTATCCAACGTTTCCTTAAATATTATTTTAAATATTATATTCCTTAACTTTATGTTGTTTATTTATTTTATAAAAATAATAATTCTGTTTATTTTGTTGTTTTCTTACTAAGGTAAACTATCCAGTAGATGACACCTTAAGGGTTTATTAGTATGTGTATAGACATAGTTTGGTATGAAATCATCTTACAGGGAGTTTCTACTTGGTAATAGTTGCGCAAATTATTACACTTTCAGAATATGACAAGATTTGTATAAATAAAACTGATGCGTATTTTTATATATTTTTTAATAAAATGAAGGTAGTAACCTAGTAGTTGACACCTAGTAAAAACAAAAATATTTAGTAGTTGACACTTGTTATTTTCAGTAGTTGACATAGTATGTTTAAATTAAGATGTACACAAAAATGAAATGTTATTAGATACAACTGACTGAACCTATATACTTATGTATTTGTAAACTTAAAAATATATACCTATATTTATACATACTGACAGCTGGAAATGAGCTATCCTGTTTAGTATCAATATTCAGTAATTTTATATCAGTCATTTAATAGTTCCATAAATATTCTAGTTCGGGAACCGAGTATACATTTCTTGTCTGACTCATTTTTAATGGCTCGTCAATATGGAACAACACATATTCCCATTCATAGTCCAATTGATCCACTTTTTCAGGCCATTTCCAAAGTCTCCCACATTTCTGCATTGACGAAATAGTAGCAGCTGTTTTAGTAACATGAGTAATTACCCCCGGAAACAACTCTTCTTCGTAAGAAAATACTACATACTCTCCTAATTTTCTCTGTACTGGTTTTTTAAGTTTTTTTTTTTTAATGTTTTCTCTATCACTTTCATTTTCAGACTCACTTTCACTGTCAGCAAAAACACCATCCACATTTGAATCAGAACTATCGTCAAAATTAAGCATCCTCTTTTCAGTGTTTTTCTTACGCTTCTGAATGTTCTCTTTTTTTGTTTTCTCATTTTCTTCTCTTTTCTTTTGTCTTTTGGCAGCACGTTCCATTTTTAATTTTTCTAATTCTTCCTTTTTTGCTAACTTCTTTTTAAAATATTCTTGACACAAGTGTCCCGAAACTATAGAAGGCATTCTTTCTTTTATGGATCGTTTTCTGTCTGGTTCCTCTTTATTTTTCTTATAATAAAAATGTCTTTTAAAGGGGCTGGGGATTTCCGCAGACACTGAAGTTTCTATGGTTTCGTTATTGCACTCGCTAATGGCACCAGAAGCGAGCGGTAGAGCATCAGGGGCAAAGGGGCTAGGGAAAACCGCGGGCGCTGAAGAAGGTCCAGCTTGGCAAATGGCACCAGAAGCGAGCGGTAGAGCATCAGGGGCAAAGGGGCTAGGGAAAACCGCGGGCGCTGAAGAAGGTCCAGCTTGGCAAAGGTTCATATTATTTTCAAAATATGATTCAAAAATCGTAGGAGAGTTGTTTTTAGATGGCCGGTTGTTATGTGCTGTGCTTTGGTTTTGCCACTCGTTATTGCCACCAGAAGCGAGCGGTATAATGTTAAATAAAATATTTGTATCTTCACTGTTTTCTGCGGTAGGCTCAGGGATAACAACAGATGAATTTGTCAAACCGTTTTCTATTTCTGATTTTGTACTTTGCCACAGTTCAAACAGTGAGATATCTTTTTCGTCTAACTCATTTTTATCTCCGTTGCAAAATATAATGAGCTTGCTTTGGGGAATACTTTGATTGAGAAACCGAAGCCCTTCTTCTAAAAATCTTCTACGTCCCTCAACATTTGTGACTTGATTATGAAGGTGTTCATTGTTTAATGGAACAGTGACTATTTCCGGGTGCCACGGAAATAGCCCACATTTTCTAAAACCATTTTCGAAGATTATCGCGTTCAGTGTAGTGTCGATAACTTCTTTCAGAAGTTTTGGAAAATCTTTTTTCTTTAAGATTGGAGCTTCCAAATTAGATATTCTCCATTCGTGTACCCTCTTTTTCCAATGCTCTTTCAGAGTTCTGAATACAGCAACATCCATTGGCTGTAATAGGTGTGTTGCATTAGGGTACAGGGCAATGAGGATGATGCCATTTTTTTCGCAAAACTGACTCACTTGTAGACTTAGATGAGACGCATGCCCGTCCACGAAAAGAATGACCGGCAAAGGAATACTTTCTTTCTTCAGCCAAGGATGAAAAATGTCGGCAATAAATTCGAAGAACGCCTCGCAAGTCATCCAACCAGAATCTGTTTTTCCCAGACCCCATTCTGGAGGAAAATTCTGCGCAATTTCTTGTGGGATTCTTTTATATTTAAACAAAATTGTTGGAGGAGGTATAGCACCAGATGCGCTACCTGTGATAAGGACGGTTAGGCATTCTTTCTCATCTGGATTAACTTGCTGATATACTGTCTTGTCCCCTTTTTGTGCTAAAACTTTACCACCCTTCGGATTTAAAAAAAAAGCAGTTTCATCTGTATTAAAGATCCTTCTAGGATCTTGTAAAACGTCTTTTTGTTGAGTCTGATCCAAAAATGTCTCTACTTCTTTAAACCAATTTAAAATGTTCTCCTTGGATATAACAGCTCTTGATCTTGTAAGGTTTTGAGACATACGAACACTTATTCCAGGATTCCTCTTCATGAATCCTTTCATCCACGATTTTCCTGGGCAATTGTCTTTAAACGGGTTCGGCCTTTTTAATTCTGTTAATAGACGCTGCACACTAAAGACAACCTCCTTCATAGTGACGGGAAATCCTGCACGGGCCATTTCAAAAATCCAATCTACAATGGTTTTTTCCTCTGTTCTACTCAATACGGCTGGTGGCCCCATTTTTCGGTCAATTGGATGTTTTCCTTCAACCTTGTACTTTAGTGTAATCCTTGGTACGTTAAATTTTTTTGCAGCAGTCTTATAAGGAGTTTTATGTAAACGCACATCTTCTACCGCTGCTTCCATAGCCTCTTGTGTATAATTCCTAAAATTTCCTTTTGTCGGTGGCATCTACAAAACGAAAGAAAAATAATTCGATAGTTGACACCTAAATCTCTAATAGTTGACACCTGCTGTCAACTACTGAACAAAATGGTTTTAAATTATTTTAGAAGATATAATAGAGTAATTTAATGTATAAGCAGCAAGATGACACATAAATTATACGATATTAATAAATTTCAAGAAAATCCATTAGTTGACAGCACATGTCAACTACTCAATCTTAAGTCGTTTTAAGGATCAGTAAATGACATGACCCCTTATTTATATTTTTTTTTTATTGTTTGTCATGTTAAATGACATGCATTCACACTTCAGACTCTAATATAAAGGATACAATTAATATTTATTCATAATTATAAAAGATTACGTACCTTTCCAATATTAATCTTTCGGCTTGCTCTTAACAAATTGCACACGAAAATAACAATAAATATGGCGCGAAACAACCGGCTATCATGGATCGAACGCTGTGACTAGCGATGACGTTAAAACGCCACGATAGTTTTTGTTGGTGCCGCTAGATGTCTATACTATATCATAAACACAATGTCTATCTTTGGCTACTTGTTTTATTCTTGTTATTTTATTTTCTTCGTCAAAGTGTCAACTATTGATGCAGTGTCAATTACTGGTGGTTTTACCTTACCTTTTTTTTTAACGAGGGTTAACTATTTTTGGTTCCCTTTCCGCAAGCCCTGGGGGAGGGAGCAGGAAGGGTATGTCGGGGTCATTGGCCTTCCAGCTCGGCACGCGGATGTTAATGCCGAGCTGGGTCCCAAAACTAAAGCCCAACGCTAGCATACCGGCCAAAACCTCTGATGGCCCATTTCGCGTATATTAGAGTGACTGCGATCCCTGCTAGCGAGATTCGACCGGAATTAAATTAATTCGCCCGGGTATCCAAGTACTTACCTAGTTGTTCACATCTATTTTTAAGCAAATATAGGTGCGCTGCCACTGTAGCCACTGTAGCTAACACCCATATTCTAAGACGTTTTCTCGACTCCACTTGACGTTACTAGAGGAAATCCGTATTCTTAGTAGAAAAAAATCTCCTCCACTCAACGTCACTCAAAAATTTTCCTGTCTCGAGGAAAGGAATCAACTGTCAAACTCAAGGTACGTCGCGACCTACCTTAAGGAAGAAATAAAAGAAATAATCCTACTTTAAAATTGTAATTAAAAGAGAGAAATAAAGTTTACCTTTTAAAATTCTTAAATACCTAAATATGCCAACAATTTTTTGAGGTGGGTGCCTCTACACGATTTACACGTTTTCCTAGTGAATGATACAAACATTACTCTTTATTTCATTTAATAAAAGATTTGTGGTTTGGAAACAGTGTTTATTATTTTAAACAAGTTATTAAAGATTTCCAACAGTTCCTGTAATACTTGTACGATACTCCGTACGAATATCCCGAACGACGATTCATCCATAAGAATATCCTTCGAAATTTCCGGGTTGGATGGTATGACCCTCCTCCTGTCTGCATGCGTTTTTTTCTCCGACTCACTAAATATTTGGCTTCCAGTCACAATCCCGAAGATTTTGAGTTCAATAATTATATAATAATCTATGTAAACACTCTGACATGACATTTGACTGTCACTTTTCAAGTGATCATAGACTATTTTCAAAGGTTTTTTGTTAAATCTCTACTTTATCTATACATCAATGACGTAATTAATGACGTTTTTCCTTGACTCAACCTCACTCGAGGAACCTTTAGTAAAGGTATATTTTTAACTAAGCATACCATTTTCGAGGGTCCCTCCAATTCATTTGTAAAGTCACCTCGACTGAAATAAGGTTGAGGAAGATTGGAGGACACGTCTTAGAATACGGGTGTTAGTCTACTTAGGAACCTCAATATTATAATAGTTCTTTATTATCTATAAGGTAGCCCATAATCGCACCCTCCTGAACACAGGACACCTCCTTTCCTTTTCCCACCCTTTTTCCTTCCCGCCCCCTCCCGATTTGATGGTCGGGCAACTCATCTATCCAAGCGTTGTGGATATTCATGGGCGGCAGTGATCACTTACAATCAGATGAGCTGCGTAGTGTTTGCTTGTTTATCGAAAAAAGGGAATAAATCTCTGCTACGATTTACTTTTAAAGTGCGTTGTAACAAATAAATTGATAATCAATGTTTTATACTACATCTATGATCAAAACACACTTGACACCGGACTGCTTATGAAAATACAAAGCTGTGCCCTATTCATAGAGGTTATCTCAATTGCCCTGGGCTTCAAACCCGCGACCACACATTCTATTACAACAAACTAATTTATTGATTAAACATAAATACATAATTAACAATCTCTATAAATAAATCTAATTCCGAGAATGAGTAGGTCAGTGGCAATCGTTATGTTAATTATTAGCTAATCAAGTAACTACGTGCTTATAATACTTAGATTTATAATTATATGTACTATTTTAATATGCAATAAAGTAGGTACCTAATTATAATTTTGTGAAGTGTGAAATTTAATTAATTTCTCACACATTAAAATGTTCTCGTAACTAGTTGAAAAATGTTTTTGATAAATGTGAGTTCGATTTTTAGTTACTAAATATAATATATAAACTTGTTACATTTTCTCTTATTCCTCCTCTGAAATCTCGTATGGGCTGTGGCCGTCAACCATAAGAGACTTGGTTTGACTCCTTGGTCACTTTGTTAATTTACCTTTCATATAGGTAGCCTTAATGGTTTACTGTAAGTCCTTCTTTCCTATATAGTGTATTATCTATGAGTCCTTCGATAGTCGATAGTCGGTTAGGTAGGTCGACTCGACCGTGCTGATGGTACCGCTGTCTTATTCCATAGTTTAACTAAATGTTTGTGTCGGTATACTGGCGTAAAATCTGTGGGGGCCCGGCCCGGGCGCAATATCCGCTAGCGGGCTAGGTCGGAAGGTCGCTACCATTTTTCTTCCACCGGCATTTCTCTTCCAGCGTCCCCCTAGGTACCCAAATGACAGATCAATAGTTTTCTGCTCCACCCAAACAGAAAAGAAAAAACAAAGCAGACTCAGTGGCTGGTGATTAGACACCGGCTGTGAAACGAAAGGCCGCTACGATCTCGCACCGAGACAAATATTTGTGTGATCCACAGGTATTTGTTTCAGGTCTGGGTGTTGCAAACAAAAACTCTTAGTTTCTGCTACACGACAAAAGACTCGATTAGTGTGGGGTTAGTCTGTATGTGACTGGTGGGTGTATTTATGCTTGTGTTGCAGTGGTGTGGTGTAGTCTTGTGTGCAGCGGTGGTGTGCGGTGTCCAGCGCAGCGGCTGGCTGGACCGCGTGGTGAGCTACCACAAGGAGAAGTTCTACGACGACCTACTCGACTTGGCCTCGATTAATATTGACGGTATGTTCTCTATAATTATCTATATTTACCTGTAACACACGCACTGGTCGCTTTTCGAGTTCATCTTGTGTATTCTTATTCAGTTTCGATCCGGCCGGCTTAAGAGAGTCGACCGACGCGAAATGAACGTCTTTTGTCGGTGAACAATCTATTACCTCGATACCCTCCTTCCTATAATCTTGGGTCTTTCCGCCGTAGTATGAAGAAGCCCCGTAGCAGGCCGGCATAATGTGTCGATTGGTATGGTACCGCCGTGTGATACCATTCGATACTTTGTCTGGACGGCACTAGCACTTACAATCAGGTGCAAAGCGGACACTAAGCGCCTTTGATGGAACTCTCTCAATGTACATGATGTGCTCGCAGCTCGGGTGGAGCGTGCGCCCCCAGGGTACCGCGACAGCACGGCGTGGTCTCGCCCAGCGGTCATACGGCTGCTGTTCCTGCTGGGGCGCAGCACCCGGGCCGGCCCGGCGCGTCGCGCGCTGCGCTCCTTGCTACAGCCCACGAGGAGACTGCGCATGGACAAGCAGAAGAGCTACAGGTTCTTTCCTAGCCTGAGCAAGGTATGGTGTTATACTATTATAATAACAATAACGTTTATTTAAAGTAACGCAATTAGAAATTTTACATAGATAGTAGGTACCCGAGGCCCCCAAATTAGGCAAACTAGTTTAGAGATTACAAACACGTGTTAATTTATAAATTAAGAACATAATAAAAATGAAAAAACAAAGAAGACAATATGAAGTACACTATATACCTACTATAGTGTATCTACTCTAAATCGTCCAATGCTGAGCACATAATAACCAAGAATTAGATTGAGAGGGCTTAGTCGTCCACGCTGTTCTGATGCAAGTTAGCGTTCATATACCTTACCATACCAATTTAGTCCCCTTGCTACAGAGGGAAGTATGTTTGGATTTTTGCTGTACTGCTATCGACCCTTTCAACCGTTGCTCTGATTGTGAAATCTATCATCAATTCTTCACTAGTGGTCGTGGGGAGCAGTCTGTAGGATCAGTCTGTCTTCTGCCTTTCATTTCGTTCTCTTCGTCGGCAGCACATCGAGAACTATCTGTACTACGACGCGGACACAGACGCGGACTACAGCGAGCCGCTCCCACCGCTGGGCGTGGTACCCGACGACGCCGTGGTGGTGGTCACCAACCCCGTGGAGGCGCGGTTACCCAGCGCGCACATCAGCGTCAAACTCATCAAGTAACACTAGGCTGTATCTGTGTCAGCTCATATACGTCCCACTGTAGGGCACGGACCTCCTCTACAATTAGAGTAGGATTGAGAGCGGTCAGGCGATAGTCCACCACACTGGCCTAGTGTTGGCGGACTTTACGTATCGTAGAAATTCTAACAAAACGGTATGCAGGTATCCTCAAGATGATCTCTTCAATGTTATAGTGCGTGGTGATTGATTATATCACTACAAACATGAGAATAGTCTAGAACCACCCTTTATTTAAATTTATTGCCTATGCAACATGCGGCCCGTCTGATGTTCTGAATTCTGATCGTTTGCCAGACTTTTGCAATATCTTCTAATTAATTGTTTGAATTGTAGAGAGATATTGGAAGCGCGGGCGGAGGCGGCAAGGGTTATGCCGTCTACCACCAGGTCCACATTGTAAGTACATTTACAAACACAGAAAAAATGCATATAATAAATAAATAATACACCAAACAGTCACATACATAGTCCTGACCCCACACTAAGATCGAGTCCTGTGTCGTGGATATTATTAACTACGAGAGACTTTTTCGGTCTCACAAACACCCAGATCCGAAACAAATATCTGTGGTTCACACAAAAATTTGTCTTGGTGCGGGGATCGGCTTCTCTTCTTACGAGGCCAACCGTGAAATCGAGATAAAAAAAACTAGCTGTTTAATGCAAAATTAATCTTTTAACTCTGCAAAATGTATGTTATATAGGTATTTTATTTGGCAGCCCGTGGAAGGCGATGAACACGACCCAAGCGTCTGGTGGAAACCCCACCACTGTTGGCGGCGGTAAGACAGTTCATGAAACTAATCCACTTCCTCTTCTATTACATTATTATTTCCATAGATAATAGATACGGCCCGGCTAATCGTAAATGATTTTATTTTATTGCGAGACGAGCATGCTCACGGACAATAGAAAAACCCAACAACACCATTAATTACAAAGTTATACTTGGCATTCCACTGACCTCGCCATCCTGAGACATAAAATGTTAAGTCTCAATATCTCCAGTGGTTACTCTGGCTACAATGTCCTTCAAACCAGAACACAACAGTTCATGTACACTGCTGTTTAGATGATTTCCGCGCATGAAAATCTACAGCGCTTGTATCGTTGGTGCGTGGCTCAAAATTACAGGGAAAAGAAAGGTAAAAGGACGGAAAGAAGTGGTAAGGTTTTCGGGAGTGGTAGTGACGCTATTGTCAGTCATGACTCAGCATGATTGGCCAGGCTCGTCGGGGGCGCTACCAATGTCTCACAGGAAACCGACGTGAAGCAACAACTTGATCGGAGTTGGATTGCCGGATGCTCGATACCCCTTTGCTCTTCCCATCCATTTTCCTTTCTGCTCTCGATTTGAAGGGCTGGCACATCTATAATCCCAGCGTTCTGGATGTTCATGAGCGGCAGTGATCATTTACCAACAGGTGTCCTGTTTGATCGTTTGCTGGACCTATTTAATAATGTTACATGTTGTCTCCAGAGGCTCTCAATGGGCCGTTGGGTCATGAGCCAGATTCAGAAGGCAGTATTGCTTGACACGGCACGTATAGTGAGGAGGTTCCTCACGTTGGGGTCCTAACCACCGGTGGCTTGGGTCTCGAGCCTCGCCACTGTTGGGTTAATCTCTCTTTTTTTATATTTTTATATGTATTTTGATTCTTTATTATATATGTAAAAATGTAAAAAAGTAGTATAATAAATAAAGAGAAATAAAAATGTTACATGTTGCATATGCCACTGTTAAGCGTCGCTTGTTTGCAGATGGTGGGGCGGGCGGGGCGGTCACTGCGGGCGGCGCGGCCAACGCTACAGTGGCGGCGGCGTCGGCGGCGGCCAACGGTACCGCGCCCGCCGGCTAGTAGGAGGAAAAGAAGATGACTATATACAACTACACCCGAAAGAACCTTGTTTCATTTACTTGTCCGACTTCGAACTGGAAATAACCTACTTCTAAATTGAAATACTACTTTATTTTATTTATTTTTTATAATAGTTTGAAGTCACTATTACTACCACCTGGCGTCGTTTTCGGTCGCGGTCTTGATATACCCTGTATACATGCATAACCTCACGCCTTTTGCCCAGAAGGGGCAGACAGATGATACAAGGAGTTAGGACACCAATGTTTCGCCTTGTATGTTCCGTTCCACGATCTGATAGGAGGCGAGCCTATCGCCATATGGGGCGCAAATTCCTGATTCCAGGTTGATAATTGATAGAAAAATCAGAAATCACTTTGCCCGATTCGGGATTCGAACCCGAGCCTTCAGCGTTGTAATCGTACCGTAAAACAACTGCGCCACCGAGGCATTTAATACGATTTACCGCGGATTCGGTTTAATTTACATTTTTTAACATAAAGACGCGACGTTTCAAATACTTTACAGCTTTCGTGAACACGGCTGTTGGCGGCCGCATCAGGTCAGTTACCAACAACCACGCACTATAGTAGAACCTAGTCAATAATACTGCAAATGTTTGCTAAACACGTATTGACTTATGTAAAAATAAATAAATAATAATACTAAATAACGCCACATTAAGATACTCTTGTATATCAGAAATGACGAGACTTCGGTCTCACACACCCAGACCCGAAACAAATACCTGTGGATCACAAACATTTGTCACGGTGCGAGTACCGGGCCCCTCTCACAGGCAACCAACCAACTGCACTATAATTTTAAATTAAAATGGTTTTGTCCTTTGTCACCCAACTGTATCGAGTTTTGCTTTCAGCGTTTACACAACCAATCAAAGATCATTGAACAGAGAAGTATATTTGTCTGCACTGCACCCAGTCTCTTTCTCGTGCCTTTATAAAAGTAAACTAGTTTAAAAGTATTATTTATACAATAGGTCTGGCGAACGAGCAAACAGGTAAGTGATCACTGCACATGAAAATCCACAACGCTTGGCTCATAGATGTGTTGCTGATCCAAATCGGGAGGGGAGCGGGGAGGAAAAATGAAGGAGGTTTTGGGCAAACGGCAATCTCACACTCCGAACTAAAAGCGATAGCAAAGTTGTCGATTCACGTCGGTCTCCTGAGCGACAGTGGCACCGCTCATGCTGAGTCATGACATCAGCATCTCAACTACAGCTAAAGGTACTATGAAGGCATCAGTGTTAATTAACACCACTTTAAAAACAGTTTTACTGACCAAAAATGTTGAGGTTTATCAAATAAAACGCACCATCAAGGAAAATTACCTTTTATTTAAATTTCATTGTGCATACTTCGGTATATATAAAAAAATATGGCAAAATAAACGTTAAAAGAGCGTGCATGAGATAAAGAAGCGCCCGCCGGTGGAGCCGCGCGGCAGCTACGAGACTCGAGGGATCGAAAACGATATTCGATAAATCGTGCGATTCCTCGTTTAAAATCTACTAGTGAATTTGTTTACACTCGTGACTCGATGATTGAATACAGGGTAGACAAATATCGAATAGAGGCTATACGATACGATAATAAAAACGACGTCACTAGTAGAATTGAATACGAGGAATCGCACGATATATCGAATATCGTTTTCGATAGTAGCCCCCCTGGACCGCACCAGTTCTGACTACTGCATTCGGCCGAAGATTGCATCGAGAAAATATTCAAATACAACGCGATTTAATGCAGTAAATGTTAGACTACCCTCCATGATTTACAAATGTTTCTGTACATTCCTTGATTAATTATCATTTTGGCTCTGATTTCGTCCTCATTTATCACAGCAGTTGAAAGAAAGTTGCGAAAATTTCAAAATGGCGTCCAAAACGCAGACTTAGCTAACCATGCCTAGGTTAAATTATATTCGTCGCTACACCTACGTCTTAAAAAAGCTATTATTCAAAATCTTTAATTTACTAATTGATCTATTTTTATTGCACAAGATGGCGAAACCGCGGCCGGTTTAAACTTATAATCTGCTTTACGCGCCTAGGCTAAGATAAATGGTTCGAGATAAAACCTAGACCATAGAATAGCTAAGCTTTCGTTTTAAAGTCATTTTGTCAAGCTTCAAAGGGGTCAGAAGCTCCTGGACATAAAACTGAATCTAAGATTAAACTGACAAATTAGCTTGACGCAACTCTTGATACACTTACAATAATGTTTCATTGATCTCCTTTTCTTTTTCCAAAAAAATCCTAAAGCAATGAAGAGGCACCTTAGAACTACTGTGTGTTGTGTGCACCTCTCTACCGCTTCATCAGTAAACACATCTTTATTCAATAACTTGTTATATAAATGTTAACTATCAAGATTGTTTTCAGTGTTTATAAGACAAAATGCAACAGCCTTATTCAATTTATAAACCTATTTTAGTTATCAAATGTTGTCTGCTTCGCTCAAACTGAATTCAAAAGTCGTTGGAAAGGGACAAAACATTCGATAAGTAAAATAGGTTAATAAACTGACTGAATAAGGCCGAATTCATTTTACTTTCAATACTGCAGTCGTTACTGGTATGGTCCGGGCTCGCGGCTGACGCGACGCGGCGGCGGCGCGGGGGCGGGGGCGCGGGGGCACCCAACTGTACCGTGTATACTGTAGCCACACTACGAGAATACTCGTATGTACTGAGTAGAGTACAGGGAGAATACTACCAAACACGATATTCGATATATCGTGCGATTCTTCGTATTGAAACCTATCCGTAGTGACTTCGTTTTCACTATATCAATGAATATTGTCTATGCGACACTTGTTAACACTAATGAATATGACACGAAGGCACGGGGTATTTAAATACGAGTAATCGAACGATATATCGAATATCGTTTCTAGTACCCCGATATGCACTCCGTGTACGTGTCTATGAATTTCATATAGGCTTAAGACATTAATATTAAATAGATTCCTATATCATAGGTTTTGTCACATAATCTTGTACTTTACATATTCATTGTAATGTTAAATGCATGATGACGTCACTAAACACCGCTAAAAGCAATCAAACTAGTAATAATTAAGTTTATAAATATATTTAAATCTGATTTCAAATGCATTAGCGGTTAAATCTATGTCGTGACGTCACGGTCATCAAATATTTAATTTTGGGGTAATTAGCTTAGGGGTATCTACCCCATATTGAGCCAGAAAACCACCCCCGCCCCGCGCCCCGCTCGTAGCCTCAAAAGTAATATATACATACAAACAGCCAGACAAAAATAATTATATCATCTTATTTTAAACATACTAATATAACGGCATTTTTGTTGTAAAGCTATATGTCTGAGATTGGCACCCCCTCCCCCCGCCCCGCGCCACCACACCCCGGCGGCGCGCGACACGTGTCACTGTCACTGTGACAGGCTGACGTGAGTGTCAATCATTAATGTCATGGATATATCGTTGTCAGATTGTCATTGGCAGTAAAGGATCAAGATTTTTTTCTTGATACTTATTGCTCCTCATTTTGGGGTATTTCAGTTCAATAAGGTAAGGTCCTGGAATACGTGATGGGGTAAGCAGGACCAATAAGGTTTCGACTCTAAGTCCTGGGCATTTTTAATAAAACTAAGCGATTCTTAACTTATAAAACAAAATATTGGCATATTCGCTTTCAAAATGTAATATGATAATTACTACGTTAAACGCGGACAGACTGTCCAATCGTCTTAATTATCCAGCATAGAGCTAGCGAGTAAAGCTAGCAACATGATTGCAATCGCTATGCCGGCCTACTGAGTATGGGGAAATGTATGTATAAGTATGGGGAGGGGGTTGCGACGTGTCCGTAGATAATGATAATGACTAGGCGATGAGGCGCGGAAGACGTCCCACTGCTGGGCCCTGCGCGCCTGCGGGCGAGGGGAGAAGACATATGGCTCGAGTTCAACAATCAAACGACTAGACGAGACATGCGACGTCACGGCGGTGACGTCAGCGCCGCACCCGCGTTTGCCTTCCGACACCACCTGGAAGAATACGCACCATTTACTAAACAAATATTTGTAATTACAATATTCATACTGTCGATTGTGATGTATAAATTACAAGATGATACAACCTCGCGTTGCTGAGAAAAAGGTTCTTGACAAATCAAATTATTTATTTATTAGTTAAAGCGCATTGAATTTTCTACTTGAAACTTATTTGACACTTAACAAAGCAAATTCAACCTTATCTCTGCAATATAATGCCCATATTCCTTCTGAGAAAAAAGATGCGCGAATTCGCGCGCATTCGACGGAATCCATGCGTTTGAGTGCGACTAACGCATGTTCATTTGTTAGTCTGAATCAGTAACTGGTCCTGTGTCGGAGTTGATTATTGGAGCAGGGTGTAAAATTCTCCAAATTCCCGCGTTTCCTTTTTATCTCAGACGGAATAGCCGCATTACTTGGTGGAGGTAAGGATGAATTTGCTATCTGAAAGTTTAAAATTATTTTTTCGATGTGCTTCGACTGTGTTAATTTCAATTGACCTTTGTAGTTCAATTATTTTTAAAATTATTTTTTCGATGAATAATAAAATCATTATTAAAATAATTTTCGCTATAATTGTAAAGAAGAAATGACGTTTCAATGCATTTCGGTATCTCGGATCCATTACGAAAAACGATATTCGACATATCGTGCGTTCTCATGTTGAAACCTATATCTAGTGGCTTCGTTTTCGCTCACATCGTCTGTTGAATGATTAAACAGTGTTACAATATATACATAGTACAAACGAAGTCACTGTTTGCGCGATATATCGAATATCGTTTTTCGTAGTAGTCCCCCTCCGCTAGTATGAATTGACCTTTTTAATTATTTTTTTCCGATAATAATAAAACCACTTAAATGGTTCAATTGTTTTATAAACCTTATGTAATAAACGCTAGTCCAACTCAGGCACCCAAAATACAAGCCAAGCATTGCGCTTAGTTTGGGACTACAGACTGTAAATTAGTTATAGTGTTGTTACATTGTTTTTTATTTTCTTTTTTTATTGCAATGAATGGCGAGACGAGCATGCCATTCGCCTGATGGTAAGCGATACGACCGCTCATGGACAGTAGCAAAACCAATCAACACCATGAATTACAAGGCAATGCTTGGAATTCCACTGCGCTCGCCATCCTGAGACATAAGATGTTAAGTCTCAATATGTCCAGTAGTTACTCTGGCTACACTTGTAAACAGTTTTGAAATAAATGTTATAATAATGTTGGTTGCAGTAGGTGCGAGGTACCTATGGCGCGATGGAGAGCGGTCGGAAGCGGCGCGCGCGCGCGGCGTTGTGCGCGGCGTGCGCGGGCGGCGCGGGCGGCGCGGGCGGCGGCGAGCCCGACGACGACGAGCCCGACGCGGGCGGCGACGCCAGCAGCAGCGCCGGCACGCCGCGCGCCGCGCTCCTGCGCGGACAAGCACGCTCACACCACGCCACTACTGCCCGCACGGGACGACTAGCAACACTCATGTATACGTCCCACTGTACAGCACGGGCCTCCGACACAATCGAGAGAATCCATTGAGAGTAGTTAGGCTATATAGTCCACCACGCTGGCCTAGTGCGGATTGGCGGACATCACATACCGTAGAAATTCTTACACCTGGATGATGATTACTTATGGATTCTTCACCGTAATAATGCGTGGTAATTTACTACCACACATGACTCCAAAAAGTCAGAAATGCGCCCTCGGATTTGAATCTGCGATACTATACACTAACCATTTCATATTTCAATATCCTTGGCTTCAGCAAAACCAAGTGCCTTTATAGCGATACACTCACAAACCATCATCATGTTCCTTTTTTATTGTATTTATACTCGTATATCATTTAAAAACAAGCCTACGTCTCTATTTTATTTTATCGAAATATTTGTAATAGTAATATCGCCTACCTGGAGTGGTGCTGCGGCGGTTGCCGGTGACGCGGGCGGGCGAAGCGCAGGTTCAGTTCCCGCGTTGGGTCCACTGCATACTTTTCGTTGGCGTTTTGCCGCCGCCGCCTAAGCGCTATAAATAAACACAAATTGTTTTAATCAACAAAAAAATAACTTATACATAGTGTCCCAAAACTCATCGATAATACGACAATGTACGCGTGCGTTGCATGTGCGTTCGTGTGCGTGCGTGCGTGCGTGTGTGTGTGTGTGTGTGTGTGTGTGTGTGCGTGCGTGCGTGCGTGCGCGTGTGCGCGTGTGTGTGTGTGTGTGTGTGTGTGTGTGTGTGTGTGTGTGCGTGCGTGCGTGTACGTGTACACGTGCGCGCGTACCTGGCGTGAGGTCGGCGCAGAGCGGCGGGTCCCCGCTCCAGGAGGCGCACTTGGCGAGGCGGTGCTCGGCGCACGTGGCGATGGGGATGCGGGACGTACTGGCACTGCCCGACGAACGCTGCCCACACACATTGCATACATTCAATATACACTTCAATATATTTTCATATACAACATGTCCGGTAAACAAGCAAACAGATCACCTGATTTGTGTAAGTGTAAGTGATCACTGCACATGAAAATCCACAACGCTTGGATCATGGATGTGTCGCCGGACCATCAAATCAGGAGGGGGTCGGGAAGGAAAAAGGATGGTAACAGGAAAGTGGTATTGTTCATCCAGCAATCTCACTCATGATCGACAATCTCGCCATGATCCAGCGTTGTTGTTGTTGTATATAAAAACAAATATTAATAGTAAAGTGCGTGGTGGCCTGTTGGTAACAGACCAGACGCGGCTGCCTACATGTTCACGGTGGTCGCGGGTTCAAATCCCAGGGCACACCTCTGACTTCTCGAAGTCATGTGTGTATTGATAGTCAATCACCACGCACTTTAACGGTGAAGGAAAACATTGCCAGGAAACCTGCATACCGTAGCGATTTTAAAGAATGTCTACGGAATGTAAGTCCGCCAACCCGCACTAGGCCAGCGTGGTGGACTATATGGCCTAACCACTCTCAATCGATTCTCTCGATTGTAGAGTAGGCCCGTGCCCTGCAGTGGGACGTATATGGGCTGATATACATATACAATAGTTAAGTATGAATAATATTAACTTACGTCTCTAAGACTCTGTGATCCGTCGCCGGCCGCGTTATGCATCTCTTTTACTTCCCGCTTCAACGATACACTGCTCCTGGAAATAAAAACAATTTATTAAATTAAAACTCATTTTATGGTCTTTAGCTTTCCGATATTTCAAAGAATGCTTCAGTCTCTGTGATAAAGCAAAAAGCACGATAAAACTCATCCAATATGGTTTATTTTTGTATGTAATATTTGCCTGAATAAAAACATAAAATGTGATTTACTGATTATTCAATAACACAGATTGTAAATTATCTTATTTGTATTTAATTACTGTTCGTTATAAAAGAAAAGTCACACGGAAGTTTTAATATTTATACGTTATAATAATCTGGTGGAGATATGATTTCATTAATTTATTTATTTATAGCTTTACTCTAATATCTGAATGTTCAGAATATTCTAACGTTGTTGTTATAATCGAATGTTCTAACGTTCGACGTCCGAAGCAAGCTATAAGTTTTCCACTTTAAAAAATCAATATTATTCTCTATGACACTTATGATTCACTCCGAGGTAAGTCTATAGTTACGACGTACGATTGAGTATGCGAACATTTTGTAGAGGATCTAGGCACATTCGTAGTCTTACGTACGACGTTCGAACACTCGAACTTCGTTTCGGATCCAAGAGCGGATCCAGGTTTCAAGTCAGGGGGGTCATACAGTTCTAGTCAGAACACTGGACGTACTCGAATTCGATTACAATTATACATTTCAAAGTTTGTTTCACCTGTGATTAGTGAATATGTTTACGATTTTTTAAGTGACAATCAACGATACATTTAAAAAAATCTGTTAATCTGTGGAGCAAGTCCAGGGTGGTCATGATCCCCATAACCTCCCCCTGGATCCGCCTTTGTTTGGATCATAGATTAACCCCTCAGGTTCCAAGCTAAAGGACATTAACAATAAAATAATTTGACAGCCTCTGTGGCGCAGTTGGTTAGACGCCGCCTGTGAAACGAGAGGCCGCGGGTTCGATCCCCGCACTGAAACAAATATTTATGTGATCCACAGGTATTTGTTTCGGGTCTGGGTGTTTGTGAGACCGAAAAGTCTCTCGTAGTTCCTGATACCCACGACACAAGATTCGATCTTAGTGTGGGGTCAGGACTATGTATGTGACTGTTGGGTGTATGTATGTATGTATGACTGTATGTCTGTAAATTATTGTATGCCTTTTGTTTTTTTTTTGTGTGTGCAGTAAAGAATAAAATAAAATAATAAATAAATAAAATATGTGTGTATTAAAAAAGGTTCATTTTTTTGTACTAGATAGGTAAATTATGGAATAATTTTCTTATTTGGTTGTAAGCTTACCCAAGGGCCAGGTTAAACGAGGTTCAGGTTAAAAGTACCCTGAACCGACGAGAAAGCATGAAGAGATTAAGTAGACGAAGCGAATTAGTATGTCAAGATCGAGCAAAGTGGAGATCCATAGTCTCTGCCTACCCCTATGGGATACAGGCGTGACGTTTAAGTATGTATGTAAGCTTACCTATCGGGTATAGCGTCGAGTCTTGTCCTCTCTACTGCAGGACTTTGACTCTTGTCTCCGCTGCGTGTTGATGACCTGGACAGAGAAAATACTTTTTAATATAGCCAAGTCGTACTAGGCCAGCGTGGTGGACTATAGTGCCTAACCCCTCTCAATCGTACTCACGATTGTAGAAAAAGCCCGCGTCCTGTAGAGAGACGTATATACGTTGATATAGATATTTTAGCCAATCACTATGCCTTAAAAAACTTTGTGTATATTTTAACCAATCACAACGCGTTCGTTCGTTTACGGTATGAACGTGCGTACACTTATAGCGAAAGAAGTTAGTGCTTCTTACGTGCGAGTGTCTAATGATTATTTAATACGCATTACTACGGTGTTTGTTATAGTTTGACAGTGTGTTTAACAAACATTTGTTTCGTGGGTGTTTGGGAGCAAAAAGTGTCTCGTAGTTTCTGATGGACAATACAAGACTTGTACATATATAGAATAAATACATACTAATGGATTTGTTTGTTCAATATGAGTATATTATATATTTATGTAGCTAACCCACACTAGGCCAGCGTGGTGGATTAAATGCCCTAACACTTTTCAGTCGTTATCTCGATTGTGTCAGAGGCCTGTGCCCTGCAGTGGGACGTGTATGGGCATCCGCCCATCTGTATCCACAGATGGATGTATAGTAGTGGATGGTCGTCGGGACTTTGTGTGTGGTTGTTGGTTATATGTATAGTGGTGGTGGTGGGTGGTTACCGTTTGTCGCGGTGATGCTCGGTGGCGTCGTAGTAGACGGAGGTCTCGTCGTGGTTGAGTCGCACCGGCTCGCCGCCACTCACCACCGAGTGGATTTTAACTGCAACATACAATTAAATATATCTATGTAGGGTGGTAAATAATGATTGGCAGTTAGTGCACGTGCCAACCCGCACTAGGCCAGCGTGGTAGACTATATAGCCTAACCCATGTCAATCGTACTTTTGATGGTAGAGGAGGCCCGTGCCCTGCAATGGGATGTAAATGGGCTGTTACAGATGCACGTGACTTTGATTTAACTTTTGAGAAAAAAGATCAAAGTGACCAAAATGTCAATGTATTTTTTTGGAGTGTCTCAAAAGTCAAAACGTATTGTTTTTCTGTATCATGCTTCCCATAATTAATTATCATTTCGAATTTCAAGCCATTCGGATGTAATAGTTTTTTTAGAAAGTTTATAATTACTTTTAAAGACGGAAAAATAATCAATGAAAATTTAAAATTGTTGAATAATGTTGAAGCTTGAGACACACAGATGTGGTGCATTACCGGAGTGTCCAGGGGAGGCGGCATCGGGCGGGCGCACGCGGATCTCCAGCCGCGACGACACCGTGGCCCCCTCGGGGGGCGCGCGGGGTGCTCCGCCCTCCGGGGCCGGGGCGCTGCGGCAAGACGAACTGGACAGGCTCTGCGGAGGGAGGGTTTAACATATCAAATAAGTGATGAATTTAAATATCTTGTAAAAGGCCACTTGAATTTCAATAGAGAATACTTTTAGAGAATACGAATAAACCTAAACTTTTATGTAATTGCAATGAATTTTCTTTTTTCCATTACAAACTTATTCCTACATTTTTTATGGTAAAAGTAAGGACAGACGTATACGGTGTTATTCCTGTTAATTCTGATAAAAGTTATCGACTCTAGAATCTTTGTTTGAACGCAAATCAAACAATTAGTTAAGATAATTTTATAGAGTGTTGTATCAGCTTGAAAAAAAACATTTTTATATACAGGGTTAGTCAGAAAGGGTATACAAAGCTGTAAGGGGGATACTATACTCATCATAATGAACAACTTTTGCTAAGAATTCAACCCTGAAATCAAGAAAAGTTTGCTGTTCCATACATTTTGCAAAGTTTTGTATGGAAGAGCTGATTTTATTTCTCGATTCCCGGGGTGGACTTATAGTAAAAGTTATTCATTATGAGTGTATCATCCCCCTTACTGCTTTATATAACCTTTATGACTAACTTAGTATTAATATTAAATAAAAAGTTTTGATTGTCTTAAAATTAACAAATAATAGAATAAATTAATGCAAACATAATATCAGCGAAAGAGAATAGAAGACTCAACATAGCTGATTTTCAGTCACCTCTACCTCCCTATAGTCTTGTGCGGGTGTTAGTGTAGCTATTGGCGTAATTGCAACGGAAAATGACAATGAGAAAAAAATGGCATAGTGACTGCATTGCACCTGGTGGTAAGTGCCGTGATCAGATAGAGTATCGAATGGTATCAGACGGTAGTCCCATACCACTCGATACAATCATGGTAGTAAGAATGATACCTTCGTGAGGTGTTCGATTGTGAATAATATAGAGTAAAAGTACTTTAACGGTGAAGAAAAACATCGCGAGGAAACCTGCATACCGTAGCGATTTTAAAGAATTTCTACGGTATGCAAGTCCGCCAACCCGCACTAGGCCAGCGTGGTGGACTATATGGCCTAACCACTCTCAATCGATTCCCTCGATTGTAGAGTAGGCCCGTGCCCTGCAGTGGGACGTATATGGGCTGATATAGATAGAATACAGAGCGGTACGGACCGGCAGGCTGAGCGCGCGCGCGGGGCGCGGCAGGTCGTCGTGGGCGCGGTGGCGCGACGCCACGCCGCGCATCACGTCCACGCGGAAGCGCACGCCGCCGCCGCCCGCGCCGCCCTCGAACGACGCCTGCTGCACCAGCGGCGGCCGCAGCGCACGCAGGTGCGAACCTGACGGGGCAGGGGGGGGAGGGGGAGGGGGGAGGGGAATATTATAACTTTGCTATAAATGGTTATTCTAAAGACAGAAGGCTAATGATGCACGCTTAGATCTATATCTACGCGAGATTTATTAGGAGATTGAGAGATTTAATAGGAGTTCAAGTAGTTTTGGTATAAAAACATCTAATGGATTTATGAAATATATCAGAGTTGAAAGTAAAGAGAAAATAGGTTATTTAAAAATTATCATGAATCTACCACAAATTATACATACACCACTTTTACATACGCCTAGCTAAAGAGCTAGGCATATGTCTGCGTTTGTCCCATTTTTAAATATATATTTTTTTTGCTACTATAAATGCCACCTATACTAAAACTATTAAAATTAACAGCGCCATCTATCATAAAATTACTATATTTAAAACACCACTACATTATCTAAAAATGACGTAAAAAATATTTTCCTCTACTCACCGATAACAGGCAGCGACCAGCAGCGGGGCAGCGAGGGTTGCAAGTTGGGATAGGCCTCTATCCCGGGGATGTGCAGGCAGGTCCTGCGCGGGGGGCGCCGCGCGGGGGGCGAGGGCCGCGCCGGGGGGGACTTGGGCGGGGGAGACTTGTCTTGCGCCTGCGAATCAATACAAATTTTGGCATAAATCACGAGTTGCAAATATTTACTATAACATTATTTTAATACCGTGTTGCAATTATGAACAGCTCTGTATCGAACTTATGTATTTCTCACTGTATTGTAAACTGGTTATGAAAAGAGCAACACTAGAGTTCTTTGCCTATTCTTTTCTAGTGGAAACTGCTTTTCCGACCGGGTGGTAGAAGACAAACTTACTGAATTTATGTTGAAAATATCTATGGATTCAATAAATTTTTGTCATTTTCAGTTATTAGGCTTAAAAAATAAGTATAAAACTTTTAAATTAATATATTTCCATGAAATAATCAATGCAAAACAAGTTCCATGTGTAGCAAAGACATTGCGAGGCTATGAACAAATGTGGGTTTTAATATAACCAAACTACCTAAATGTTTTATCTTCACAGATACGAAAAATACCAATCCGGTCGCTACCAAACTACACAGAATCACTCACAGGACTAATCTCAAGATTGCCTGCAAATTTTATCAAAATTTGTGCAGTCGTTTTGGAGTACATAGGGAACATACAAACACTAATGCATTAAGCCGAAGAGTTTATTTATTTGTTCACGCTAATCTCAGGAACTACTGGTCCGAATTGAAAATATCTTTTAGTGTTGGATAGGCCATTTATCGAGGATGGCTATAGGATATTTTTTATCCCGGGAAAATATAATGCTGTACTTTTATCCTGGAAAAATGACATACATACCGGCGTCTGTGCGGGCGGCACGTGCTGGGCGGTGTGTTGTGAGGGCGTGGGCTGTGTGTGTTGTGTTTGTTGTGTATGTTGCGTGTGTTGTGTGTGATGCGCGGAGTGTGCGGAGTTGTGTAGTTGTGTGCGCGCGTGGGAGGCGCTGGAGACTGCGCTGGCGCCGCGCCCGCGGTGCTCCGGGGACTACAAACAGAGAATAATATTAATAAGTGGTTATTTTCCCCAACCTACTACTTGGTTATACAATAAAATGAAAATGGATTCGTAAGTCGACAAATAATTAGTCGATTTCTGTATCGTCTAATTGAATGAAGGTCTAATTGAAATTAAAACAACAGTGTTTTAATACATCACCCCCATTTTATGATCCTTCGAGCCCAATACAAGACAGATAAAATATCAAATGCTACAGTATAAATAAATCACCTTAATTCTTCCCAAGATCGGGAAAAATTAAACTGGAAGATAGATTATATCAAAGGCGATATAAGTGTCAGCTTATGTTACATTATAGTGTATGATAGCACCGTGCCTACAAAACAAAACCGACCTGCAACTGCTCCTGTTTCCATTCGTTGTCCGTGGTCTCTTCAGAGTCGTCGAACTGCGACTTCCACAGCGACACTAGAGTGAGCGCACCGCCTTTCGTAACCTGAAAAGGTAAGATTTTTTATTACTCGATTTTGTTTTATTTTGATACCTTTCAGACTTACTGGTTGATAGGCATTTTCCGACAAAATTAATAAGCATTCCCAATCCCTATCTAAGGATGGATCCGGAAAATAGACCAATCAGAACACATTAAATGTGAGCGTGTCGACAATACCTTGAGGCCATTGGTCTATCGCCATTTCGCGATCGGTCTTTAGATAGACATGAAGATTGTTTATTAATCTCGGCCATTAGTGGATAAAATCTAGTTGTTTTTAATTGATTTGATGCTATCGATAATAATACTTAATATTCGCGCATTTTATATTTTTTTTGCAGTGGCATTGTTATTAATTTAGAGTGACTATTTTTCCAATTTTTACGATCTCAGAAGTTCAAACGATTTCAAATTGCTAGATAATTATTATCTGAGAAGAGCTCTTACAGTCAACTCTGAGATACTGATTTTTATTTTCAAATCATATTGACTTAAAACTATTTCCTATTATAACTTTAATTAACACATGATAAAGTCTATAAAGTACATTATAAACAGTTAAGACACATGTAAGTACACCTGTTTGTATATAATAAAATACATAAACAATAGTACAATGAAATATACAGGGTATATCAAGAATGCGACCGAAAACGAAGCTTGGTGGTAGTATTAGCGACTTCAATCACAATGCAACTACAATTATCGCGAAAAAAATTCTCATTTTTTTTTGCAATTTTTTACTTATTTCGTATTTGGGTGATAAATACTTAGTTTCCCTAAAATAATGATGTATACCTTATTATCTATAAAGACGCAATGGTACGTGAGGGTTTAAATTACTAGTTTCGCTAAAACTAGGTATTTACCACCCTAACAAGACGATTTTTATTTGCATTGTGTCTGTAACCACTAAAACTATCACCTGGCTTCGTTTTCGGTCGCAGTCTTGATATACCCGGTATAATGTCTATGTGTGTACCTGTTGCAAGGCAGACACGTTTTCATCGTCCATGACAGCGAACTGCGTGTAGCTCTGGTCCGCACGCGCGCGCGCCGCGCGACGCCCGCCTGGAACAGGGGGAGGGGGGGTTACTACTCACCCCTATGTGCAGAGTGGACTGAGCGTAGGGGGGTGAGGGAGATAACTGACTGACTATGGCTAGTTAATAATTTGACTAGTCTATTTTTATTTAATTAGATTATTATCACATGATATGAATAATGTTGTATCATGAGAACGATAGGGACAGACGCACACGCATAGAAATGTTTGTTTGTTACTATTGTGATAAGGCAAAAGCCAAAATGAGGCATCTAAATATTATTTGGTATTTTTATTGCTTTGATACGTGGCAGGTATCCTGCTCAAATCCTAAAATTTTTTTTAAAGATATTCTAAAATATTTTTTAAAGATACAAATTTCCAATTACTCAAAAAGTCATATTTATCGAGATACCGATTTTTAGCTTATGACATCAGCATATATTTTTTTTTAGCATTTTATCACAGCCATTCATTATTGCAGATATCACAACGACTAAAACTCATACATAAGCACATTCTTAACCTAATTCTTTGCTTGTAAAGACTATTTGGAATTACAGAAAGAGACCCTTACATCTGGCAAAATCTCTCCCTCCCTCTTAATTAGTTAAGCCCTCGTTTACTTTATCGTTGAGGAATGCTCAGTCCATTTTCTTTGTCTATGACCACACAACTTTACAATAGCGCCATCTATCGAGTAGCACATGTATTTACGTGAAGCTGAATTCAAACGGTTTTTTATTTCATATTGTCGACTGCATTTGATGGTAACTGCAATAGTATAGATAAAATATCGACAAGACGATATATGTTTCGACAAATTATATAATTTTACTGCTCTGTAATTTAAGGATATATTCCGGAAATAAACCAATCAAAACAAGTCTAATGTGGACGTGAATATATAAATCTGACCTGATTGGTCTATTTTTAGAATCAATTTTTAAATAGATTTTTTTTACTGATTGCTAATCGCTTTTTCATGCTTCCTTGAAGGAGCCAAGCATACAGATTATAAAGGCAGATATATGACTAGAAAATTAAGAGCGGGCCAGTGACCGTAATCGAATCTGACCCGTTCTAAAGTCAATATTTCTGGACTATTTAATTACCATCAGCTACAGCGCATCTGATGATGATGTTAAAGCTCTGATGGTAAGCTTTAGTAAGGAAACGCGAGACTAACCCCTCTTACCTCTCTTGAAATGAGTGTCGGAGTGCATGCTGTCCACGTCCGCCACTATTCTAGGGCTAATCGCTTCACCTGGAACAAACGCTTTATAGTAGACTAGATATTACATATATATACTCACGCTTTTTTCCCAGAAAAGGAAAGCAGATGTGCTACCAGAACACCCATATAGACCCCCCTTTCGCCTTGTGTGTTCCGTCCCACGATGTGATACGTGGCGAGCCTTTCGGACACAAATTTCCGATCCCGGGTAGAAAATGAATAGAAAAATCCAATATCACTGCCCGACTCGGGATTCGAACCCTAGACCTCAGCGTTGTAATCGTACCTTAGTACAACTGCCTAACCCCTCACAATCGTACTCTCGATTGTGCTGGAAGCCCGTGCCCTGCAGTGGGAAGTATATGGGCTGATACAGATAATAATAATGAACTTTGAAAATGAGACCCAAGTTACGGTAGCAAAAGTACAAAGCGTACAACAATTACTTATCCTCAAGCACGCTAGATTGTTACCAATAAAATGAATATTATTATTTATTTATTATCAATTATATTTACTTTTTTAGTTGTGTCTTTTACTAAAGCGTGTATTTTAGTTTTTAAACGATTATTGGATGCAGGCTGCCTCCGACAGGTCACTGGAAATCATTGGGAGAGGCCTTTGTTCAGCAGTGGACGTCCTTTGGCTGATGGATGGATGGATATACGGTAATATTCCCGTGTGTGTGAATGTACCTGGCGTGGGTGGGTCGGCGTGTGCGGCCAGGTCCTGCACGCAGGTGGGCGGCGCCGTCACCACGCGCAGCCGCGCCAGCGTGGGGCCGCCTGCAACACAATATACACTGCAATATCACCACTATATCTCTTTCTGTCTTTGCCCGTACGTCAATGGTGGTAGGTCTCTCATATGTGAGGGGCCGCCTAGGTAGGTACCACCGCAATGTCTATTTCTCCAACAAACACCAGTGTAAATGCGCTGTTGTGTTCTGGTTTGAACGGAATTGTAGCCAGAGTAACTACTGGACATATTGAGACTTAACATCTGTCTCAGGATGGCGAGCGCAGTGATATGCCCAGCATCGCTTTGTAATTCATGGTGTTGTTTGGTTTCTTATTGTCCATGTCCGTATCGCTTACCATCAAGTGAATAGCATGCTCATCTCGCCATTCATCGCAATGAAATCAAGCGTAGTTAGTGATTTTTAAAATTTCTTTTACAGACAGATGAGCATGCGGACCGCCTGGTATTAAGCGCTAACCGCCGATCATGGACCTGCGCAGTGCCAGGATCCAGCACAAACAGGGCGCTGCCTACCGTAAGAAGACTATTCTCGTCAAGCCTCTATGATTTACGCCAATTAATCATCACGCCTGTATCCCATATACAGGCAGAGACTGTGAATCTCCACTTTGTTCACTGACATGTTACTTCCGCTTCGTCTACTTTCATCAATCTCATTCATTCTCGTCGGTTCAGGGTACTTTTGACCTGACCCTTGTTGAGGGTATCACCGATTTGGATGGTGTAGGTTCAGTGAGGTCGACCGCTAACACTTCCATCCACACTCGCCTTGTAAATTTGCTTGATTAGTTTTCTTTCATCCTTCCTCTCCACATGACCTTACATCTTAACATTACTGTCTTAATCCTCGTTACCACATCCTCATCTTTTTTCTTTTTTATAAGGGTTATTGTTTTTGTTTTAATTTTATTTTGTTTTTAATAGGTATTTAATCTTCAGACGCTATTTGCATGTTACATATTTCTTCTATTTTGTGAAATCTTTTTACTTTCTTTCTCGCATTCCATCTCTCTTTTGTCCCTTTCTTTCTCTCACCCCCCTCCCCTACTACCTGGCGCGGGTGCCCTCGGCTTGCAGGGCGGCACGCTCTGTCTCTCGGGGCGCGCGGCGGTGGGACCCGTCACCGCGGAGTTACTCGTCTCCTGCGAAAACAATATTATAAATTATAAATACATACATACATAAACTCACGCCTTTATCCCCGAAGGGGTAGGCAGATGCGCCACTAGGACACCCACATTTCGCCTTGTATGTTCAGTCCCACGATGTAATAGGGGGCGAGCCTATCGCCATATCGGGCACAAATTCCCGACTCCGGGCTAATAATGAATAGAAAAATCCAATATCACTTTGCCCGACCCGGGACTCGAACCCGCGACCTCAGCTTTGTAACCGTACCGTAATACAACTACGCCACCGAGGCAGTATTATAAATAAAACAAATATTTTATATTACATCAAAACTAGTGGCCTAGCACAGCCTCCAGACTATAGACTATAGACCATCTTCCTTGAATCACTGTATATTTATAAACATAGCATTTAAATTTACGTAGTTTCACACGATCTGCTATTTTGTTTCTGGCTGTCACTCCTACGCAATGACATTATTTCTTTCCATTGGCTTCTCGTGTGGCTGGTACACGCGTATAGATTTTTTTTGCAATCCTCACACCAGAATAATACTCCAATAATTGATTCATTTTAATTGTAAACAGAGACAGTAAGGTACCCAGTAATGGACACTCTCTATTGATGTATAATGTATAATATTATACCGGGTATATCAAGACCGCGACCGAAAACGAAGCCAGGTGGTAGTATTAGTGACTTCAGACACAATGCAAGTAAAAAATTCGCATAAAAAATCGACAACTTTTATTTTTATTTTTTTACTTATTGTCGTATTTGGGTGATAATACATAGTTTTCTTAAAATAATGATATAAACCTCTTTATTTTTAAGCACTCAATGGTACGTAAGGGGTTAAATTATTATTTTCGCAAAATCTAGGTATTTACCACCCAAACAAGATGATTTTTAAAAAATTCTAAAAAAATATCTGTCGCTGCTTTGGTGAAATTTTTATTTGCATCGTGTCTGTAACCACTAATACTACCTGGCTTCGTTTTCGGTCGCAGTCTTGATATACCCGGTATGTACCTTGGCATGTCTGTCAGGTGACGGCGCAGGCGTAGTCCTTGTTTCCGGCTCTTTTTCCGGAGTTGGCTTTTCTGCAGTTGACTGTAGAAGAAAAAATAATATAATGAGTACGAAAAAAAACAGAGATAAATAAATCATATTTTAATCTGCAGTCACTACAGTATTAGCAGTTTCTTTGCCACATTAAAACACCGCCATCTATCGTCTCACGAGTGAAGTACTTGTGACAGGGCGGGTCCTTGTTTATGCACGGCGGTCACTATCCGGGCGGATGCTCGCATCCTGCCTCGTTATAGTAACCACGTGAGCATTAATGTGGTTACATACACACTTACATCACAGCAAAACTGCCACATCATTATAGCGCCATCTATCCCCCCAGGTGCGAACTATCTACCTACACATCCATTGATGATCCCGTAACACTACAAAATTCTTTGGGCCTTTATAACGGGTCCTTATTAATATACGGTAGTCGCTATCCGGGCGGAAGCTGGCGTCCTACATTACTCACGTATCCGTTGACGTGGTGCGCGTGGCGCGGCGAGGCGGGCTGCGGCCTCTTCTCCAGCGCCTTGTCTTTCTGTATGTTTGTCTGCGTGTCCGTCGCCACCGCCGTGGTCGCTTCCGTTTCCAACCGCCGCCGGGGCTGTTGCTAGGGGTGAAGAGGATTTTTTGAGTTTCTCATTGGTCTTGTGTTAAAACGAGTACTAATATAGCTATAATTTGCTGCAGCAAATCAGAAATTGGGTTGGCGAAAGTTATAAAGTTAATTTGTTTCGTATGACATAAGAGACTGAGTTGACTGATAATGTGTACTAGATGGACAGACATTACAACAATAACAATCAATTTATTGTGTTAAATGAACTGCATAATCTGAATTTGAGATTGCAGGAAGTCGCGGAATGCAGGCCGCTTGTAGCTTGTCGCTGTAAAGACACGTTGGGGGGTCAGGGAGGGGGCTATATTTTACAGTGGACTTCTTGTGGAGGTGGGGAGAGAAAATGGACTGGAGACGGAAAAATGGGCGAGTATTCGTTGCCAGATTTCATAGTGGAGACTCGGATTAGTATAAACATTATTGAGCAGTACAGGAGTCAAGATGAGGCTGAGAGTATGAGAGCTCACGTGTTCGGGCGGCGGCGCGTCGGCGGGCGCGGGCTCGGGCGCCGCCAGCAGCGCCGCGCGCGCGCGCCCCGCGCACACCGCCTGCACACACACACATACACACATACACACACGGCTCATTCCCATACACTTTTCTATTTATGACTGGAAATTAGTAATATTTTGTTAAAATATTCCATAATTTTTAAAGAGCGATAATATGAAATAATATGAAAAAAATAAGATATGTACTAAAACATAATATTTTAATTAGATTTTTTTTATCGAAATATTCAATATTTTTTTAAGAGCGAATAAGCATATAAGTTTTCTGGCACAAAATAGTTTTGTTCAAATAGACTTCTGAAAAAATAACATATTTACTGGAATATTTAAACCGCACACTGCAAACGGACGGACCAGCAAACCCAATCTACATACATATTATATCATGTAGGTATTATTTAACAATTCCCACGTATATATTACCACAAATGTGCATTTATTCTGAGACCATATCGTAATACAAACTCTAATGAATTTAATGTTACAAAATGTTTATATGACAGATTTATATATCTAAAAGATCTATTGGGTATAGTGTGAAAGAATTAATTTGTCTTTAAATTATATTTTTTAAATAAATTGTCGTATTTTTTAAAAATCTAAGCTTTGTTTCAGTCAACGTACAACCGAAACTAATAAAGAATCTTGTTATCTACCTAAGACTTGATCGTGAAAATAGACCAATCAGCTGAAGGTATAGTCGTCACGCCCACATTTGACATGCTCTGATTGGTTTATTTTTAGGACCGATCCTTAGATAGAGATTGCGATCGTTTATCACTTTTGGTCGTAACACATTTTAGACAATTTTACCGCACGAATGTAACTATTTCGGGTTTCTATGAAAACCATTGACGGTTTTCAAGTAAAATTAATAATTTCACACTAATACGTATATATTGAAATTTTTGCACTATATGCTAAACCAAGAACTAAACTCCTCTCAAATTATTACTATATGTATCCAATGAATTTAAAAAAAAATTACGAAACCTCCCAACACAGTAATCTCACCGAAATCCATTGTTTCTTTTAAAACAAATACGCCTGCAAAGGATTTGTACCGTTTACTTTTGGTATCAATTCTTTTGAAGATTTTTCGGATATCCGAACGCTAATATTATTAATTCAAGTCGAATATCTGGCAATTTCGTTAATAGTATCGGATAAATGCTTTTTGTATATATTCATTCAGATATCCGTTATTATGGGATATTTCTAGATATCTGCAAACTTCAGATAATTCTAAATATCCGATAATGTCGGATATTTTGAACCTCAGATTTTCTGAAAACATTTACAACTTCCTGACGTCTGTCGTTCAAATATCCGAACATTTCGGATATTTTGCGATTATCGTCACTTGGACAGATCCCCCGAAATTCCTAATGATTATAATCTTAGATTTACGCGAATGTTACATTAAAATAAGTGATTTTGCGGATTTTATCGACAATTTGAATTTTTACAACCCTCCCCCCCCCCCTTTTTACTCCTACAGCTGGTACTCACATCCTTCTCCCAGTCGTAAGGGTCGGTGTCCCGGATGCCGCGTCTCTTGCAGCACCTCTCCAGGAGGGACGTGAGCATGGCGTAGTCCGGCGTGTCGGCGTACTCCAGCTGCTGCACGTGCTCCAGGAACTGGCGCAGCTCTGACGGCAGGTGCTTGAGGAGCAGGCGGTGGTCGTACTTCTCCTTCATCAGGCCCACCTGGATATATATATAAAGGGTTATATTCATCATCAGCCCGTTGCAGTCCACTGCTGGACATAGGCCTCTCCCAAGGTACGCCATAAAGCCCGGTCTGCTGCTTTATGCATCCAGCCGCTGCATATAGTGGTAGATATTATAAAATCCGCCAACTCGCTCGAGGCCAGCTGGACTAGTTACTGATCCCTGGCGCAGTTGTACTACGATTACAACGCCGAGGTCTCGAATTCGAATCCCGGGTCGGGTATAGTGATATTGGATTCTTCTATTCATTATTAGCCCGGAGTCAGGAATTTGTGCCCGATACAGCGATGGGCACGCCCCTTATCACATCGTGGGGCGGAAATGTAGGTGTCCTGGTAGCACCTCTGCCTACCCAATCTGGGAAAAAGGTGCGAGTTTATGTGAATATGCATGTACATGCTAAGTCTAGAATTTCAGGATATGCTCTTGCTATAACCGGCTACATTTTAACCAGAGAACCCTGACCAAGCTGTAATAAGTGAACTCACCTGCTCTTTATCCTTAATCTTCCTCCAAGGCAGTTGTCCGTTGACAAATTCCACCAGCATGTAGAAGAGAGACCACAGGTCGTCGTGGCGGCCCATCTCCTTGTTCTTATGAGCGTTTATCGACGCGTACCGGACCGTGCCTGGAAGGAATACAAGAAAATTGTTATGGTAGGTAGAAGTAATAATCGTGGGGTGGCTGGTAGCGGTTGGCGACGATGGGCTGATGATCGAGCCCAGTGGCGTGCTATGGGAGAGGCCTATGTCAAGCAGTGAACGCAGAAGGGCTGATGTTGAAAGGTAGAAGTAAAAAAATAACAATCGTGTCTTTCCTGTCCGTTGCTGGTGGTGTACTGGCACTAGAGCGAGAGGCAACATGCTGTGGCTGCGTGGAGTGACAGAGACAGTTCGTGGTGCTCACCTCTGAAGCCGGCAGCTGCCCTGGGCGGGCGCACCTGTCCGTTGCTGGTGCTGTACTGGCACTAGAGCGAGAGGCAACATGCTGTGGCTGCGTGGAGTGACAGAGACAGTTCGTGGTGCTCACCTCTGAAGCCGGCAGCTGCCCTGGGCGGGCGCACCTGTCCGTTGCTGGTGGTGTACTGGCACTAGAGCGAGAGGCAACATGCTGTGGCTGCGTGGAGTGACAGAGACAGTTCGTGGTGCTCACCTCTGAAGCCGGCAGCTGCCCTGGGCGGGCGCACCTGTCCGTTGCTGGTGGTGTACTGGCACTAGAGCGAGAGGCAACATGCTGTGGCTGCGTGGAGTGACAGAGACAGTTCGTGGTGCTCACCTCTGAAGCCGGCAGCTGCCCTGGGCGGGCGCACCTGTCCGTTGCTGGTGGTGTACTGGCACTAGAGCGAGAGGCAACATGCTGTGGCTGCGTGGAGTGACAGAGACAGTTCGTGGTGCTCACCTCTGAAGCCGGCAGCTGCCCTGGGCGGGCGCACCTGTCCGTTGCTGGTGGTGTACTGGCACTAGAGCGAGAGGCAACATGCTGTGGCTGCGTGGAGTGACAGAGACAGTTCGTGGTGCTCACCTCTGAAGCCGGCAGCTGCCCTGGGCGGGCGCACCTGTCCGTTGCTGGTGGTGTACTGGCGCGCGAGCCCGAAGTCCAGCATGTACACCTTGCGGCAGTTGGACGGGTGCCGCCCGATGCTGAAGTTGCTCTGGAATCATAATCTTTATTGACACACACAATTATAGGACATTGTTTCATATGTATTGATCTTGAACAAATAATATACGTTTGAATATTTACTATTCTGCTGATGCTTCTATCTGTTTCATTGATTTACGTAGATCATTCAAATAAAACCAATTATTGAAAGTCTTCCCAAGGAATAGTTGTAAATTTTCAGGTTCCAATTAAGTCTAGGAAAAGGTCTTGAAAAAAATGCAGCTCTATTGGTAGATAGATTACTTACAGGTTTAATATCTCTATGCAGGAATCCCACTGAGTGAATTGAGTCAATCGCTTTGAGTATTTGTAGTCCCAGTCTGAAACACAAAAATATTTTTTTATTTATTTATTAGTCCACCAACAAGCTGTAGGCAGGCGTGGCGGGTCATGGCCTAACCCCTCTCAATCAAACTCCCGGTTGTAGAAAAGCTCCGTGCTGTTATTTTCAAGTATACAATGCATATATTTTGGGATGGAGACTGTCCCGCCCTCACACCCGCCACTGCAACTCCTGTAAGCCAGGATCAACAGTGGCACGCATTTTAATGACACTGAGCATTGAAGCTCAGCGAGTCTCCGGGAATGTCTAACTTGTCTTTAACCCGCAACGAAATCAATCAAAAAGTTAAATTAATAGGAGGAGTTGGAAATAAATTATTGTCCACTTCCCTCCCTAATAAAGCGGGTGACAAAACAATGAACTAAAGAGGTAAATAACCTCGCATAAAGACATTTACAGCCAGATAAGCCAGCTGTAAAGCACCACGGATTAGTCATTATTACATTTAAATGGGGCCTATTATGTAAGCTGTTATACTTGATTCCAATAATAGGTATGGCAAAATCGCCGGAAAGCACGGAAATTCTTCCTAGTCTCCACAAGGTCCGTGTAGTATACAACTCCAGATGTTATTTGCATACTATCTAGCATGGTTTTACGCTCATTCTGCCAAAGACTACACTCCCAAAGTATATGATGCGCGGACTGCTCATATTCGCAATAAGGTGTTGAACATGAGCACGCAGGCGAATCAACGAGCTTAAATGAGTACAGTTTAGACCTAAAGTTACCATGGCCCGTAAGAAACTGTGATACGTAATAATCGATATCTAGCCAAGTCTTAGTCAAACGATCACGCACGCATGGAAAAAATTGGTATAGATGCCGACCCTTCAAAGATACATCCCATCTATTTTGCCATTCATCTATTAGTTCGTTATATACAACTGAGAGCGGCTTAAATAATCTGTCTACTTTTAAAAGTTCACGTGAATTTAAAAATCTTTTGTCCATATTCTCTCTAGTTGAAAATTCCTTTTAGAAGTAATTGGAACGTTTTATGTGGTGCGAACTGTAAGCGATTTCGATCGCCCCAATCAGATATTAATTTTAAACACGTGTCTGCCATATGTTCGAGTCCCGACCTACTGTTTGACTCAATAAGCAAAAGGCCATCGTCCGCATATCCAAGCAAAGAACACCCCGACGGTAAGGGAATTGTAAGAAAATCGTCGAAGCCTAAATTCCATAAATAAGGACCCAAGACCGAACCCTGTGGACAGCCCATCGTAAGTGGCTTCGACACGGCATGGTGTCCAAGTTTAAGTTTTGTTGTACCATGCGAGAAATACGAGTATATAAGTGAATATATATTTTTAAAGCAACCTCGCAGTTTCAACTTAAGAAGCAGCATTGGCCACCACGCATTGTCGAAAGCACCGGAGATGTCCAGGAAAATACCGAGTACATATTTGCGTATCGATGTACTTACTCTTCTTCTAACCGAAATTGCCGCGTCAATAGTCGACTTACCCATAGTAAAACCGAACTGTTTTTCATGGAATTTTGGTCCACCTGGTAGTAATCGAGGGACGGTAAGACGTTCTAAAAGTTTACCTAGCGACGGTAAGAGTGTAATGGGTCTGTAAGACTTAGGATCTTGAGGAGATTTATCGCCACCCTTGGGTATTATCCGAATGAAACCGGTACGCCAGACTCGCGGAAAGACCCCTTCAGCAATACATCGATTAAAAAACAGTTAGCACTGCATTGCCGGCCGATTTACACGCTTCTTTGATCATTTTGTTGTATATTTTATCGTCACCGGATGCCTTGTTTAGGGGCAAAGATCGAACTATTTCACTAAATTCATCAAATGATGGGAGATTTGAATCGCAAGAGTTTGGCAGTTCCGCGGCCCACATCCTAATCTGCTTGTGGTATTCTGTGTCATTTCCAACATTATCATCCGGTATTAACGATTGTAACAAAGCTTCCGTTGTCTCCTCAATGCCAGTTGTGTAGTTGTTATTAATTTTTATATTCTCAATATAAGCCAAATTGATTGACCTATTAGCTTTAAACTCATGGTATAAAGGAGACCACGGACCTTCACTATCTAACCGGGCTACAATTTTACGTAATAAATTGCCTTTCGATTTTTGGACAGCCGCTCTATAATGTGATCTGGCAACTCTCAGTTCATTAAAAGCAGATGTAATTGCTTCCCCTGTAATACGGCGTTTTTTAAGCCCGTTAAATCGCCTACGCGCTCTGCGAAAAGTTCGACGTAGTTGGACTAGTAAGTCATTCCACCAATCAGACCTCCGAGTCTTTGTGATGGGACCTCGACCAATGGTAACGTCCGCGCAATAAGTAAACGTGTCCGACATAATCTCGGCACAAGTCTCAGCTGACAGATCATCGCGAGTGAAGTCCCTGGCATGCTGAGCAAATAAAGAGCTAAATAAATCCCAGTTGGCACCTATGGATTTATATCTAAAGTTACAATTATTATGTACCGGACCCTGTGTCACTCTAGGCAAGAACTCGTACACAATCAGGCGATGGTCACTACACGACGCGTCCGGCAGGACGCGCCACCTATCAATACGGACGTCTCCACTAGAAAGTGTGACGTCAATAGAGGATTCGCCCATAGGGCAGCTGTAAGTAGGTGGTGCATCGGGGGTGTTATGTACTTCGAGGTTCATCTCTGCAATGAAATCTTCTACAGCGCAACGTCGCTCGGTATCGGTGGAGCGATATTTGCCATACCAAAGGATTGATGACGCATTAACGTCAGCACCTATAATAATTTTATGTCCAGCGAGGGACCGCAAGACATAGCGGAGGTGATGCAAGTGGGGACCCACAGGGTCGGAGTATTGAAAATAACAGCTCACAAGAAAAACCTTACAGATCGGACTGGACACCTCCGCGACAGCACAGTGTGACGTCATAAGATTACGTACTGAGGTAACGGTAAGATTTGAACCCGACACGAAAATACCTGCTCGTGAGTTGTTATCGAGTTGTATCACCCTACTACGTAATCGCGCATGTTGGTATTGCTCTTGAACCAGCACGACATTCAGCTTATAATCGCGAATTAACGTGTCTAATTCTGACGTCGCTACCCTATCGTTATGAAGATTTAACTGACCGATTGTAAAGTTATCCATATTTATTTAATATTGGGTTGACAAAACTAATTGCTCGAGCTTATTCTTGTACGTTGGGCACTCCTGAGACCCACAACGATGATCGTGTGCTTTTTTAAAACGTTTGCAAGGCGCACATACAGGCTTAAACTCCGGGTTCGATTTTTGCGGGCACGCCTTAGTTTCGTGTGACTCAGCACAGATGGCGCACGTTGGTGTTTTTACTGTACAAAACTTTTGTACATGCCCGTAATACTGACAATTCATACAACGAACTACATCAATGTCATCGATAAAACGGCAGGTGGCCCAATCAATGAAAAGTTTGTCCTTTGTATTCATTAAGTGTTTACGAACCTCTGAATCTAATTCTAAGCCTATCCATTTCCGACCGTTATCTAAAATTCGCCTGCGGGTTATTTTAACGGACTTTGAAAAGTCATCCTCCTTTATAGGCATTTCGTCCTTGACGTTTTGACGATATAATGCGGTTAAGAAAGCGCGGTCTTCCATGGAGGATGGCACATCTTTAACTAGAATACGGGGACGGCGGCCCTTCGGTTTTTCGAGACGCAGCCCCGCCGATTTTATCGCGGCGACGGATTCCAGTTTTTTTATTTGTGCCTCGTTAGCGAGGCGCAGAGCAACACCGGACTTAGAGGTTTTTTTAACGCCTACGATTTGGAATCCATCATCACTAGGCTTAATTGCCTTAAAGAGCGCCTGTTTAGTCGCGGATGATGTCGGTAGATCAGCTGACCGTTCACTCGTCGGGTAAGCTATTACGCACGGGAGGGGGGCGCGCGGCTCCACTACCGGAGTGGGTTTCGCTAAACGCAATTTTACATTATCGGCAAAAGTCTTATTGGATTCTGCGGTCGAAATGTTAACGCGTTTATATTGATCTAACTCGCGTTGCATATGAGCCAACTTGGTTTCATTGCACGAAGATTTTAACGCGAGTAACGAAACAATCGAAGTTACTCGTTGCGTAATGTCTAACACCGCCGATCTATTTGCAATATTCATGCGCGAGCCCTGGTCATTAACGAGTTCGTTAATCTTCGACAAATAGCTCGATACTTCCGACACCATATCGCAATAGTCCGCGCGGCTCGCGTCGCTGCCGTTATCTACAGACAAAGTATCCGCCGATTCCGATAATTGTAGACGTTTTGATTTTACGGGTGAGACATATGTTGGCGAATTAACATCGCTGAATAATCGTTTTGCCGAACTTGGTGACCGAGGCGTGAGCCTACTTTGAACGAAAGGGTCTGGCCCAGGGTCGGGCGGATCGTTACTATGGGTCGACATTGATTTTACAGAAGTAAAATTCAATTAATTTATAATGTTTATTGACACTAACAAGAACTAATTAATGTTAAACAAAACAGCTGACTGACCGGCCGGGCGATATTTTATTTCGCGGTACCCACTATAGAAAATTAAAATTACTTACCGAGAATAAATTTGAAAAAATCCACGAAATAAACGAAATAAAACTTTATAAACTTACGAATCCTTGCGTACAATACGAAACCAAACAACTATAAACAACTCACGAACCGATAATCGTCTTCAAAACACACAAAACACAATTAATATTGAGGAGCACGTAAACACGTCACTGTACTGTGCCCCCGCGGGAGGAAATATATTTTGGGATACCTTATAGTTTTTTCTTAGTATAAATGAAATGTTTAATGTGTCTACTACTACATTCTTTTGGTGGTAGTATTGGCAGATACCGTCCCTGTTTGGCTATACCCGACGCTGAGTTACTAGGTGGTACCCGAGGGTACTAGTATAAATAAATAAAATAAATACACCCAACAGTCACATACATAGTCCTGACCCCACACTAAGATCGAGTCCTGTGTCGTGGGTATCAGAAGCTACGAGAGACTTTTCGGTCTCACAAACACCCAGACCCGAAACAAATACCTGTGGATCACACAAATATTTGTTTTGGTGCGGGGATCGAACCCGCGGCCTCTCGTTTCACAGGCGGCGTCTAACCAACTGCGCCACGGAGGCTGTCAACTCAAATTAAAAGTCAAATTAAAGGTGTGATACCTGATGATAGTTATATGAGTTTCTGGCTAGTACCCGATGGTAGTATGAGTTACTGGTGGTACCCTAGGGAACCATGAGTTACTGACTGGTACCTGAGGGTATCACAAGTTCCTAGGTGGTGCTAGCGTACCTGAGCGTGGTGGAGAGCGAGAAGGCGCCCCTGGGTTGCGCGCGGCGCAGTTCGGCCAGGTTCCTGCCCTGCAGCTGCATCACCACGTAGTTGAAGCGCGCGTTGCGCCCGCACCCGATGAACCGGCACACGTGCTCCTTGCCTGCAACAATATACTTCAAGTCAGCAGTTTCTGAAGCAGTAGTCCAAGATAACCTGATGTGGACCTGACTACCTAGCGATTACTTGCAATAATCACGACAATTACTCCTCTTTCTTATCATTCCGTCATACAATGAATTTATGGAATCAAGCATTGACAAGAGGCGCCCTGCTGGTAAGTAGCGTAACACTTTAAATATCAAGAGCCCTCCATTAACAGAATCTAGATATAACACCATATTTGACCGCCTCCAGGCGCAGTGGGTTAGACGGAGTGACAATTGTTTCGGCTCTAGTAGTTTATGAGACTTCAGTTTTTCGCAATTTGTGATACTTTTGTGTTAGTGTAGGGTCAGGACTATGTGACTGTTAGATTTGACCATACCCTGCAGCTTCTTGAGCACGGCGACCTCCATCTTGAGCACCTGCTTGGGCTGGCGCGCCGACTCCACCTTCAGCGCCACCTGCTCCTGCGTCACCAGGTCCAGCCCCTCGTAGATCTCGCCGAACCCGCCGCCGCCTATCTTCTTCACCACCTGGAACCAATGGTGCAGGTTTTAGAAGTTGTCCATAATTTAAACCAGTTGGAAGTAATGATGAAGGTTTCAGAAGTTTTCCAGAAGTAGAAAGGAATGTTTAAGCTGGCTTATCTTCTTCGACACCTGGAATGATTCATGGATGTTATAAAAATCGTCCAGAATTTGGGACAAATGGTTAAGACTTCAACACCTGGAAGAATTGATGTAGGTAGGTATTTGTTTCGGTTCTGGGTGTTTGTAAGACCGAAAAGTCTCAAGTAGTTTTTGACACTAGGGGTGCAGGAGTAGTGTGGACTAGGGCAGTACCTTCCATCTCTCCTTGACCACGTGTCCGGGCTGCAGCAGGTCCTCGGACGCCATGGTGATGTGGTGCGCGCGCCGCGAAGTGTCCCGCGACGCCGAGCGGGACACGCGCCCGCCGAAATTCGGGAGCGTGCGGGACCTGGACACATAAACATTGATTGACTCCCCAGTGTTACCTGTTGCTATACATATTTACCCCAAATTGTACTGTATTATTGTTGAGCCCTTTACAACCAAGCATTATTCATATTGCACCACACTGGCTTAAAGCTACTAATTAATTATGCAATTAAATATAAGAAACGTCGAGAGGAAACGAACATACCATGGGGAAATACAAAAAAAGGCAGTGGAATTCCAAGTCGGCTAATCTGCACTACGTCTAATCCTTTATTTTATTGCGATGAATGGCGAGACGAGCATGCCATTCGCTTGATGGATAACGATACGACCGCTCATGGACAGTAGCAAAACCAAACAACACAATGAATTACAAAGCAATCCTTGGCATTCCATTGCGCTCGCCATCCTGAGACATAATATATTAAGTCTCATTATGTCCAGTAGTTACTCTAGCTACAATGTCCTTCAAACCGGAACACAACAGTGCATTTACACTGCTGTTTGTTGGAGAAATAGACATTGCGGTGGTACCTACCCAGGCGGCCTCTCACATATGAGAGACCTACCACCAGTAAAACACAATACAATTCAAAAGAACCTCTCAATAAGGAGAGGATAAGACCGAAATGTCTCTTGTAGTTTCTGATACACAACTCAAGAATCGATGTTAGTGTGGGGTCAGGACTATGTATGTGACTGTTGGGTGTATTTATTTAATAAAACACAAATAAAACTTACCTCAATAGCGGGTTAGGTTGGACCCTGGGAGCGCCGGCGGCTTGCTCTCGCCGCTCTTCCCTCTGCAACAAACAAACGCACAATTAGATATACATTAAAATAGTTGAGGTTCGATTCCTGAACGACTGTTAATGTTTGTTATTAAATTTATTATTATCATTCTGTGTTGTTAAATAGCATTTTTACTCCAAATTTCGTTGCAAGCTTATAAGCTTATATACGTTCGTTGCCAGCTTCTATAATTGCGCCCCTAAACCATCAAATCTTGTTCAGCTCTACTAATGTCTGCGCCCTGTGCAGGGGCCCCGGTTGCACCGCCTTATTTTCTGTAATTCATCCTTGAACGCAGTATAAATGGGTTTTATTATTACATAAAATGAGCATCAGGCTCTTTATCCGTTATACCCAACGCGTGAATCAAATCCAGGACCTAACATTATACTGCACTGTACTGTAACGGCCCGCGCACTGCAGGACACGGGCCTCCTCTACAATCGAGAGTACGATTGAGAGGGGTTAGATAAAGTCCACCACGCTAGCCTAGTGCGGGTTAGCGGACTTTACATACCATACATACCATAGAAATTCTTGCAAATCTCTATGGTATGCAGGTTTCCTCACGATATTTTCCTTCACAGTTATAGGGCATAGTCATTGCCTCTAAATACACACATGACTCCGAAATGTCAGAGGTATGACCTGGGATTTGAACCCGCAACCAACACGTCGGCAGCCGCGTCTGGTCCGTTACCAACAGGCCACCACGCACACAACATTATAAGCCCCATACTATCACTATTTTTATAGACACTACTTACCCTAACCACACACTGCATAATTTGTATTATAGTTTATTCCATAGTTTTCTTTTAAACTTATATTGACACTTTCATGAAAACCTTCACCAGTATTTGAAGACAACATTTTAGCTACAAATTTCATAAAATGCCAATGCCATTTACGATTCGATAGACATAACCACCTAAATTTCACTTTTTAGGTTATTGTAAAAACTTTGTCGTGCTGGTATTTTAACAAGTGTTATCAAACCTAAAATAACCGAACGATTCAAATTTCAATAGAGAATTAGCTATAATATTTTAATAATAGTGATTTTGCAATATCTAATTATTTTGACACAATCGGTAAGTTCCGCGAAACGCACTTTACGAGGCGGACCAGAGATAACGAATAATATACGAGACTGCTTCGGTGGCGCAGTTGTACTACGGTTCGATTATAACGCTGAGTTGAAATTATTCCGGGTTCGAATCCAGGGTCGGGCAAAGTGATATTGGATTTTTCTATTCATTATCAGCCCGGAGTCAAGAATTTGTTCCCATCACAACGTAGGACGAAACACACAAGGCGAAACGTGTGTATCCTGGTAGCACCTCTGTCTGCCCCTTCTGGGGAAAACGCGTGGGTTTATGTACGTGTGTACTGTTTTTGTAATGGCTTGTCAAAATTACTAGACTAGCTGATAATGGTGGTGCAGACAGCTAACCAATTATGTGGGCGAACTCAACTTCTTCAAGCTATCTAAATCAATAAACTACGAGTATATTAATATACAAGGTATATCAAGACTGCGACCGAAAACGAAGCCAGGTGGTAATTTTAGTGCTTACAGACACAATGCAACTAAAAATTTTGCCAACAAAGCGACAGATGTTTTTTTGCATTTTTTAAAATATGATCGAGTTTGAGTGGTATATACTTAGTTTTTGCGAAAATAGTTATTCAAACCTTTGCGTACAATTGCTTCCTTAAAAATAAAAAGGTGTACATTATTGTTTTTGGAAAACTATGTATTTATCACCCAAATACGATGCATTCTATCTAAAGTCACTAATACTACAACCTGGCTTTGTTTTCGGTCGCAGTCTTGATATACCCGGTATAAAAACACGCTATGAATAATAGGAGCATTAATGGAAAAGGTTATTCAAATCCCAGGGCACACCTCTGACTTCTCGGAGTTATTTATGTATTGATAGTCAATCACCACGCACTTTAACGGTGAAGGAAAACATCGTGAGGAAACCTGCATACCGTAGCGATTTTAAAGAATTTCTACGGTATGTAAGTCCGCCAACCCGCACTAGGCCAGCGTGGTGGACTATATGGCCTAACCACTCTCAATCGATTCTCTCGGTTGTAGAGTAGGCCCGTGCCCAGCAGTGGGACGTATATGGGCTGATACAGATACAGAATGGAAAAGGTTGCAAAAACTAGTAGTAGTAAGTAGTCAGATAAACACAGACTTAACTCTAAAGACGACATATTTGTTCGAAACAAAAGATATTTTTCGACAATTGGAAAATACAATGTATTATATTATTTTAATTACTCTATAGATGCGTCACAGTGGCAAAATAATAGTGAATAGGACAGAGTACAGACAGACAAAACAATTCTTATTACGTATATAGCGATAACAAAATTAGCAACAGACAAACAACTTTACGATTTATATTACGTATGCATGAGTCTGATAGCAAGTGTCAAACGGATGTGTTGTTGTAAAAATGCGAGGTCATGGGTTTGAATTCTGGCTACGTACTTTTTTTTAATTTTTTTGTTTGTGCGCTAAATAAATCTTAATAACTAAACGAATATTTAATATTAAAGTACAAATGGCGGTTGTATCGCTCGAGGCAAACTCATACCGACTTATCTCTTACTGTAATTTAATTTAAATATTACTACGGAAACCACTATTTGGAAGTTTATGACAGGTATGACAGGTGCTTTGTAGTCACTTTGTCGTCCCAAAATTTCTGAAACACGGCACAGCATCTGTATCTTCATCATCATCAGCCCTTCAGCGTCCACTGCTGGACATAGGCCTTTCTTATGGCACGCTACTGGGCTCGATCTTCAGCCCATCGTCTCCAACTGCTACCAGCCCACGAATATCGTGGCTCCAGCTGGTTGGAGGGCGTCCCACGCTACGTTTGTCGTTTTTTTACCTGTATCTTACTGTATAGTAAAGGCCATGTATGTGAGACTATTTATAAGACATTATCGTGCATCCCGCGTACCTGTGGTTCATGTCGCCGCGGCCGCTGCGCCGGCGCTGCCGAGCCGGAGCCCTGCGACGCTGTGTCCGCCGACGACGACGATGATTCTGCAATACACATCATGCAACATCAGCCGAGTTATTTAACTTCCAGAGAGAAGCGAGATCGTACCACGAAATTATGGTCTACATTTAAATATTATTACTTCCACAGTGTCTTTTTCTTATTTTTTTTCTGTTGCAATGAATGGCGAGACGAGCATGCCATTCGCCTGATGGTAAGCTATACAAATGCTCATGGACAGTAGCAAAACCAAATAACACCATGATTACCACCATTACAAGCCAATGCTCGCTATTCCACTGCGCCCGCCATCCTGAGACATAAGATGTTAAGTATCAATATGTCCAGTAGTTACTCTGGCTACAATGTCCTTCAAACCGGAACACAACAGTGCAATTACACTGCTGTTTGTTGGAGACATAGACATTGCGGTGGTACCTACCCAGGCCTCTCACATATGAGAGACCTACCACCAGCAAAGTTTATATAAAATTGACATTATTACATGTGACGGAAATTATCTCGGCAATCAAGAGCATCACTAATGTTACCTCTACCTACGCCTACAATGAAACAGTCGTGAAGAAGACATTAATAATAATACCTGATCTGTTGGACTGATGCGGCGCTTGCTGCTTGAACGAGCTCTCCCGCTCGCACGTCGGCTCCTGTTCCCTGAAACAATACAAATGGAAATTAGCTCTACTACTCTCTCTCTCCCTACTTCCTCTAGGTGCCAAGAATAACCTCTATTGATAAGCCTAGTAACTTGTAGATGGTAGGTGATATCTATGAAATAATTGGTAAGTGAAATGGGGAGAGATGGACGATGGCTTTAGCTTTCTCAATCTATAAGGTAATAGGTCCCTAGCCTACTAGAGGCGCTATAGGTAAATACTTTAGCATCATTTTGTACCCGTTCAAAAAACGTAAAGAGACTAAACACTAACCTACTTATTCATAGACAGTTTTAAAACTTATTTTAACTATCGAATGTTTTGTCCCTTTCGAACGACTTTTAAATTCAGTTCGAGCGCAGAAGACAAAACATTCGATAACTAAACGAGGTTTTAAAACTATCTATGAATAAGGCTACTATATTTCGGGGCGACAAGCACAGTGATTTTTTTCGCAGGGCTTAATGAGTTCAGACTTCTGAGGGTTAACTCTTGTATCGTCGTTTAGGTTAACAAGGAAATCCAAATATTTATCTGTCAACGTCCTCTATATTCCTAGAAAAACGCATAACGTTCAACAAATCAGTGTTCACACAAAGCTTATTACTAAATTATGCAAATACAATTTAGCTTCCTTACATCTCAATCTATCAGCAGCTATCGCATGGACATAAACATCGGTATCTAATTGGGGCGAATTAATTGTTTGTATATCGACAATTATTACTGACCCGCGGAGAGTTCGGCACACATTATCAGTTGATAACAGAGACTGTACTTAAAATATAAATACAGACATATGACCCACAGTGAGATACTGGTGGTAGGTCTCTTAAATGTGAGAGGCCGCCTGGCTAGGTACCACCATAATGTCTATTTCTCCCGACAAACAGCAGTGTAAATGCACTGTTGTGTTCCGGTTTGAAGGACATTGTAGCCAGAGTAACTACTAGAGATATTGAGACCTAACATCTTATGTCTCAGGATAGCGATCGCAGTGGAATGCCAAGCAATGCCTTGTAATTCATGGTGTTTGGTTTTGCTACTGTGCATGAGCGGTCCTATCGCTTACCATCAGGCGAATGGCATGCTCGTCTCGCCATTTATCACAATAAAAAAAGTCTTGCGTATCAGAAACTGCGAGAGTTTTCGGTCTACAAACATTGTAACTGCAAAATGGTTTACGCTTATTTATATTATTATGTTTTTATAGACTTTTGTTGTGCTTAAAGCTCTTGCTGAAAGATTTGTATTAGAGAAAGGGTAGGCAGAGGTGCAACCAGGACACCCGCATTTCGCCTTGTGTATTTTATCCCGCGATGTGATAGGGGGCGAGTATATCGCCATATAGAGCAAAAATTTCTAATTCGGATAATAAATAGAATACTTCAATATCACTTTACCTGACCCGGGATTCGAACTCGAGACCTCAAATTCGCAATCGTTCCGTAGTACAACTGCGCCACCAAGGGTGGATACAATACAAATATTTCATAAATTACAAATGAATTCTAACTTTCTGTAAGATTCGTCGTTCCGATACGACAGTAAGGGGCATTCCGATTCCTAATCACCCCTCTGAATCTTGTTTTATCAATATTGTACGTAGCTAGTGTAACAGTAGTCCCTCGTTTATTAACATCATTTTATTACGCATATCTATTATATTGGTTCCGGTTGAAATTTCACTAGGGGTATTATTTCGTGACAAAAGATTTTTGTTACTCGGTTGAATAAATAGCTCGAGAAACATGAGATAATTTTTTTGCGCTGAATGGCGAGACCAGCATGCCATTCGCCTGCTGGTGATACGACCGATCATGGACAGAAGCAAAACCTAACATCATGAAATTCAAAGCAAAGCAAACATAAGATGTTACTCTGGCAAACGTTGAAATCGCTCAACGTACCATACTAAAGATAATTCATTTTTAGTCCATTTTTTTTTCCTACGATAAAACTCTATGAAACAAGCAAAGTCCTTACTGTGCGACAACTATTTTTTGTAAGTACTATTAAAAAACAGCATAAAGAGCTGACATATCGCTCCTTGAATACAAAAGGGCCACAATTAAAAAAAAAATGAAAATCGTTTTATTGCAAAAATGACACCAGAACCGACTATATTTTATAGTGAAAAAAAACTCCCATCATTTTTGCTTATATTATGGCTGCGCTGACTTACCGCCATTTTTGCATTAGCTCACTTTGACAGGTAATGTCAGTGCAAAACCGCCATTTTTTTATTTGCGCCCGGAGATTCAACGCAAACGCACGTCGGTTGCGTGAAAAAGTGCCACAATCCAAAATACGTCTGTGTTGGATTCAAAATTTCAGGTAAGTGTGATTATATTTTACAATACAAAAGTGCCATATTTTGGAAAACGTCCGTTTTGCATTCTAACATTAGTATTTGTAACCATAATATTTAATACAAAAGTGCCATATTTTGGAAAACGTCCGTTTTGCATTCTAACATTAGTATTTGTAACCATAATATATAATACAAAAGTGCCATATTTTGGAAAACGTCCGTTTTGCATTCTAACATTAGTATTAGTTATTATATTTTGTAATACAAAATTGCCATATTTGAAATGCATCCTTTTTGTAATCCAATATTAGTTAAGTATAATTATATTTTATAATACAACAGTAGCATATTTTGAAATACGTCCCTTTTGCATTAAATTATAGTGGAATAAATAATTATTTTTAGCGTGCTAGAATGGGAAGGCCAGAAATATGGCCGTTTTGCATGATAATAATTTTAGTTTTCGTTACAATTTTAAAAATAAAAATTACCATTTTGATGTTAATTTTGTTCTATTTTTATTATTAAATTATTATTATTAAATAATATCAGTGAGTGTTTATAGGGACCTATAATAATATGGGTAGATATTCGTAAATGTTGAAAAATATGTGATTAAGATGCATTGTCCCATATTTTCTGTGAATTTGAATGTTAAATATGAGGTGGTAGCTTAAATATGTTAAATATAATTAAGGTGTTATTCCTGGCAAATTAGTATCGAAAATGTCATATTAAGGATTATTATGTATTTGATTGTGTGTATGTTTTAGTGTATGTACTAACGACCGTATAATATATGTATAGAATTGTGGGTATTTTATGTTTCTTATTTATAAAACGGAAAGATGTTTTGTTTTACAGATTGACAAAATGAATATAGCACGAAAAATGATGAATATGGCAACCTCCGTTCAAGAATCGAAAAAAGTTCAAGCATTACTTGGCCACAATAATAATGTTGCAAAATAAAACTTTCTTTAATACTCTAATTTAAGTTGAGGAGTGTTACTCATAATTTTTTAATAAAAGGGCACACTCAAAATGAAGGAGATCCTGCTCGCTCTCTAATTCAACGCAACATTTCGAATGCTTTAAAATCTTCTCCCATTTATGTGCCGGATCAGTATATAACCCTTATTAAAACTGCAAAGTAGAAAGGAAGACCCTTCGTTGTTCACGAACTTACGCATGAGAGTTTTTTGGATTTAAAATCTCTAAAATCGGCAATTACACTACTACAGAAGATGGACAAAAAGTCAAATGGGCTGATATAAAAACTATTAAAGTCCATCGAGATTATGAGAACAAATTTTTCTTCAAGACTTCTTACGAAACTGAAGAGTTTACCTCGGTAGCCACGCTGACAAAAAGAAGGTCTGCTAATCCTATAGTGCCAAAAAAACTGTACAAACAAAAACTTAAAATAACTGAAACTAAAAAACAGGGTATTCTTAAACTTATTGAGAAAAATATCGTTCCTAAGTATTACCAAAGCTTTTACGAAAATTTGTAATTTTAATAATAGATACCTAATTGTGATAATATTTAGAATAGTTAGTTTTAAATGTTCCTTTTGATAATAAAGACTTATAAATTTCATACAAACATTTACATACCAATAATAAATAACGATTATAAATTGTAACTTAAAATAGTTTACGTAAAAAGTGCCTTAAATTGTTTATAACTATGATTTTGTAAGACTAGTTAGATTATTATTGTGCAATAGTATTATTACATATAAGCTATAATATTTTGCTACTGAACTATGTGCCTTTAGAACTGATCTCGTATTTTGTTTTGTTTAAATTATTAATGATAAATTGAGACAAGTTAGTCAGTTGAGATTATTTTTTGAGTTTTTTAGAGAATTTATTCATGAATATGGTTATTTTATGTATATTTTGATAATGATTATTACAGTTTTATCTCTTGTTTTTTCTATTATTCTTACAAATATAATTGTTTTAGAGAGATGTTTAATTTTACTGAATGATAGTTACGTACAAAGTTGATCTCAATTATATTACTTAATAATAAGTTAAGATTTTTTAGTTTAGTTTTTTTAATACAATGTTTTCCTGGTGTCCATTTCCTTATATTTTTATTTAGTAATAAGATTAAACTTTTTGATACGGTTTTTTACCAAAAAGGTACAATAAACCATTTTTATTTGTAAAATTGTGTTTAGTTTTTGACATATTTTTTATAATATTGGTTCAAATCTTGAATGCAAAAGGGACTTTTATGCTTTTTTTTCTTAATACGTAACAGCTATTACAAAGTTTATATTGTAGATAGATAGAGCTAAAAAATACGCATCTAATGATATATTAACATTTTATATTTAATTAATAAATATATGAAATATTATAAAAAAACAGTTTCAAAAATTTGTTTTGGCTGTCCTGTAAAATTTATGGATTTCGATTTGTGTCCCTTTTGTATTCAAGGAGCGATATGATCCAAAAATATTAAATACGCGAAGATCATACGCAGTCTGTGTCCGAAAAGTTATCCCGAAAACCTCATTTGTTAGGAGATTCTACATCGCTCTGGCTCCTTTTTTGTACAATAAGATCAACCGAATTCTTAACATTTATCCGTTAACTGCAACTGAATGTAAAATTAAAATTACCAACTATTTACAAAAACTCACGTATGAAGAAACTGAAAACCTAATTAACATACCTACCTAACGTAAAATAACAGATTTCTAAATTAAAGCAGGAATACTATAACATGTACACATACACAGTACACACACCCTCTGACAATCACACATTCACAACACACCTTACACACTCAGAGGTCATCACATCAAAGACACGTGCACACACGTATACACACGTAGTTTTCTTTTTCCTTTTTTCTAGTTTCTAAAAAGCTTATAAATGTTAGAATAATTTGATTTATTATTTACCTTAAGTTTCTAGAACTTGGTATGGCTGTTCTAATTAAGACACCCTTATTGTTTCTTGTATAAGATAAAGCATACACTGGGAAAGGCACTGAAAGCCGATATACAGGTATATACCTAGTTCGGCTTCAGAAGCGCCCAACGACATAAAATTGTATCACATTAGCTTTAAGACCTTATGTTTGTATAAATGCTGTACCTCAAGTTGTTGAAATAAATTATTATTATTATTAAAAAAAAATATCCTTTAAACCGGAACACAACAGTGCATTTACACTGCTATTTGTTGGAGAAATAGACATTGCGGTGGTACCTACCCAGGCGGCCTCTCACATATGAGAGACCCACCAAACCAGTGTTTCCATTCACCGTTAAAGTGCATGTATATGACACCGAGGCGCAGTTTACTACGGGACAGCCGTGAAACGAGAGACCGCAGGTTCGATCCCGCACCGAGCGAATGATTGTGAATTTGTGACACAAATATTGTTTGTGAGACCGTAAAATCACTCATGGTTTCTGGTATTTTATTGTAGGATCAGGACAATGTGAGTGACTGTTGGCTTTATTTATTTATAATATACTATATTTTAGCTACTTTAATAGCGGTAACAACAATACCTTTGTTGATAATCTAAGATCCACTTGAGTTAAAATGCACCGGCTCTATTAAATAATCTGTAAAGATATTCATGTTATCCGCATAAATTGAGCCATCTGTCTTCTTGTTATCAAATGTATGATAACGAATTTCATAATATAGGTATACATACAATATATAAATAATAAATAAATACACCCAACGGTCACATACAAAGTCCTGACCCCACACTAAGAGCGAGTCTTGTGTCATGGGTATCAGAAACTACGATAGACTTTTCGGTCTCACAAACACCCAGACCCGAAACAAATATTTGTGGTTCACACAAACATTTGTTTCGGTGCGGGGATCGAACCCGCGGCCTCTTGTTTCACAGGCGGCGTCCAACCAACTGCGCCACGGAGGCTGTCAAATATACATAATTATGTTATTTAGTAGCATAGATCGACTGGTTGTATAAAGTTTTGGTGGTCATTAATTACTGGGATGACAAAGTATACCTTGGACGGTGAAGAAAAACTTCGTGAGGAAACCTGCTTATCATAGAGATGTTTAATCATTTCTATGGTATTTAACGTCCGCCTGGCAATAGGCCAGTGATAGACTTTGGCCTAACCCCTCTCAATGGAACTCTAGTAGGTATACCAGCTCGGTTGAACGGATTATTTTCAACCCAGCCGGTATACCTAATAGTTCCATTAAGAGGGTTTCGGTCATACGCCATAGATCTCAAAGCCCGCGACTCTTACATACATAAATAAACTCTCGCCTTTATCCCAGAAGGGGTAGGCAGAGGCGCCACCAGCACACCCACATTTCGCCTTGTATGTTCCGTCTCATCATGTGATAAGGGACAAGCCTATCGCCATATCGGGCACAAATTCCTAACTCCGGGCTGATAATGAATAGAAAATCCCTCACTTTGCCCGACTCGGGATTCGAACCTGAGACCTCAGCTTTGTAGTCGTACCGTAGTACAACTACGCCACCGAGGCATTTACATTAGGTATCATACAAAAACGGCTGTCAGCGCTGATAACCCAGCTATTGCCTATATCAATAAAACGAATGACATATTACTAATAACTACTTTAACATCTATTTGGGAGTTATATTAATTATTATCGACTGCCGCGGTGGCGCAGTTGTACTACGGTAGGGCGACGCTGAGGTCTCAGGTTCGAATCCCGGGCCGCGCAAAATGGTATTGAATTTTTCTATTCATTATCAGCCCGAAGGCAGGAATTCGTGCCCGATATGGCGATTGGCTCGCCCCCTATCACATCGAAAGACGAAATACACAAGGCGAAATGTAGGTTGATAGCATCTCTGCCTAACTCTTAGATGTCCTCTCGATTGTAACAGAGTCTAGAAAAAAATAGATTGGTGAAGTATAAAAATTCGACCTAGCTACATTTAGGGCGAGTCGGTAGGGGTCGACCTCACCGTACCTACACCATCCAAATCGGTGATACCCTCAACAAGGGTCAGGTCAAAAGTACCCTGAACCGACGAGAATGCATGAAGAGATTGATGAAAGTGGATGAAGCGAAAGTAATATGTCAGGATCGAGCAAAGTGGCGATCCATAGTCTCTGCCTACCCCTATGGGATACAGGCGTGAAGATTATGTATGTTATGTATGTATGATTTAATTCATGAGCAAAATATATCCAGTGGTATCTTTGCCCAAAGCTTGATATCTACTTAAAATACTCTTCGTTATCCTTAATCACACAGAAAAACCCTTCATCAAACGCATATCTTAAAGTCTTATAAAACCACTGACCGGAAAATTCCCCACCCTATTTATACAAGCCAGATGCCCTGGTTCACTATGTCAAGGTCTCAGGTCGGAAACCTCGCGTGCCAGCTCGATGTCGATTTTATCCGACACGACGCTACGGTTACTGTCCCTTTGGTGGTCTTCTCATGAACTTGATTTTAAAGAGCTTTTATTCTAGCTCTCGCGGGAAACACCAACAAGATGAGCAAATGAAAACCTCTTAAACAAATAAATACACCCAACAGTAACGTAGTCCTGACCCCACACTAAGATCGAGTCTTGTGTCGTGGGTATCAGAAATTACGAGACTTTTTCGGTGTCACAAACACCCGAAACAAATACCTGTGGTTGACACTAACATTTCTCGGTGCGGGAATCGAACTCTCGGCCTCTCATTTAACAGCCGGCGTCTAACCAACTGCGCCATGGAGGCTGTCTAATTTCTTCGTCTAAAAAATTCTACACATCCGTGAGAGACGAGCTGGACAGAAGCCGGCGGAGGCAAAGCATCCGCGCCAGATGCAACCCTGATTCTGACCACGATCCCCAGACATGAGGGACCGACCAGAGAGGTAGAGATTCTAGTTCTAAGTGACTGCTCTGCACTTGATGGTAAGTCCAGTACAGATAGCACCGAATGGTCATATACCAAGGTCTTTCAAATATCTAGTACATTGTGAACGTAGATGCATTTATGGCTTCTTAAAATAGGAAGGCAATCGTTGGGAAAGTGGACGGGAGGTGAGGTATAGAGTAAGTCACAGCTTTCTGTGAGACAGGGATAGTCAGGGCAAGTCTACCACTTCTGATACTTTATCACCAATTAGCGGCTCGGTCCAGCTTCTCCCGGGCGCAGATAGTTTTTGAGTCCAGTCCCCATCAACAATATTTTAGATATTGTTTTTACACCTCGAGTTACATTATTGGAGTTTTAGTAAGAATCCCTAACTTTTTTGTAAATATAATGTAGCCTATGTCACCCGGAATAATGAAGCTTTCCAACAGTAAAAGATTTTTTCTAATCGGTTCATTAATTTCGGAACATATTCAGTGCAAACAAACAATCAAATCTTTCCTCTTTATTAGTAAAGATGAATCCTCTATCTTAAATGCACTTTGAAACTGGTTTAGTGCAGACACTATGCAAAAAAAGTAACTAAAATCATTCAACAACCATAATCATCTCCACATCAATTGCACCATTCATCGGCACTTAGCGATCATGCGATAGTTCGCGGGGATTCGAACCAATAACCGCGTAATGTGCTGGCGAACGACCTTGTCTGGCCACGACTGCGCTGAGGTCAATAACACATGGCGAAAGCCTGGCAAGAGTGAGCTGGACTCGGAAACCCAGGGTTCCGTAGCATATTACACTGTTAAAGACTTTTTATTACAAATAACTAATGCAACTCCTGTAAGCCAGAGTAACATTTTATGATGGAGAGAAAAGAAAATAAAAAATGTTATCCTTGTAGTTAAATTGTTCAACACAGAGACACGACCGCCATCGCAAAAAAAAAACACTGACGACATTCATTGGATAATATTTGTATTTATTCCTACTTATACTAAGAGACCTTTTTTCGTGCCAAATTTTATGATTCTTCATTTGCCCTTTAGCCTCTAATCGTAATTTCGAGCGTAATATCAATTAATTTTGTCTTGTGTGACATGTTTGGGAGTAGGTTATATAAATTTAGGTAGCTTTCAAGTCAATAAGAAAGCACTTTGAATGTTTTCTTTAGGGTCAGACGACCAGAAGGGCAAATAAGTTATCACATACGCGTCCCTTTTTCGATACAGAACCCTAAAAATGTACATTGAGTGCTCGTACAGGAATTTAATCACCTTTTATGACCTCCACGGCATGTCCGATAGGCGAAGAATTTGAGCGAATTTCGTCAAAGAGAAATACCAAATTTCCATACGTGAGCCTGAGCGTAATAATATGAAATTAGTATCATTATTTAGGCAATATTATATGGTTTAACCATGCTTAATTTTAAGTTAATTGGCAATTGCGTTTTTGAGGTATATTGACGTAAAGTCGAATCGATTCAATCGGGTTTTTTCATGTCAACTTGATTTTTTTTTATGCGATGTTATGTTGCAATTTTCAATTGTATATTTTTATTTTATTTTTTGGGATAAGATATAGTTTTTTTTGTATTATTAAAACGGTTAAGGCGTGGGCTTACTCGCTCTTTTTGGTGGTATGATATTCATATTTGGCCGGATATTGGCTACTGAATTCGATGTTGGAATACCATAGTGACGTAAGTGTGTCACGTTAAGGTCCACTCTGTCTATACCCTGTTGAGCAGACCGGCAAAATTGTGCCAACTGACGAGAGATACCAGACTACCGATAAATATTCTATAAAATTTAGACCGCATTTTTAAATTTAATTCATTAACGCCCGAATACTAAAACGCCATTTATATGTTAAGTTGCACTTAACTACCCACGTGCCACTTAGTCAGTACATTTAAGCGAGACTTGCGTATTTAAGTGCAACTTAATATATAAGTGGCGTTTGAGTATTCGGTCGTGAATCAAGTGCATTATATTCACTTTTCGTATCAAAATATAATACATTCTTGAAAATCGGAAAAAATATTTCACTCACGCCTTTATCCCAGAAGGGGTAGGCAGAGGCGCCACCAGGACACCCACATTTTGTCTTGTATGTTCGCCATATCGGGCAAGAATTCCTGACTTCGGGCTGATAATGAATAGAAAAGCAACATCACTTTGCCCGACCCGGGAATAAAAACAAAAAAAAATTCAACTTCAAATACACACGTAATCTAATTGGAAAGCATACAATCTGCATTACAGGCTACAGCGTTAGAGGCCTTCCTAATTTGACGTCACTCGGTCAAAGTCAGCCTCAAGTATGGCATAACCGAAAGGCCGTCATAACTGGCATTTAGGGTAAAATAAGCTACATACACTTAATAACTATACATTAGCTTTCTGCCTCGGTGGCGTAGCTGTACTGCGGTACGAATACATAAGCTGAGGTATCGGGTTCGAATCCCGGGTCGGGCAATATTTATTATCAGCCCGGAGTTAATTTGTGCCCGATATGCCGATGGGCTCGCCCCCTATCACATCATGGGACGGAACATACACGACGAAATGTGGGTGTCCTGGCAGCACCCCTGCCTACCCCTTCTGGGAAAAAGGCGTGACTTTATGCATGTAAAACTAAGTGTATATTTGTTATGTATTGTGGTGTTAGCATAGTGGTTTTGTTATGAAATTCTGTTTGCGCGAAACCGATAAAATTTTACCTATAAATAATAAATTTAAATTAATATACCCAACGGTCACATAATTATGTACTTAGTCCTAACCCAACATTAAGATCGATCAAGTCTTGTGTCGTCAGCATCAGGATTTACGAGAGACTTTTCGGTCTCACAAACACCCAGACACGAAACAAATACCTGTGGATCACACAAAATTGTCTCGATCGGGGATCGAACCCGCGGCTTCTCATTTCACAGCCAACGTGTAACCAACTGCGCCATGGAGATTTGCCTGATGGTAAGCGACATGACCGCTCATGGACAATAGCAAAACCAAATAACACCATCATTTACAAAGCAATGTTTGGCATTCCACTGCACTCGCCACCTGAGCCATAAGATGTTAAGTCTCAATGTGTCTAGTAGTTATTCTGGCTACAATGTCCGTCAATCCGGAACACAACAGTGCATTTACACTGCTGTTTGTTGGAGAAATAGACATTGCGGTGGTACCTACCCAGGCGGCCTCGCACATATGAGAGACCTACCACCCACCATTAACATTTGCACGTCCTAATTTTTGGCAACTAATTACCTACGTAAATAACTGTCAAGACCTTAACTTAAGCTTACTACACTATATACGATATAATATGACAAATAACATTCGGCCGACAAAAACTTACTCCAAGCAAGCGTCGGGCGACAAGTCATTAGTATCTGCCACAGTTTTTGTCCGCGCAAAAAGATCTAGGTAACGGCATTGCGGTGGTTATGTGATTCCATGAATACCATTAAACACCATTCTGTGACCGACTTATCGAATGACCAGGTTTAGCGCAGATATCATCAACCACTGTGATTACACAGCCGATAATCGCATTGGACACTTCTCCGACTGAAAAGTACAATTCAGAGGGGTGAGGCCATGGTCCAAAGCACTGTAATTGGCTTTGTATACGCTCGGTGCGAGTTTCTGCGTCCCAAATGAAGCAAATCTTGGTCTGGTGTAGTCATTTCCGTGCTCCTGGGAACAGCTCGACTTCTGTTCAATGATGATGAGTGCTGTTGTATCCAGAAAGAAATAGACTGTCCATTACAAACTAGCCTAAATAAAGTTGCGAAGAATGGCGAGACGAGCATGTCATTCGCCTGATGGTAAGCGATACGACCGCTCATGGACAGTATCAAAAACCAAACAACACCATGAATTACAAAGCAATGGTATTCCACTGCGCTCGCCATCCTGAGACATAAGATGTTAAGTGTCAATATCTCCAGTAGTTACTCTGGCTACAATATCCTTCAAACCGGAACACAACAGTGCATTTACACAGCTGTTTGTTGGAGAAATAGACATAGCGGTGCAACCTATCCAGGCGGCCTCTCACATATGAGAGACCTACCAGTAAAAGTTGAAAGAGTAACGAACAAGCCTTAATAATCAGATGCAATGTGATCATTTTACGGAGTAAGTATATTAGGGAAGATCGTCTCTAAACTAAAAAGAGTAAACACAATTATCCAGGCAAATGCGGTCTTCATTTGTATTACAAACTGACCATTACTAGTTTAAAAGACACAGCATTGCGTAGACAATGTGTGGGAGATGGGCATGACGCTACGGATTCAATCAACTTTGTGTACCATCAGTTCAGTCAGTGCCCCTAGCCGGAACATTTTGCAGTATCGTAATAGAATAGTAATAGTAAAATTTTGTATGGGAATTTAAACAGCGCCATTGTGAGCGTATTTGGAACTAAAATTTCACAGCGGGAAACGTTTACTTTACTATACGAGAATTACTATACGATACTTCAAAATGTTCCGGCTAGGGGCAGTGATAGAACAAAATATTCGTTTTTTTTTAACTGGCACAGCATAGTGACTGCACTGCACCTGGTGGTAAGCACAATCCCGTGCGGAGTATCGAATGGCTTCAGACGGTAGTCTCATACCATTCGATACAATCATGCCGGCCGGCTAAGATGCTTCTACACACTACAGCAAAAAATTCTTAAATTATGATTATTTGACAGCCTCCGTGGCGCAGTTGGTTAGACGCCGGCTGTGAAACGAGAGGCCGCGGGTTCGATCCCCGCACCGAAACAAATGTTTGTGTGATCCACGAAACCAATACTTTTGGATCACGCAAACATTTGTCTCAGAGCGGGAATAGAACCCGTGGCTTATCGTTTCACAGCAGGTAGCTAACCAGCTGCGCCACGGCAGCTGCCCAAATAGAGTATCACCGATGGATCCATGGCTAGTCGACACAATGATGCCGGCTTAATACGATCCAAATATACAACGGATGAACCCGAAACGCGACACACCTCGATGACTCACTGTCTTGCTAGCCGGCCGATACCTATATTCTACCCACTAACAATACAGCAAAGAAATTAATTAATGATCCAATAAAAGCCATGTCTTTATTGGTCTAGTGATAAACACATTTCATACCAATCATGCGATATAGGTCGTTTACAATCTTCTGTCGCCGTCAAGCGCTGTTGTCAAAATAATAAGAATGGTTTTTCTCTCTTCACATTTTATTACATTGGACATAATATTATTATTATTCGATTACGAGAATAAATGCCCGATTTTTATATTATGAAAACATATCCCAAACAATGCGTTAAATAAACATTTTTTAATTTTATTTTTAGTTCTAATTTTCGCCACACGCTAGTAAATGGTAGATGACATTTGTCTTAATCGTGTGTCAATGCGGTACCCAGTACCCTAGCTATAAAATTGTTACAGCTGGATTACATCCCAAACGTCTGGGCCTAAAAATCGTTACTCTGTCTAGGTCAGTGTTTCTCAAGGTAATCGACAATGCCCCTCTGAGCGCTAGAGGCTTTCAGGTGGGATGAAAATAGGGGGCGTTGTTTTTTTGTTGTAAGAAACAGTTTAAAGTTTAAACTTATTATGAAATAACTCATTTTTTCATTAAAAAGGGTCGTGATATGTGAACACGGGTGTTTTAGATCTCTAGGTAGAGATTTTTTTTTATTCTAGCACGCCAAAATCACTTTGACAGATTATTACAGTTCAGACAGATTATTTCCTGACATGAGAACATCGACCGACACAATCTTGCCAACTTGATTGTTTTTTTATTGCAATGAATGGTAGACGAGCATGCCATTCGCCTGATGGTAAGCGATACGACCGCTCATGGACAGTAGGAAAGCCAAACAACACCATGAATTACAAAGCAATGCTTGGCATTCCACTGTGCTCGCCATCCTGAGACAAGATGTTAAGTCTCATTATATCCAATAGTTACTCTGATTGTATCCGGATATACACAGCTTCCACATGAAACGGATGGACTATACGGCCTAACCCTTCTCAATCGTACTCTAGATTGCAGAAGAGGCCCGTGCTATGCAGTGGAATGTATATGGGCTGATACAGAACCCGAAACGTGAAACACTTACGTAGGTCCCAATTATGAGTCCTTACCTCTGCCTATCCCTTCTGGGATAAAGGTGTGAGTTTATATGTGTATGTAAATTATAAGGCAATAGATATTTTATCGATAAAGGGGGCGATAGTAAATTTGAGAACCTCTGGCCCAGATCGCCTTAGACACAAAGACGTCCTAACCCGAGGTCGTTCCATTCCAGATGAAATTCCCTCCACTATTGTTTTATCCGTGTTTCACGCTGATTAAACTTTTTCTAGGCTTAAAAAACGAGAAATAGCCGCATTTGGCGACATTTTTCAAGCCTCCGGACTTGTTGATAGAAGTATCTTGGTGAAGGTTATCGTTGATTAAAGCTTTGATGGAGGCTTTGCAATAAGATGCTCTTGTGTTTTTTGCATCTGTATTTTTATATTGGTTCAAATGATATGAATGATTAAGACACCCTTGGTAGTAGACGTAGTGAAGTATAAATTGAGAATCATTGATTCTATTGATTCGATTTATTACTTTTTTTATTTAATTTGTTGTCGTTAGTAAACGATATGTCATCTGTAATTGGCGGACGCCGCACATATCAAATTTAAACATTAATGTTGTACCTTCCACTATGTTAATATGCGCAAATGCTAATCTAGCGCTGTAGATGAATCTAATAAAAAATAAAAGTGAGACTTTCCCGCCCATACACACATCACTGCAACTTCTGTCAGCCAGGATCAACAGTGACACGCAAAAGAATTGGCACCGACCTCGGGGGCTCGGCGAGAAAAATAAATAAAAGTATAACAGGTGATTAGAGTACATACAATTATGTTATTTTAAACCCAAAACGCGACACACATGGGTCACTATGACGGCTCCTAAACAGCCGTGCATGTTTGCAATCCAAGCTGTCGACCACCAGAAAAAACCTTGTAAGTAGTCTCGTTGCGTTGACCCCATGTAAACATCAGACGAGGCTGTTTTAATGATATTTGTTGTTTAACAATCCAGTAATAATTAAAATTACTTTAGTTCCTAATTACTGTTTAAGTAATCCATTAAGTAGTCGATAAGCGATGGACTAAACCCTCAACTTAACATAATTATTGCATTCATTCTTATTATGGAAATCCACGCATCAGGTGGACTTCATAAACGTTGTAAGAAGTAGCTGGATGCAGACTGCATCAACAATTTTTTATAATAATCACTCTTTGTCTCTCTCTACCATTCTAGATTATATTCTATTCTCTTCTTAATCACTCTCTTCAGCCAAAGGAAGTCCACTGCTCATCACACCCTTTCCCAAGGATCTGCCCATCAACCTGTTGGAAGATGCCTGCATCCAGCGCATTCCTGCAACTTTAAATTATTCTGACATTTTTAACGAATATTTGTATCTGCAAGTAATAACCATCTCTAGATGGTCCTTATCTACAAGTCACTATCATATTCATAGTAGTCACTTTGTCGTACCAGTAAGAAAAAGCTTTCGCAAAATTGTCAAATCTAACCAAATTATGTTTCTCGAACCGGTAAACCAGCACACATGTATTGCCTTACTTGGAGAGTTCACAGCTCATGTAAAGTGCTATTACTCTAACAAAAATCGCTGCTATAAAACAAAAAGTTTAACACTTAACAACACGTTTAAAAGCCGATCGAGGGCAAACGCTAGAACACGCAGATCATTGAACCATGAAAATCCTAATTAAGGCCGGCAAAAAACGGAGAAATCGGTAATTTATTTATTCTTTGCACTAAGGACACGACAGTTTGAAAATTAACAAAGATTTTGTAGAGCTGTAAGGTCATTAACGCTACAGTACAAATGTGACGGGAAATGATGTATCAGCCAATAAAAATCCACTGCTAAGCAAAGGTCTCCAACAATCGCAAGTTCGATTGCGAAGGCTTAGGCCATAGTGCACCATGCTACCCTATTGCGTGTTGGTAGACTTCAATCTTCACACACCATAGAAGTGGTAGGTCTCCCATATGTGAGGAGCTGCCTGGGTAGGTACCACCGCAATGCCTATTTCTCCCCCCACACAGCAGTGTAAATGCACTGTTGTGTTCCGGTTTGAAGGACATTGTAGCCAGAGTAACTACTGGACATAATGAGACTTAACAACCTATGTCTCATAATTGGGACCTTAGTATGTGTCACGTTTCGGGTTCTGTATCAGCCCATATACATCCCACTGCAGGGCACGGGCCACTTCTACAATCTAGAGTACTATTGAGAGGGGTTAGGCCGTATAGTCCATCCATTTTGTGTGCAAGCTGTGTATATCCGGATACAATCAGAGTAACTATAGGAAATAATGAGACTTAACATCTTGTCTCAGGATGGCGAGGCGAGCGCAGTGGAATGCCAAGCATTGCTTTCTAATTCATGGGATGTTTAGATTTCCTACTGTCCACAACCAGTCGCATCCCTTACCATCAGGCGAATGGCATGCTCGTCTCGCCATTCATAACAATTAAAAAAACTGCCAGCTCACACTTGGCCAGTGTGGTGGACCATGGCCTAAGCCCTCTCAATCATACTCTCAGTTGTAGAGGAGTTGCATGCTCTGCAGTGGTTGTTTCTGGGCTGATACAGTACATTACAAACTATGGAGAGTATGTATCTAGTTTAACATGATAATCAAATCAAAATTTTTTTGAACAACCAAAATAAATTTTGCAACTACTTTGACATTCATATATAACCAAAACAATAATCTATGATAAAATACATCCCTAATGACAACATTCTTATAATTTCACAAACAAATTAAAGTCAAATGACACTTTTTTATACCATCCTACACAAAATGGGATGTCACATTTTAATTATAGCATATGAGAAATTTTAAAATGAGGATGTCTGTATTACTATACAGATAAAAATGCAGAGCTATTTATATGCAAATAATAAAAAGATAAAACTGGTTTATGACAGAAATACCTTGAACCAATAACATGAAGAGATTGATGAAAGTAGAAGGAGCGATATTCATGTACCTATCCTTATTAATCCAAAAAAAAAAAGGGGGTAAGAATGTTCAATGTAATAGTCGCCGAGGCCGAAAACGGCTAGGAATACATCATCATCAATCCAAAAAAAGGAATAAAAAATTAAGCTTCTCTCATCTACATCTTAGACTGCTCTGGCTTTCTAATTTTTTTATAATATCTTTTTTTTATTAAACAATTTTTATTTAGGGGATTTTAGACAATATTAGTCTATGCCAGCCCCATCGTAACCTAATTATCACAATGCAAATAAGCAACACTAGGCCTTAACTGCTAACTTATATAATATAATAGCTGCATCAGAGAATTTTCTTATGTTCAAACCGTGGATGTCTGAAAGAAATTGCCTAATGCGACAAAAGTGCTATTTACATTCATTTCATCATCACTCATCCTATCCCATCCCATCTGTTTGAGTATACCGGGGATATATCAAGATGGCGGTGTAAAAGTAACAAATATTATATCTGAATTTCTGCCTCAACCCATGGTAACAAAAAAAAAAATTCGGGAGAAAAAGTAGCCTAAGTGTTAATCCAGGGTGTCAGCTACCTTCATACCAAATTTCATTGAACTCCATTAAGCCATTTCTAAGTTAATTGTGCAAAATCACACAAACAAACAGACAGAAATCCTAAAAATCATTGTTTTGGATTCTATTATGTTAATACAGACCAACTCATATTAGTTTTTCTCATTTAACTTCCATGTACAGATTTCAATCGGTTACAAATTTATTATATGTACACAGATGATATTTAAGAAATCACAATTTATATAACATAACAATTAAGTACATTTTCTACAGTCAATCAGCCTTATCCATAGACAGATTTCAAACCTATTATAGTTATTGAATGTTTTGTCTTCTTTTCGCTCAAACTGGAATCTAAAGTCATTCGAAAGGGACAAAACATTGCATAACTAAAATAGGTTTTTAATCTGTCTATGAATAAGTATATCTGTGTAACAATCATAAGTATACTTAACTATTGAGTATTGGTGATTCTTTCTGACATTAAGATTATTAGATTGACACAAATTATGAAGGGAATTGGCACCCATAGAGGAGAAAAGGTTACTAGAGAATAATTGAACAACCCTTGAAACAAAGCTTGCACTAATTATTATAAGACAATTCCAGTTTTTAGTCTGCTACTTTTAAGGCCATTTATATGGAGTTTTGTTTATTTGACTTTAATGGTATTCGAAAATAAAAGAATTCTTTTGTATAAAGCATAGGAAAAATGTTAACCTAGATCTTTATCACTTAATATGTGTATTTCTTATCAGAAAAATTCTAATAGGAATAAATCTCTAACTTGTCGTGACTTTTGTCTTTTATGCAATATTGGCACATTTTACGATGGCAAATCTAGATTTGCAATTTTCGTAAATTGTGATCTACATAAAAAGACGCACATATTATTATCCAAGCACTAATGTTGAGTCTGAAAACAGGCAGAATTTTCTAATTTATATATTAATTATCCATGATTACAAAATATATTTTTTACCCAATTTTGGCACATAATTGGCACGTTTGAGCTACGGATGTCTACAAATATATACGTTCGACTTCACAGTGACATTTTATAGTAAAAAATCTACGCAATTTTAGCCACTACTTGTACACAATAAAGGTCAAAATCGTTTGATAACTTCTTCGCGTAATCGGTTCCCGAATATAAGGGCAGGAATTATTGATTTTTAATCATAAATTAATTTCTTAATTACCTTCCAGATTTCACTCGTGGCAACACGATATAATCACAAACACGTCCATAACAACACAAAACCAGTTTTTAGTTAGAAAAAAATAGAAATCTAATGAAAAAAACAACTAAAATTAAACGACATTACGCTAAAAAGAAATGAAGATAATAATCCGGCCGAATTGGATTTTCTTTGTCGCGTTACAACACCGCATTGTTACGTCACTTTCACTTGCGGTCGGGTTATAATTCGAGCGAGACGAACATACGAATGGTAACCCACCCACTAATAATCGATTTTTATCCTAGCACGACGGTATTAATTCGAAATAAATATGTTTTCAGCCAACAAAACACTGAAAATTACCCTATAAACACATCTCCCACGTAAATATGTGTAAAATCTGAAATAACTTACCGAAGAAAATTTTTCGGTGTCGTCCCGTTTGACAAGGAACAAAATTAGAATCGTTCAAAATTCACACATTAAACACTTTACAACAGAGCTCTTGTGACAAACGCGATGATTAAGCGTTACAAAACGCGCGGGCGACGCTCCCCGTTGTTGTTCGCGACATATTTTTATATTTTCCCGTGGTTTTAGACGAGAACCATCATCGATCGCGAAGCCATGACAGATACATTTTTCACTGAGTGAAGTATGATGCGCTCGCTCAGCTGACGGACGAGTTTTTTTTCGGAACCTTGCAGTGAAGCTAGTTGCAAAGCCAGTTGTCAGGTCGGTGACCTCTGCGACACAATTTTAGTAACTTTCAAATACAATAATTTGGGTGCCATTTAAATATTTGCATTCTGGAAAACATGTAAAACTCTCCTTGACAAATTTAAATTGTTTGCCAGAAATGTTATTTGCGATTGTGAAGACAGAAATTGCGCATGATTCACATAACGCCACCTATGAATTTTCTTCCGAACTGTTTATAGTCGCGGTGAAAGGTGTTATGAGGAGAAAAGCGATAATAGTATAGGAGCTAGCAACGTTTTCGAGAAAGAATTTTAGGACAGCTGATTTTGTGATATGTTGTCTTTCTTGCACTTTCGGTTAGAATCTGGGCTATCTGGCTGGCGGTAGCGGTTGCGTTCTTTAGTGCGCATCCTACCTGTCCAGGTAATAATCCTGGATTTTAAAAACATTTTAGAAGGCGTAATTTTTAATTTTTTGTTTTTAAATAAGTCTACCTGACATACTTTTTTTATTGCCAGACATTTTTGACGATGCTAACTATGTGCCATACGCGATTTTTTATTTTTTTTTATAAAAATTTCAAAGTATTTTATAATGTCTGTAATTTTAATATTATGTTATTTAAAGATAAGAAAAACTTAAAATAAATTTGCCAGACATTAATTCGATTGTTAAGTCTTGAATTAAAATGAAAAAGTCATGAAAGTATTAGCATCATCAGTGATTTGATCTTGTTCTATTTGTTGTGTTATTGAGTTTATGCTAGGTAGTGTGGTTGTTTGTGTTGACGCATGAGTGGACCCCTGCGCGGTTAACATATTATTTTTCAGGATTTGGCCTGATCCAATATTTTCCGTATCGGTGTTTATGGGTTCGGTGCTATCAACATTAGAAGATATTAATGACTCAGAAGTACAATTGTTAACTATTAGTGGGGGCCGGTTGTCTCTCATTTCTTCTTTTAGTTTTTCCGAAACTTCCTTTTTTATTCTGTTTATGACTTCGTCAGACAATAGTTTATTACGAATAATGACTCTTCTTTGATCTGCGATTCTTTGAGCGGATACATTTAACTGTGGATATTTTAAAATAAACTGATCGTGTAGTTTCTTGCAGTACATGGTTTTATCTGTTTCTAAGTTGGTAACATAAAAGTATGTGTGCATGATAAAAACATTAATATCATCACTCCATTTCATGCGCACTCTTGGCTTACCAGCCTTGGTGGTCGTAGGTTGAATAGCTTGAGCCTCCTGCGAAACACTCTCGGCTGGTGTAGCTGCACCATCACAGCTACTCCTACTATCTTGTACATCTACAATATCGGCTGTAGTCCTTGAGGACATTCCCCTACCCCCCGCGTCCCCGACTCCCGCCCAGCCGTCCAGCCGGGAGTCACTGGCTAGCATGCTGTCACGCCCGTGGCCCACAGACGTGCCCCGACGATCACCCTCGGGTAGCGACCCTATACGTACATTTCTTTTACGAGTCTCCATATTAATGGGTTACCTTTGCCTTGTTTGCCGAGTAGGTTTAAGTTATACACGTTGCCCGCCCCCCACGTGGTCTGGTGTTCGACACGGACGTAAGGTAGGATTTTGGGGGGCTTATTATTATTATTATTTTTTAACCTTAGGCTAACTCAGTTTTAACTGGTTGTTAGTAATGGTTACGAGCCATAGCCAAGTAACCATAACTTAAGACCGGCCTTGTAATGTGACGTCAGGTTCCAGGTTGTCACATTGCATAAACTTCCTGACTATCCGGCAGGTATTTAGTATTGCCGCCTTTTGTAGGAGGTTATAGGTATGTGGGGGTAGGTTGAGTAATTTCAGGCTATGGTGTAAGTAATTAGGGATGACTCCTGTGGAAGATATTACAATAGGGACTATGTATACTTTTTCCATTCGCCATATCCTAGCTATTTCCTCCTTGAGTTCAGTGTATTTAGTAATTTTTTCGGTTATAGTTTTCAAAAGATTATGGGTATTTGGGATCGCTATATCTACAATATATGCTATTTTATTATGTTTATCCTGCAGCGTTATATCCGGCCTATTGTAATGTATAGTTTTATCGGTAAGTATTGCGCGGTCATAGTACATTTTATAATTATTATTCTCTAATACTGGGTTTGGTGTGTATTTATAATATGGTGTGTACGTGTTATTATCTGGGATTAAGTTATATTTTGTGGCCAATTTCTGATGAATTATATTAACAACTTGATTATGTCGGTGAGTGTAATCTGTTTGAGTGAGTGTAGGGCAAGCTCCTGTGATGTGCTGAATTGTTTCTGGGTCTCTATGGCATTTACGGCATTTATCGTCTGTAGCGTTGGGGTCTTTAATTATATATTTCCTAAAGTTTCGGGTATTGATAATCTGATCTTGGATAGCTATTATAAAACCTTCGGTTTCAGGGAACAGATTGGCATTAATTAACCACTTATTCGAAGCTTCTGCGTCAATGTGAGCTTGCTCAAGATCATGGGGGTGTCGACCATGTAGTGTTTTAGCTTTCCAACGATCTATCTTTTCTTTATCTGGGGGTGTAAGTCTATTAAATGTATGATTTGAAGAGTCTGATAAATTTAGAATTATTATAATTATTTTTTTTTTATTATATGGACAATGAAAAGTCATTTACTGTCGTAATGGTTCTCTGTATCATTCTCGACTTATTCTGCAACTGACTCTCTCGGAATACTAGCATTATACTGCAATACTTTTCATGACTTTTTCATTTTAATTCAAGACTTAACAATCGAATTAATGTCTGGCAAATTTATTTTAAGTTTTTCTTATCTTTAAATAACATAATATTAAAATTACAGACATTATAAAATACTTTGAAATTTTTATAAAAAAAAATAAAAAATCGCGTATGGCACATAGTTAGCATTGTCAAAAATGTCTGGCAATAAAAAAAGTATGTCAGGTAGACTTATTTAAAAACAAAAAATTAAAAATTACGCCTTCTAAAATGTTTTTAAAATCCAGGATTATTACCTGGACAGGTAGGATGCGCACTAAAGAACGCAACCGCTACCGCCAGCCAGATAGCCCAGACTCTAACCGAAAGTGCAAGAAGGACGACATATCACAAAATCAGCTGACCTAAAATTCTTACTTTCCAAACGTTGCTAGCTCCCGTACCATAATGCATATTTTCATGAACATTGCCGACGTAAAAATATTGTTATGGGTACAAAAATCTCGCTTAATAAGTAATATTGTCGAAACGACAAATTTTTCTTCTTTATATGTTGTTGTATTATATTTTGCGTACTTTATTATTGTTTCTGATTGCCAAAACTCGCACACAAACCCTGCTTCGAGTCATATGAATTATATTAAACCTTGGAAATGAGATGTAGCAGATTCTTGGCTATTGGAATTACGAGAAGTAAATAAACAACCTCATGCAATGCAGATCTGAGTCGACGTAAATTGTATCAATTTGCACTCTGTATGCACTAAAACCAACTTTCTTAGTTATTATTTTTCTTTTAGCTATCCTAAATTAACGGACGAGGCGTTTAAAAATAACTATACATTTGACAAATACTGTGCAACTTTCATAATTAATAAGTATTTCTCAAGTGCCGCTAGATGGCGCTGTACGTTTATAATAATTGTAATACGAATATCGCGATGAACTTTACATCTTTGTTGGTCTATATTTGACTTGCTGCTAGGCACAGGTTTAACAATATAGGAATAGGTTAAGAGTTCAGACTAGGATTTGGTAACCGTAGGTTCACATACAGACAACATTTTTTTAATTTTTATATCTATTTCTCCTGTCAAACAGCAGTGTAAATGCACTGTTGTGTTCTGGTTCGGAAGGAAATTGTAGCCAGAGTAATTACTGGACGTAATGAGACTTATCATCCTATGTCTCAGAATGGCGAGCGCAGTGGAATGCCAAGCATTGCTTTGTAATCATGGTGTTGCTACTGTCCATGAACGGTCGTATCGCTTACCATCAGGCGAATGGCATGCTCGTTTCGCTATTTATTGCAATAAAGAAAAGGAAAATCTGGCAGCCTCCGTGGCGCAGTTGGTTAACACCGGTTGTGAAACGAGAGCCCGCGAGTCCTTCCCCATTCAGACAAATCTATAGTCATTTTGGTATTTCCATCTGTGGTATGATCCAAAATTGATTCGGCTGTATTGCGCGAGAGTTTCTCGTAGTCTGTGCCTCAAGACTGTATGTTCGTTTGGGGTCAGGACCATACTCAATACTTTATTGCACTCCACATGTTAAAAAGATGTTACAATTTATTTAGTACAATGTGGACCATGTAGGGCACGGCAAAAAATAAAATATTAGGAGAGAGGAGGAAGCCATTGTCTTTATATTCAATTATGTAGATTTTTTCATTTTTCATTTTTGTGTGTATGTGTTTGTTGGGTGTTATTATTATTATTTACTTACCAAGGTATATTGTGGGCCCAATCCAGCTGGACCCGCCTGGGAGCCACCAGCGACATCTTCAGGTTATTCCAATTTCGTTTGTATCTTCAACTAAGCATTCTTCATGGCGACAATACTTAGTAATCTCTTTACCCGACTGTGAAGGGAGGTTTTCTTTACGTTCCTGTTGTTGTACCTGCAACAATAAAAGTTTTAATGGAGAGGGAAATTTATTTGTAATAAATAAATAAATAAATAAATACACCCAACAGTCACATACATAGTCCTGACCCCACACTAAGATCGAGTCTTGTGTCGTGGGTATCAGGAACTACGAGAGACTTTTCGGTCTCACAAACACCCAGACCCGAAACAAATAATTGTGGCTCTCACAAACATTTGTCTCGGTGCGGGGATCGAACCCGCGGCCTCTCGTTTCACAGGCGGCGTCTAACCAACTGCGCCACGGAGGCTGTCAAAATGCCTTTGAATTCTGGGCAAGAATTTTAATTTAGGTATGTTAGTTCTATTAAGTGCGTGGTGTCCTGATAGTAACGGACCAGACGCAGCTGTCAGCAAGTTCACGGTGGTCGCGAGTTCAGTTCCCAGGGCACATGTGGGTCGTCTGTTCGGCGGCAGAGGCGCCACCAGGACACCCACATTTCGCCTTGTATGTTCCGTCCCACGATGTGATAGAGGGCGAACCTATCGCCATATCGGGCACAAATTCCTGACTCCGGGCTGATAATGAATAGAAAAACCCAATATCACTTTGGCCGACCCGGGATTCGAACCCGAAACCTCAGCTTTGTAGTCGTACCGTAGTACAACTACGCCACCGAGGCAGTTCATCGAATCTAATAACTATCTGGTCAGAGCCTTTTATATTCAATTTCGTACAAGATAATATGGCATCCATCTATTACTCTAACCTCTCTACTTGAAAATATAATCAATATCACCACAATAAAGAAATTTCCACCACAACAAAGACATTGGCAAAATCTCCGATACTACGGGGGAGGCATCCTATAATGAAAAGAAGAAGTTGACAATATGTATTTTTTTATTCAGTAAATGTCACCGGAGTAAACATGTCTGGAATGATCGAGAGCGAATATTTCAAGCTGCGTCAGGTCAAGGCCGGATATGTCGGGACGCCACCTGGGCTGCACGCGTGACCTAGATTCAGACACTAGATGCACTGGACTCGAGTGTAGTTTAATGAGGGAAATGAGAGGAGAGTTAGCTTTACAAAGTGGCTAAATTGATGTTTATCCGACACAATATATGCCCCCTCTATCTACTTCTTTTAAATCCATCCCATGGTTGTCTGTAAGACATTGGTGTAGAGCGATAAGACCGCCATTTGTACTTTTTTTGTTGTTGTTTCTATATTGTGTATTTTCGTTTGTAATTGTGTAAATTAAGATTTAAATAAATAAATAATGTCGGTCTGATTGTAATCTATACTAATATTATAAAGAGGAAAGATTTTATTGCTTGTTTGCAATGAATAGGCTCCGAAACTACTGAATCGATTTGAAAAATTCTTTCACTGTTGGTATGCTACATAATCCCCGGGTGACATAGGCTATATTATATTTTCATAAAAATTTGAATCCTTATTAAAACTCGAATAATGTATCTCAAGGTGAAAAAATTACCTAAAATATTCTTTACATCGCGTGCGCTGCGAAAACTATATGATGTTGATATGGACCGGACACAAAAATTATCTGCACCCGGGCGAAGCCGGGCCGAGCCGCTAGTCAATTATAAAAAGTTGAATCCGAATCGTGACACATGTATTCCGAATTCAAACCTACAGCTACAGTTGAGTGATACCATCCAAATGAGTTGCAAATCGTTAAATAACAACCAAAAACTGACTTGGATGCATTAAGAGACAACGAAGAGAATAAAGAAAAAACTTGATTTCTTTCGAAATTATGCAAAAAACATAAAGTTCTTCCGGGTATATTAAGCACGTCTGGTGAAAACTTTGCGCCAATTAACGTCACCTCCAGCCGAAAAAAGGATTCTTTAAAATATTACCAGGAAACGCAACAAAAACCCGAGAAAACAGCCAATAAACTTAAATATATACACGGAAATCGTCGCGAAACCAAAGTTCATCCACCTTGCACGAACATACATAAGCTCATCCCTTTTTTCCCAGAAGGGGTAGGCAGAGGCGCTGCCAGGAAACCCACGTTTCGACTCGTGTGTTCTGTCCCACGATGTGATAGGCTGCGAATCTATCGCCATATCAGGTACAAATTCCTGACTCCGGGCTGATACTGAATAGAAAAATCCAGTTTGGCGGACTTTTACATATCTTCCGAATCGCTATGTTGTGCAGGTTTCCTCACGATGTTTTCCTTCATCGTTATAGTGCTGGATTATACAGCCTAAACCGTCTCAATCGTTCTCTCGATTGTGGAGAAGGCCCAGCCTGCAGTGGGACGTATATGGGCTGATACAATACAATAAAATTTCACTTTGCCTGACCCGTGAATGGAACCCGAAGCCATGATTGTGCATTGTTTTGTTGCGTTGTAATTATACCACAGAACTACGCCACCGAGGCACCTTGCACAAAACAATTCGTAAATAAATGAATTGTGGATTCTTCAGTCTGTGGACCAGCTGCTAGATATCTCTACGTGCCAATGAATCATATTTTAAGTGCATTGCACTTTTAAACAATACTTTTATGTTTTTACTATCAATTGTCAAATGATTCAGTTTTATTTAAAAACATATAAATCATCCAGTGAATAAACCTTAGTATGCCGTTGTGTTTTCAAAGATGCAAACACAATCAACGAAAATTAGTCATTAGTCATAAAACATTTTACACTGAAATAGTCGAAACTTAAAGTAGTAATTATATTTTCATGTAGTTTCTTTTAAATGAAATATTTCGATTATTTTCTCAATTACGTTTATAGATAAACTTTAATGACAGTTTTGGGATTGATAAACTGAAATGAACACGTAACCACGATGATAACCTTATGATGTAAGTACCTACGTTTTGACTACGGAAATATTAGTATGCTTTCCTAAATACCTCTTTGAAATGATCTAAGTAATCTGTGCTTTGAAACCTTAACAGGCTTAGACCATAATATTTTCTTAGATTTACGCGAATTTACGCGAATTGAATAAACTAATTTTTACAGATTTAAAGATGTAAAGTAAATAAAACGTCGCGTCGCGTCGACAAGTTAAATAATGTAAAAATTAAACCAATGTCTGATAAAATCCGTAAAAATTAGTTTTATTTCAAGGCTCAGTCCAATTAACATTAATTAATGTGTCTTTGCAAAATATTAAGCTAGGCATTATCGTCCGATATAATGATTACCACTTACAAAGGTTCTATAGTACGAGCTGTTAAGTTTGGTTCCAAGAAAAGTAATATTAAAAATACTGGAAACTACGGAAATTCTACCTATATTCCTAAACTACTACTTAATAAATGTATAAAGAATTTACGATAAACTCATAAAAATGGCATATTTTCTGTCCATATGTCAGGAAGTGTCCATATTGTGCCAAGAACCGACAATTTTAAAACAAATACAACTTTATTATTTTGAAAACATCGCAACTGCCAAAACCGTTTATCGTACTTTAAAAGAATATCGCGATAAAATTATACGAGTGATTTTGAACATATTTTGAGACGATAAACTTCGGAATTTATTAGAGACGGATAATCCAATTCGCCGTCGGAACTTAAAACAATTTAATGTTATAGTTCAGTAGGTAAATATGACAATCTATATAATAAAAGCTGTTTTTTTATCTGTATCAGTACACATACGTCTTACTGCAAGGCACGGGCCTCCTCTACAATCAAGAGTACGATTGAGAGGGGTTAGGCTGTATAATCCACCAGTAGGCAGAATTTACTTTAGAATTTCTTACAAATCGCTATGGTATGCAGGTTTCCTCACGATGTTTTCCTTCAACATTACAGTGCGTGGTGATTGACTATCAATACACACATGACTCCGAAGAAATTAAAAAAACGACTGAAAAAGTGACTGAATACTGAATATCTGTCTTGTGTGTGTCTAAAGTGGGTGATTTTATGAAGCCGACACTAATATTTAGTCTCCTTTTATCCTGTTTTTGATGGGGGTTTAACAAGAAATTAACGACTGTCCAATCCTTTCGTCCCTCTCATATCTTCAATTAATTTATATATCTATATATATAAAAGAGGAACCTGATTGACTGACCTATCAACACACAGCCGAAACTACTGGACCTAGGAACTTGAAATTTTACACAGGGATTCCTATTGAGACGGAGGGTAGCACTAAGAAGGGATTTTGGGAAATTCTACCCCTAAGGGGGTGAAAAGGGTTAAAAACTGTTGTATGGAAAATCCAAACCATTGAAGTTACAATTCTCAAACTTGGTAGTATAATAACTCATTTAATAACAAAAATAATTGCATACTTTATTTGTCTAAAAATTAACATTAAAGGGGTTTAAATAAGGGTTGAAATGTTTAGAAACTGGGTGATTTCCTTCCTACCCGATCAACGCACAGCCGAATCTACTAGAGCTAGAAACGTGAAATTTTACATAGAGGTTCCTATTGTGACGTAGGGTAGCACTAAGGAAGGATTTTTGGAAATTCGACCCCTAAGGGGGTGAAAAGGGTAAAATACTGGTGTATGGAAAACCGAAACCCTTGAAGTTGCAGATATCAAACTTGACTTTTTAGTTACTTATATAGAAACAAGAAGAACTGCATACTCTCTTTTCTTATAATTAACCCTAAAGGGGTGAAAATAAGGGTTGAAGTATTGTTAAACCGAACTGCCGGATCAACGCACAGCCGTAACTACTGAAGTTAGGAACTTGAAATTTTACACAGGGATTCCTATTGTGACGTAGGGTAGCACTAAAGATGGATTTTTGGATATTCACCCCCTAAGGGGGATGTAAAGGGTTAAAAACGGATATAGGGAAAATTTAAACCGTTAAAGTTACAATTGCCAAACTTGGCACTTAAGTTATTAATTCTAAGACAAAAATAATTGCATATTTTGTGTATCTAAAATTAACCCTAAAGGGACGAAACTAAGGGTTGAAGTTTTGTAGAACCGAACTGCCGGATCAACGCACAGCCGAAACTACTGAAGCTAGGAACTTTAAATTTTACACAGGGATTTCTTTTATAACGTAGGGTAGCACTAAGGATAGATTGTTGGAAATTCAATCGAAAATAAGTACGTACTCTGTTTACTTAAATTTAACCCTAAAGTAGTAAAAATAAGGGTTGAAAATATGTATGGAAAATAAAACTGCTGAAGTTATTCTTATGAAAATTTAACTTTTGTCCCTTTCGAACGACTTTTCAATTCAGTTTGAGCGAGAAAACAAACATTCGATACCTAAAATAGGTTAAATCTGTATATGAATAAGGTCGTTTATCTATTGATCCGATTGGGTATCAAAGTCGGTATCTTAGTTCCGATAATCTATATTTGTACTCAGAATTGAAAATTTTGGGCGTCATTTTGAACTTTTTATTTATTGATCCAATTGGCCTCTGAATCGATAACTGACGGACCCATTGATCCGATAATCTAAATTAGAGTCAGAATTGGAAATAGAAATGTTGCATGTTGATTTTTGTTAAAAGTTGGCATAGTTTTAGCGATATAACGTCTACATTATCTTAAACACGCAGACGAAGTTGCGGGCAAATGCTAGTCATATTATAATATTTAGATTTTAAATGCACACACTTCTACCAAAACGGATGAAATTCAAAAGAGGTTATATGGGTAAAGGTATATAACCTTTTTGTTGAATTTAGAATAAAGTTACGTCACACAGTGTTGACGAAACATCTCACCCACAAATATTTGGAAAGTAAACATATTTTAAAATCGTCAGCGGGACTGTGTTTTGCAGTTGATGTATAGTTATTTTCGGTTTGCGTGGGTTCCACCTGCCGACTCGCTAGAAAATCAGAAATAATCGCACACGGCCCAAATATTTTGTCCCAGTTACATTGACTCCTGATTGTTCTGTGATCTGTCAATTTGTATTTTTGCCTGTGCTTTAATGGCGGCGTGCTTGGCGCGCTTTTGTTGTTCTTCAATCCGAATTAATCGATTCGGAGAAACATGTTTTTGGCTAAGTATTGTGTTTTTTTGATTCTGAATTGTGTATTCATTGATGCCAAATATTTATTTTCCTAAAATGTATTAAAACAAATAATTACTAAATGAATGCTCGAAAATAATGTCTACGGATTAGTGGTAGACAATAGCCGCTATCTCATTCAAACTATTTGTAAAAATAGGAATTAATCTCGGTGTGCAAAAACTGCCAGTGCCAAGAAACTGACTCGATAATTTTCCTTATTTTTACACTGTTCGTGTGGCAAGAGGCTTAAGCTTATGGAGTAACTACACCTTAGTAATTATAGAATTCCGGCCTTTGAGGTTGTTAAATTTGGGTTGTTTTCCCTTCCCTAATTATGCCTACAGTGATACTTCGAGCAATACACAAGTTTTACTATCTTGACCTTGCATATTCGTTTTATCCGCAATAATAAACGAAAGAAGTCAGGGGCGAAAGTGTGTTAAATATAAATACGTATTTTTACATCGCGAAAACGTATTGGCAAATGAAAAAAGCAATGTATGTTTTGGCGGGAGCCGCGGTCCAGTTGGCTGTTCGGTTTAATTGTCCTTAAACTGTATTGTTTCAATAAAGTATTGTGTATTTATACCTACAATTATCTTTTTTGCCAACAAACTTAACCCGTAAGGGAATCAGGTCACATATCACAAAAAACCTTAAATTTACATCTAAAAATCATCACAGATCTTAAACAAATGGTATACATATAAAACAATTTTCTGTAAATAACATGAAAGTAAGTTTATTTTTAAAACAATAATTAAATCTAGTTTTGCACGCATGGGACGTGGGTTCTATTATTGTCGTTTCATTCCCTGGGTTTATAGACAACGAAAATAATGTAAAGTTATACATACATACATAAACTCACGCGTTTTTCCTAGAAAGGGTAGGCAGAGGGGCAACCAGGACACCCACTTCGCCTTTTATTTTCTGTCCCCCGATAGGGGGCGAGCCTATCGTTTTATAAAGCAAAATGTAAGTGTCCTGTAGCCTTAGCTAGAAAAACTATCGAATTCGTAACGTAAACGTATCGAGGACTCGATACGATAACCAGAGTACGACGGTAGTCCGTAGCACGAAGCACATTCCGTCGTTTATAATATAATTCGAGTTTTGTTTACGTTACTTCTCGATTACGATACGATAAAATCATTCGTGCTCGCAAAATTAGTTCCTTTTACGCACGATAGAGGCGCTGAAGAAATCTCATACAAAATTTCTCGAATACGATACGAATGCGTTTTGGATAGCCGTTCATGCTAGGGCCACTGGTGGCGCCTCTGCCTACCTCTTCTGGGATAAAAGCGTGAGTTTATGTATGTATATTAATGACACGCGGTGAGGTATTTACATCAAATATGATGAATTGTAAACAATGCGTACCGTGACGTCACAGTACTGTTTCTGTATCACATCTTTCACGCCTACCTTCAACCCAGGTGTTGATTTTGAATAAATGTTCTCGATCTCCGCAGCTGACCTTTTATACAAACCGAAAGGCAGGAAGTGCAGGTTCGTTCTATGTATTGACACATTACGTAAGTTTATTCTTTGCAAAACTTATTAAGTTGCCAAAAATGACATTACATTACATAAACTCACGCCTTAATCCCCGAAGGGGTAGGCAGAGGCGCCACCAGGACACCCACATTTCGCCTTTTATGTTCCGTCCCACGATGTGATAGGGAGCGAGCCTATTGCCATGTCGGGCACAAATTCCTGACTCCGGACTGATAATGAATAGAAAAATCCAATTTGCCCGACCCGGGACTCGAACCCGAGACCGCAGCTTTGTAACCGTACCATAATACAACGACGCAACCGAGGCAGGCGAAAAATGAAATTTAAAAAAATCTCGATCGCAGTTCGCCTTCATATCACGAATATGTCAGTAGTTAAACAATGCCTTTTTGGTAGCATTCGTATCACTACTGCTTACCTCTTGAAATAAAAAAAACCATAACAGAAACCCGCAGTAGCGATACTACGTTTCATTTGGTGAATGCGATTGCCGTAGGTTCGTTAGCGTGTTTTTATTTTATTGCGATGAATGGCGTGGCGAGCTTGCCATTCGCCTGATGGCAAGCGATACGACCGCTCATGGACAGTAGCAAAATTAAACACCATGAATTACAAAGCAATGGCATTCAACTGCGCTCGCCATCCTGATCCATAAGATGTTAAGCCTCATTATGTCCAGTAGTTACTCTGGCTACAATGTCCTTCAAAACGGAACACAACAGTGCATTTACCCTGCTGTTTGGCGGCAGAAAAAGACATTGCAGTGGTACCTACCCAGGCGGCCTCTCACATATGAGAGACCTACCACCAGTGGTTGATGGAGAACGATTACACCCGGATACCGTCAACTGTACATAGGATGTAAAGGCCGCATAGTGAGCTACAAAGTATGGACCTTCCAGGATTAGCGTGTATATTGAATAGGCCAGCATTGGCCAGCACATTGTGCCGATCGTAGAGAACGATTGGACCCAGCACTTACCATCAGGTCATGTCAGGTCATCGCGGTCACTTCACCCGTTAAAATTGAGAAGGGCATTGAAGTCAGGCCATTCTATAAGTACTCCATAGATTTATTATGTAAGATAAAAACTGTTCAGTATTAATAGAATAGTGTTTACATGAGCGCAGGCGGAAACAGCCGAGCGTTCCCGAGCGGTTACGAACCTGTTACTACGTGGCGAATGATTTACGTTTTGTTGTCTAGTAGAATGTTTGCTATATCTGTACCATACTGGCCAGTTACCGGGGTGTTTAGGTACTAGGCATGGAGGGGTGAATAGGATCTAATCTGGTCAAGTAGATAACTAGAAAATATGACACATTATCCAGCATTATTTCTTATTATTACCTAAAGACTCGGGGTGACACATGCAGTGCTTAATATTTTTTGTGTTGCTCCTACAGTAGTCCAATGGACCTACAGTGTGACCTACAAATTGAGGCGTAAGAGAGGAGACACAGAGAAATTCATATTTATAGCAAAATAAAGATACTATGCAGCAATTTCTGTTAGCTTCTCTTTCATTCCTAAGATGACAATATCTTCCATCCCTTTCCAATTATGTCCCATGTAATAGGTGCGCAGAGATCTTGTTCACTATGAGCAGTCTAGTCTATACCAATGATTACTACAACCTTATTTTAATCGATTATTAGAACTTCGAACTTCAGCATTTTGTTGACAAAATAACTGTCGCATTTTAAGCGTTTTGACCACATGCTTTTGATATTAAATGGCGCCCGCGGGGCGAAGTTCTAGACATTAGGTATTCTACAGCCATTCTTTATGCACAAGGTAATAATTTCTATCCAAGAATGTAAGAACAGAGCTATAAATTTTATAATAATCACAGAATTCTCTGGCGCGTGTTCCGCCATCTATTAATCTCGAAATGCGTACGGAGTTTGATATAAAAACGGAAATTACTGTACAATTATAGAACAAGACTTTACGTTCGTTCATTGTTGACAAACATATAATTTTGTTAGTAATTTCCGTGTACTTAACTGAATTTCTTAACGAAATTAACTAAGACTAGCCTCCCAGCCTGGTTTCAGACGGGTGTAGATACTTTTTGATGGGGAAGCCGTTTTTGAAACATTTTTCATGAATGCTCCGTTCCTATTGGTTATAGCGTGATGTTATTTAGCCTATTAAAGCGTTCCTCGATAAAGAGGCTATCCAACCTCAAAAGAAACTTTCAATTCGGACCAGTAATTCCTGAGATTAGCGCGTTCAGACAAACTCTTCAGTTTTATATAAATTAGTATAGATACTTGACTGCCTCGGCGCGGTGGCGTAGTTGTATTACGGTACGGTTACAAAGCTGAGGTCTCGGGTTCGAGTCCTGGGTCGGGCAAAGTGATATTGGGTTTTTTCTATTCATTATCAGCCCGGAAAAGAAGTCAGGAATTTGTGCCCGATATGGCGATAGGCTCGCCCCCTATCACATCGTGGGACGGAACATACAAGGCGAAATGTGGGTGTCCTGTTGGCGCCTCTGCCTACCCCTTCGGGGGTAAAAAGGCGTGAGTATAGATACGTACTACGCCGAAATTATTATAATGCATCTGAAGGCAAGTGCAGGGAAATTCAAATAGAATAATCAAATAATTATGGCTTACTGAAAACCGAATAACATGCTCGCGTGAGTCACTGTGACGAGGTTTCCGCAATCATAGACGGAGATCGCTTTCCAGTCCAATACAAATATTTAATATCAGCTGATTAGTACTTCTAATTTTCTAATGGGACAGTTATTCAAGCCCTATTTAACAACCCCAAGAGCCAGGGGTGAATTATCAAAATTCACTTTTTGAAAGTTACCTATTTTGACCACGAGATTAGTTTGCAAAGTTTTATATTGTTAGAACCGGCTTAAACTGGGTGTTGTCTATCAGTAAGTTATTGATTATTTAGTAAATATCTCTCGGGTCTCAGTGTATGTACATGTTTCAGAGCTGTACAGAAAGTATTCTTTTCTCCACCTATCTTTAAAGTTATTTTAAAACTTAGCTCTTGAATGAGCGACTTAAAATGACCGCCGTTTGACAATCAGAATACACACGAGTAATAAACTATATTAATAACATCTATAGTACATTCGTAACGTAATAGCAATTTATCTAAATGGCCAGTAATAACGCACTTTTGACATCTGACGAATAAATTATGAAGTAAAGCGCGCGTACCGCTCGCCATTTTGTCCTGCTGGCGTCCGTCCAAGATGGCCGCCTGTAAACTTTAAGCGCACTCGCAGATAATCGAAACTAGTTAATATTTCAGTGTATAAATGATATGTTTATAATAGTAGCAATTTCTTACGGCTCAATATTGGTGATGTGTGCTTTTGACCTGATTTTTGACCGTGGGTTGAACATTTTCGATATATTAGAACCCACCTGTACATTGTTTATGTTCAATGTTGCAGTAAAAACACATTGTTTACACTTTACAGTAGTTACCTAGACGACATAAAGTGCTAATGTACTCCACTTTGTTCAATAACTTCATTGTCAATGAGATTTTCGTAGCTGCTCTGTAAACAACAAAAACCTTTTTTTTTATTGCTATGCATCCCACTGCGCTCGCTATCCTGAGACATAAGATGTTAAGTCTCATTATATCCAGTAGTTACTCTGGCTACAATGTCCTTCAAACCGGAACACAACAGCGCATTTACACTGCTGTTTGGCGGCAGAAATAGATATTGCAGTGGTACCTACCCAGGCGGTCTCCCACATATGAGAGACCTACTACCAGTAAAACCTAACTCTGCGACTCCTGTCAGCCAGGATCGACGGCTAACAATTCATACAACACTGAAGCAAACCGTGTTAGCAAAATAAACTTTTCATTAACCATAACCAAATTAATCATACATATATACATAATCGTTAAGCCTGTATCCCATAGGGGTAGGCAGAGACTATGGATCGCCACTTCGCTCGATCCTGACGTATAACTTTCGCTTCATCCACTTTCATCAATGCATTCTCGTCGGTTCAGGGTACTTGTGACCGGACTCTTGTTGACGGTATCACCGATTTGGATGGTGTAGGTTCGGTGAGGTCGATAGATGTTAGAAATAAATTGTTCATTTCATAATGGCTTCTGTACCATCTTAGGTATGGTGTGTTAAGGGATTGTCAGTTTCCCTTATCCATCTGTCAGCCGTTGTGCCAAGATCGTTGCTCCACTAGCCAAGGGGCGTTACAATATTATATTTGTCAACTTCGGTTTCTATGCCTAAACAAATTTGATGATGTCATTATCCGGTCTACAACTTATGCGTTCTTGTAATCTTGTGGACTACATACAATATGGACTTCGTGGAATTTAGGAAGAGTTTCTGTGATGGCAGCCTATTCAATACACTTATGTATTTATGGAGCCAAACTTACCAGCTCGCAATATACGACTACGTAGATATTTATTCGGTGCTTTATAACATCCTTAAATTTCTTTATATCGTTGGGTATCTTTACCAAAAATTGTGTCTGCAGCTTATTTGTTTTCAACTCTTATTTTATTTTGTTTCAGCTATATTTCGTAATGGGTTATAGGCGCGCTAGTGTCGAGTAAGAGCGTGTTTCACTTTAGTGCTATGAATGAATTATTTGCTATGGAAAATTGATTCCGTCTAGGAGTTTCAGTGTTAGGAGAACGGACAAGATAATTTGTACCTTATATTGTCATACATTCTGTAACGGATGAGAGGGTGAAATAGTTAGTACCTAGGTAACATCTAGGTACCCTATGCTACGCGTAAATTCTGTTCGTTGAATTGACATCTCGCGTAGAGCGTCATGTCACGGCACGTTTCTTCCACCCCGTGCCAACTCACACGTGCAGTATATGAGCTCAGATAAATTGCATTAGATAAACACTAGCATTCTGATGCCAAATTAACACGCAAATGTAGTCTAGCTGTTGTCTTTGTGTTGGGTCTTTTGATTTCTGTGGCAATTGAATATTTTTTACACTGAAAAGTCATTACAATACTGAGCTAAGAAGAAGAATCCTGGCACCAGTAATTAAAGTGAGATGAGCGTAGTGCTAGGAGGACGAACCCTGGCAGGAAAGAAAGGCTCAAGTGCAATTCAGATAGAATATCCACCAGCGGGATGTCTTTGGGTAATCGACACAACAATTTATTTATTTATTAGTTTGCATCAATATTATGCATCAATTTCCACTTGTGATATAGTAATTTTAGTTGATCCATATTTATAGCAACGTAGCAAATTCAGTGAAACAACGGCTGCCAAAGAAACATGTATGCTTTCATCAGTTGCCAGTTACTCAGGAGTCTGTGAAGTGTTTGTGAAGGTAAATTGCGGCGTTAGATTATGGTATAAGTGGCTAATGTGAGTAGTATGAAGATGTCTGTGATATAGAAAATGGTGACCTTACAAATTGTACATAAACTCACGCCTTTATCCCCGAAGGGGTAGGCAGAGGTGCCACCAGGACACCCACATTTCGCCTTATATGTTCCGTCCCACGATGTGATAGGGGGTGAGCCTATCGCCATATCGGGCACAAATTCCTGACTCCGGGCTGATAATGAATAGAAAAATCCAATATCACTGCCCGACCCGGGACTCGAACCCGAGACCTCAGCTTTGTAACCGTACCGTAATACAACTACGCCAACGAGGTACAAAAATTGTTAATTGGTACATAATTAAACCTAACTACACTAGTTAGGTTTAATTCGCTCTGTGACATTGCTGGAAATTCGAAGGTAAAAAAAAACTGTCCTCGTATTCTCTCACTCTTGACTACAGGAAGTCCAAAGCTGGACATAGGCCTTCCCCAAGGATCTCCATATCACCCTGTTGGAAGCGGCCTGCATCCAGCAGCTTCCTGCAACCTTAGCCAGGTCGTCCATCCACCTTGCCAGGGTAACGCCTTGCCGCACGAAGTCGCATCGCAGCAATTCATATGTAGCAGTTCTCTGCGTTGCAAATTCGCATCGCGTCGATTCGCAGTTTTATCTACAAGCCCTATCACATCATCTAGCATATGATATATTTACTATGATATATGAGCACAAATAGATCAAAGGTGAAAGAAACGTTGAAGAATTTGGCTCGTCCGTCGCTTATTACACTTATATTTATGACTAGACTACACTGGCTAGTGGCGCGATCGATCTCACTAATAAGCAGAAACTTTCAACGCATCGTTCATTCTGTGTCGCATGACGTTTGTGACGTCTTGATGTATGGCATTATTGTGTGTATTTTTAGATGTATCCCTTTAAGAATAGATTTTATCATCTGTCTGCCTTTATCCCACACTTTATCAATTCTATACAGAAGGGGAAACATACATAATTGTATTAAAAACACAATCTGTACTGTACTTTATCCCACTTCCAAGTTCCTTCCTACTAATATTATAAAAGCGAAAGTTTCTGTGTCTGTTGCTTCTTCACGCTCAACCTACTGGATCAATTTTCATGAATTTTTGTATGGAGGTAGCTGACACCTTAGAGTAACACATAGGCTACTTTTATGCCGAAAAATTTAGTGTTCCCTTGGGATGACCAAGGAATTCAAATATGTAATTCGCTACTCTTTCAAATTCAAAGGAACGGGATAGGATAGAATATAGGGCGGATGAAATGGGATGTAACAGGCCATGCCTTAAGATATAGAACAAAGTGAAGCTGGACAGGACGGTATGTAATGGGACGTGATAGAAAACGCAGTATAAAGCATACTAAATTTTTCGGGATAAAAAGTAGCCTACGTTAATCCAGGGTGTCAATTACCTCCATACCAAATTTCATCGAAATCCGTTAAGCCGTTTCTATGATCATCGTGCACAACCGCACAGACAATCAGACAAAAATTTTATTAATCATTGTTTTTCTCATTTGTATTACATGTACAGACATCGATCGGTTACAAATTTATTATAATCGCTCATCCAATAGAACAATGACGTAATTACGTCTTAGCTATCTTTCAGGAGAACTTTTTAAAAGTTTGAGATTTAAAATATAATGTATTTCCAATCATTCTGATGAAATTATTTTAATATTAATGTAAGTAACTGTACTATCAATGATAATTTACAATAACTTCATGAGAAACTCAAGAAAACTTTTCAATAAGACATTCAAAAGTCATTTTCGACTTTTTGTAATTACGTCGTTGTTCCATTGGATGAGCGAATTATGTATAGATTTGTTTTTGGTATGACTGACAGCAACACGAGCCCCATATCATTGACCGCTTGCACTACCAAGGGATCGGAGTGAGCATCACATATCTAAAATATTCGCTACATTAGAGTTTATATTAATAGGCTCATCAATCTCAGAGTATTGAACGAGCGAAAACATGCATTCTGCCATGTAATTATGGATGGTGACGTCGGGAGTATTTTTATTCGACAGCCTTTATATCGCAGCGGGGAACAAATTGAAACAATGAAGATGTGGGTTCGATGTACGGTAAAACACAATTTATGTGCGATAAATGTTAAAGAACAGAGGTTCTTTGTAGTCTGAAAAAGTCTTTCGTCAAAGTGGCTGTACTGCATTTGATGGTTACAAGTATTAGCTATATTAGCAAAATTTAGAAACAGTGTGACGTCCCATGTGTATTCCACCGTTCTTCTTCTAATCCCTGTGTAGTGTATGGACATATTTATACTCTGTGCATCTATCGTCTCGAACTTGACACAACGCAAACCGGGTGTGAAAGAGAACGCAATATATGAAAATGGCGGGAACGGTGCGAAGACGTTGTGTGGAGAAACGAGCCGATATTATAATTATTAATGTTTTGTATAAACATTGCACATATCATAAATAGTGACCATTACACCCTGTTTGTTACAAAGCACGAAGAGGCCGACAGAAATAAATTTGTACCCAGAGTAACTACTGGACATAATAAGACTTAATATCTTATGTCTCAGGCGAGCGCAGTAGAATGCCAAGCATTGCTTTTGTAATTCATGGTGTTGTTTGGTTTTGCTACTGTCCAGGAGCGGTCTCATCGCTTACCATCAGGCGAATGGCAAGCTCGTGTCGCCCATTCATCGCAATAAAAATAAGAAAGGGCCGGATAAATAATCTGGCAGTTGAGACTAAAGACTACACAATTGCAATGTAGTCACTTTTTTCTTGTTAGAAGTTCCAGAAAGTAACCACCATATGGAATACTGAATAGTAGAAAACTCTTAATGGTAACTCAGTGAACATTATTGTGATTGGCCGACGTTATTGTGTCGATACGTAACATAAAGATGTGTCCGTGGATATTTAACCAAACTGCGTGTTATAGACCGAATGGAAATATTTTATTGAATCGTTAAAATTATTTAGGTTCAGTCACTTTGTTCACTACCACCCGGTTCACAAGGCTGTTTTCGCCAGAGAAGAACGGGCAAGAAACTCTAGCGATGCTCTTTTCAAAACAAGTTTACAATACAGGGATCATACAGGAGTTGCAGCGCAGTTTATAACTAATGATTTACGGTAAGTTTTGAACCCACATCACAACCAAAGTAGGTACAGAGTTTCACACAAACGCCCTACCTAAGGAACCCTCATTTGTAAGATTAGTTAACACAAAAATAAACTGAATGTTTCCACGAAAATCTGCCAAACCGCAGCGTGATTTACACGACGCAAAATAATGGAGGAAAAACAAAATTTATGGAGCTTTTTAATGTAACTGCACCTGATAAGTGCAGATAGGGTGTGGATTGGCAATAGACAATTTTATAAACATTTGTTATTTTTCTTGTCTGTTTCCCCGAAAAATTTATTGTTTTCAGGTACAATTATACGAAAAAGTGATATTGGGTTTTTCTTTTCATTATTAGCCCGGAGTCGGGAATTTGTGCCCGATATGGCGATAGGCGATATATTTTATTTATTTTATTTTATTATGGCGATAGGCTCGCCCCCTATCACATCGTGGGACGGAACATTCAAGGCGAAATGTGGGTGTCCTGGTGGCGCATCTGCCTACCCCTTCTGGGATAAAGGCGTGGGTTTATGTATATATGTACAATTATACGACTATTTTTATAGATTGAGAGGCAAATAACACATGATGGTACAGTCGCCGCCGCTCATGAACACAACACCAGAGGCATCGTCGGTGCGCGGGTTCAATTTCCACACCGAGACAATTTTTTGTCTCAATTATTTGTTACAAAACTTCGGTGTTTTGGACCGATAAGTCTAGCTAGACTCCAGACCGATATAACACATACACAATACGCATAACACATCAAACATCAATTTAATAGTTTATTAGAAGTACAAAATAAAATATAACCGTGTCGGTACCCACTAATAAATGATAGCAGATTAATGATGTAAACAAACAGAGCGCACGTATTTATAGTCGATAACTCAGTGACTCAACTATCTGTTCGGAATCAATTACTAAGGTTACCGTTCGTGTATTTTCAGTTACATCCATAAACTCACGCCTTTTTCTTAGTTTGGGTAGGCAGAGGTGTTACCAAGACACTCACGTTGTCAGTTCCCACGATGTGATAAGGCCTATCGTCATATCGGACACAAATTCCTGACTCCGGGCTGTTAATTAATACAAAAATCCAATATCACTTTGCCTAGCCCGGGAATCGAGCCCGAGACCTCGGCGTTGTAATAGTACCGTAGTAAAACTGTGCCACCGAGGCAGTTTGTTTTCAGTTGAAACTGCAGAAATATTTGACATTTTATTACTATTAAGGTTTGGTAAATAACAGCTTACTATGGCAAGTAATTCCCGGACATGAACATAGTGGTACAAGTTCAGATCGTAGGTGCATTGTTGGCCTCTTAAAACGGGAGTGGAAAGATACTCTAATAAAATTTTCTGAAAACACTTGGCACCCCTTTTTCCAAGATAACGGCCGGGGACAAGCGTGGCGACCCCGCAAACTTAGACTTAAGCTTATAATAACCCCCCATACACATAAAAAAAAATCGTCCTCTGAGAAACGCACGCTAAGGCCTAAAAAATTTAACATTTCAATGGACTGAGAAGGTTTTTTGATCCTCGGGTAATCTAATTTACCAAAGGAAACACGACAGCGTGGCGTCGCTCCAATATGGTGAGACAGTCGTACCCCGCACAGCAAATTTCTACTAGGTATAGTCCGTTTACTTTATTACGGAAGTGGACAATAATTTATTTCCAACTCCTATTAATTTAACTTTGTGCTTGATTTCGTTGCGGGTAAAAGACAAGTTCACATTCCCGGAGACTCGCTGAGCTTCAACGCTTCAGTGTCATTAAAATGCGTGCTTTTGATCCTGGCTTACAGGAGTTGCAGTGGCGGGTGTGAGGGTAGAACAGTCTCCATCTAAGTATAGCCCGTGGAGACTCTACCACTTAAATGATTGTTAAAAGCATCTTCCATCCGCTCAAATCTCTATGTTCTGAGTTATTACCAGACCGATTCCACCTAGGAACTTTCAAAAACCTAACTTTCCCTATAAGCCGGTAACGACTCGATAAAAACCTCTGGTGTCGTAAGTTATTGCTGACAGCCATCGTGGTTGATACAATACAGTGAATATTTAACAGCAGTTCATTGAAAGCTTTCGGGGCTAGTCAGTATGCTGGGGTAGGTTTTGTTAGGGTCCCAGCCCGACCACAATCCGCAATGTGGCGGGTTGGAAGGCCAGAGACACTGACATACCCCTTTCGACCTCCCCCGGGGTACCGAAAGGGGAGCTTAATAGCTTGTACACAAAAAAAAAGGTTGGTTAGACGACGGCTGTGAAACGAGAGGACGCTACGATCCAACACAGACGAGTGTTTATGTCACACAAATATTTGTTTTTAAGTATTGTAATGGGTGCAAACGTCCAAGTGCGTTTGCGCAGATATTTGTCCACACACGTTCCAGCATTGCAAACTAAGACTTACACAGATTGTACGTGTGTGGCGGCCGTTAGACTGAAGTCTTTCATAGATTATCTTTGTATTGTATGAGACAGTTGGGTGTAGGTTATAAATGATTATTTACAAGAGGCCAACGCCTCCAAGTTGACATTTGGTCACGAGTACACCCACATTTCTCAGAAATCTATTTCGAAGGCAACAGGTGGTAGTGTTGTAGGAAGTACAGACACGAACTAGACGCTGTTGCATAACGTAATATTTATAGGCGAATTATCTTTAATTTTATTACTTGAGACGGTCATCATTATTGATATAATATTGTCTACTGTTTTGTTAAACAACAAGTCATCTTGCATGCATACAGCTCCAATTAATAATAGAGTTTCTCCATGTGATTTTTATACTGACAATAATATGACTACAAGCATTAATGTTAAATGCAGGGCAATTAAAATAGATTATTCTCGGAGAAATGGTTATATTTCGTCGACCGACCAAATTACACTTGAACCTGATATGCAGTAGCTGAACCCGAAACGCGACGTATTTGATTATTAAGGGTTACTACAATGGGTTTTCTCTAGCAAATTTGTGATTAATTGTATGTTTCGTCGAGGTTTCATAATAGTTTCAATCTTTCACAAAACTACTTGAATTTACCATTTTGAAACATGAACCCCTGGAACAAACGAATTATGAAATTCCCTCATAAAAACTTTTACATCTCTACTAGAAAGTATATTAAAAATATTCCAAAAACGCAATTAACACACCTGTTTAAAACAAATAAAGTTTGTGAAAGCAGTTAAAACAGAACATGAAACGGAGCCGTAGAGGATCTATTCTCGTCTCAATCACTTCAACATTTGCAACAATGGAATTGGCACCGAGCTCAACTTGCGAGTTGCGGCGGACGCGAGAATCACATTTTATTAAACTTTTACGCGAATTAATTGTATATTTATTCTAATTTTGTCTTGTTTTGATGTAATTTTCTAATGTTATGAGTGGGACAGACTTGGCAGCTGTAAGATAACGTTACTGAATAAAACTATCTTTGTAAAGGTTTTATTAGTTTGGTCCATTATTTTCTGGAATGAATTACTGGACTGGAATGAATTCTGAAGTGGGGCAACTAATATCCGAATAGGGATGTTTCCAATTTTAATTTTGAACAGTATTCAATTATCACTGCAAAATATACATTATAAAAATAAAAAAACATTGACTGAAAACAGCATCAAAATTGGTCGTAAAATGATAGAGACATTAATATTTTTATTAGCGCAGTCATGGGGACACACGCTTTCCCTTTCGCACCCATGCACCTTATGGAAGATGACGTCAAAGGCAAATTTGCTTCCTTTTCTATTCCTCCTTCCACCAAATTAGTATTACGTGTCACTTGTATAATATTAAACAGGTTTTAAAAATGCTGTCTGTTTACGATTTTGCGTAAAGTTACCTTTCCATATAAATATTAATAGAAATTAAATCAACATCCCTATTATCAATTAGCTTCTCTCCTGCCTTTGCAACTATATTACTCAGCACAGCTAAGGAGGGGATGTTAATATGATGAAAGTAAGATGTAGACGATAGTCTGATATTTAGTCTGGTAAGGCAACTCAGAGTTGTGATGACCAATGGAGAAAAAATAATCTCGAATGGAGGTCACCTGCTGGCGAACATAATGTTCAATATTCACTTAGAAGATAGACAGTCAAAATAAATAAATAAATACACCCAACAGTCACATACATAGTCCTGACCCCACACTGGTCAACTGGATACAACTAAGTTCTTGGGAATCACATTAGATCCCAAACTTCAATGGGGTCCTCATATAGTCGCTTTAGCTAAAAAGCTGAGCGCCGCAGTCTACGCGGTGGGTAAGATACGTCAATTGACTAATATTGATACAGCTCGATTGGTATATTTTGCCTACTTTCATAGTCTGATGAGTTATGGAATTTTACTGTGGGGTGGTGCTGCTGACATTAATACCATCTTTGTTCTCCAAAAGCGAGCTATAAGATCAATTTATTCGCTAGGGTCCCGATATTCTCTTAGAGAAAAATTTAAAGAAATAAATATACTGACAGTGGCATCACAATATATTTTTGAAAATTTAATGTATGTTCATAAAAATAAAGAAAACTTCCGAAAGATTAGCGATATTCACTATAAAAATACTAGAAATAAGAACAATCTAGCTACTCATAAGACCAGACTCCACAGGATCAGCAAGTCTTTTAAGGGTTACTGTATACACTTTTATAACAAAGTTCCCACTCATATTAAAGCCTTAAGTATTGAAAAATTCAAAGTTACTATCAAGCAAAAATTATGCAATAAAGCTTATTATAAAATTTCAGAATATCTAGATGATAATAAGGCTTGGGAATAGTATAGTATAAAATTAACTAAATATATAGTATCTTGGAGCGGAGGTATTAGTGTGCTCTGTATAATTTAATTTATATTAAGTAACTTAAACTATTTTGCTTTGCTTTGTGAGCGATTTGGATAAGTCATGCTCGCTTAAAAGTCTGTGCTTGCGGTGGCGTCGTGTGCCGGGTCGGTCACTTCCCTGTAGCATGGTTGAGGAGGCCGATGGCTGGCACATGCGTCATACTCGTGAACGGGTGCTGCTTGTGTAGGCTGGTCTGTCCGATTTGCTTACTTTGTAATTGATAAATGGATTACTTAACGCTTTTATAATTATTTATTGCGTTGGCAAAACAGAGTATACTGATTCTTCGTTATGGGTTACTTCGTTTCGTTTTTCTTAGCCATATTAAATATAAAGTAAACTTATTCGTATTAAAATATATTCCTACTTGCAAATCATAACAAGTTATTAATGAACTGCTCTGATTTAAACCAACTTGTAATTTTTGTAATAATCACTACATTGTAAACTGGTTTTGAAAAGAGCAACACTAGAGTTTCTTGCCCGTTCTTCTTTAGTGAAAACCGCTTTCCGAACCGGGTGGTAGTTCAAAAAATGAATGAATCTAAACAATGTTGAACATTTTAATGGATTCAATAAATTATTTTCATTTCATTTCACTAAGATCGAGTCTTGTGTCGTGGGTATCAGAAACTACGAGAGACTTTTCGGTGTCACAGACACCCAGACCCGAAACAAATACCTGTGGATCACACAAATACTTGTCTAGGTGCGGGGTTCGAACCCGCTGCCTCTTGTTTCACAGCCGGCGTGTGACCAACTGCGCCACGGAGGCTGTCAGTCAAACTTGTAGTAATTAATGTAGTCGCTAGATAGGCCGCCACAACAGATTGCTGTTGATCTTGGGAGAGCAGTTCAGTAATTGAATTGTGGTTGAGAAAATTTGAAATACGGGGAAGTAGACATTCGGACGCCTACAAGGTGGACGGACGCCCTGGTTGAGGTTGCAAGAAGTCGCTGGATGCTACGCTACCAACAGGTCGAGGTGGAGATCCATGGGGGAGGCCTATGTTCAGCAGTGGACTTCCTGAGGCTGGATAGATAGACATTCTCCATAAATATGTGTATGAATTTATCAAGTACTAATTCATAATCACCCACTCCTGATCACGTACCTACTCTGAGACGGAAAGTTCGATTGACAGAGCTAAGTTCCGTTGGCCTAACTCAGACATAGAGCCATTCGCCATAAAGCGACAATATTACTACCATTTCACGTCAGATTTCTCGTAGCTCAACGTCAATCTACACTATTACAGTCTCAACTAACCAGAGTGCAAGTATTTTGGTGCCCGAACAATTGCCATCTATATGTAGATTTTAGGACCTAACCTTAAATTATTTCGGAACGTCGTCGACCCAAATCCTGGCTCGTGTCGTTGTTTTCTCCTGTTTATTGTTTTCGTAGCATTGACGTCATGAGTAATACATACATAGTAACAAACCCGACAATTTACAAGAAATTAATTTGATGATAAAGCTTTATGTTTACGATTCTATTTTATAAATGTCACAGCTTAATAAAAAACTTTTAACTACTAGCTAATCCTAGATTAGATATAATCCACCACGCTGGCCTAGTGCGGTTAGGCGGCCTTTTACATACCATAAAAACATCCGTATCGCTATGGTATGCAGGTTTCCTCACGATGTTTTCCTTCACCGTTATAGTGCGTAGTGATATCTCGATGTACCTTTACTCATATCCACTGTATTTACCATCAAGTGCATTGCACCCAGAGTCGTGCCAGCAAGAAAACTTAACAAAAACCGTCCCAATTTCTTTTCCTCATTTAAGATTTCAAAACAATGAAATCCAATTGCAAATATGCTAAATCATTCCTCATTGAACGAGATCCAAGCTCGTCTCGAGTTAAATGTGTCAGTGTGCCTCCCGTCAGGATGCTGAACAAGCCCAGGTGCCAATAAACTCTTTTTAGGTGTATTTAATACGAGAAATGTTCACTTCTTACTATTTTGTTAAACCTATTTTCATAATTTTTTTGAACTGCATTGCCGGAGCTATAAGCTAGCTAACCAGATAGCGAATTGTAGACAATCTTGGTTCATGCAAGTGTGATGGAGACTTCGAATTCAGCGTCGGTAGATTGTGGATATTGTATGTGGAGTATTACCATCATCACTTATCATCACTTGCGTTGTAGATACTTAGTCGAGTCAGAATAAAAATAAACATATTTTTAAATGCTTTTAAATTACCTGTTCATTATTTCTCGCTCGCTTAAACAGTCAAGGGCCTTATAGGGGATCTTTACCGGGTGGTAGGTTTCTCATACATATATGTGAGAGGCCGCCTCGGTACTCGGTAGGTACCACCACAATGTCTATTTCTCTAACAAACAGCAGTGCTGTGTTCCGGTTTGAAAGTAAAGTTCCAGTATGATGGTCGTTTTCCGGTCGGATACGAAATTAACGGATATTCGATCAACAGCAATAGATGTTTTAAAACGCGAAGGAATTAGTTCGAATTGTTGATTTAACTTTCTCATTCATTTGTTTAATGTGATCCATTTCTACTGAAAGTGTTACAGTGTTAGTAATTCGTTCCTGTATTTTTTAGCGTTTCTGAAATATTTAGTAGTTCACGTGTTTCTTAGTAATTGCGTTAATGTTTTCTTGGAGTATGATTTCATCGTCTATAGAAAATAAGAACACAAATAAATCCAATGTAAAGACTAGACCTATTATTTCTCCTGGTGATTTTAAATCCGAGGGCAAAAAATGCGTTAGTTGCTTTGCGTTACTTTTTTGGAAGGCCCAAAACCTCCCTACAGAATTAAACACTGTTTTCAATAATAATTTAACGAAAATGTACATAATAAAAGAATCAGATATATAACAACACATTCATACCTAAAGAATCGAAATATAACGAACATCTTGCTGTTTAAATACTTGTTTTTAAAAACCGTTCAATAACGATCAAGAATAGAAATTAAAACAACTTTATTTGAGAACTTTACTGAGAAAGCTCGTTGTTTTAAAAACAATTTATTTTTCTAAATAGCTTGATTTCTGGCTGAATCAAAGAGCAACATGGATAAAATTATCTTGGGCGAACCTGGAGTGAGAAAAAATAGAAAGTATTCATTAAAATTTTCAGTATATAAAAAACAAAATACATTACATCTTCATTCGTCTTTGCATAATCGGTGTTCCCCCGTCGCGGTACATGATGCTCAATTGACATAATATTTGGCGTGCATCCGACATCAATCAATAGGTCGACGGCCTCGCCAAAATAGCTCATGTAGGTCGTTACTAGACCAGTGTCTAAACTCTTAATATAATCTATATTTATATGTTTCCGGCTCAAAAGCATGTGCAATTCGCTACATTGTTAATGATAATTAACATACAAATGTTTACATCATCTAGTACACAGGCATTTATTGGGGTTTCTATTCATTATCAGCCCGGAGTCAGGAATTTGTGCCCGATATGGCGATAGGCTCACCCCCTATCACATCATGGGACGGAACATACAAGGCGAAATGTGGGTTTCCTGGTGGCCCCTCCGCCTACCCCTTCTGGGATAAAGGCGTGAGTTTATGTATGTATGTAAGAGATCGCCTTGAGCGATAAGACCGCCTTTTGTACGTTTTTTGTTTTTCTCTTTTTCCAACTTGTAATTTTGTATATCACTGATGTACAATAACGTTTTAAATAAATAATAATAAATAAATAAATACAGGCATTCCATTGGTAAATAAAAACCTATATATAATGGTCGCCACACACGCAACAATATAGCTGTGCAAGTCTAATTTTGCATCAGTATACCGGAACGTGTGTGACAAATAACTACGCAAACTTCGTTGAATTTTCGTTTCGAGACTGTTGCAAACTTGTGTTTGCGCAAACGCATTTTAACGTGCGTGGCGGCTTAAAGGATGTCCCCAGCGACCTGTAAGATGCGGTCTTCCTATATCCAAGAACTTTCTGCAATTTTTATCAGATTCATCTTTCATCTTGCGATTTGCAAAGCTGTGTTTGCTGGTGCGTGGCTTTTACTTAATCACTTTTCGGTCACATCGGCTAACATTTTTCTGCGCTCTGCCCTGATCATTGCCACCTCAACTTGTTAACCTTGATTAACCCGCTAGAGTTTAATCGGTAAATTTTGTTCTCCTATCGTATTTGTTTATGAACCGTATCCAGATACGATTCGACCACCCAAAGGCCAAACACAATGCTAAGGGCATCACATACGCCAAGCATCAAGGCGCCGAGAGCAGCCGACGATGGACGAACTGGCACCTGGCACTTCGGTAAAAATAGATCATCTATCCTACAGATGAAAAAACAACGCTAAAATATTACTTCACTGAAACTAGTAAATTTTTGACGGCGAGTGTATTACTGGTGGAAATGTGAATAGAGTATCACAGGCATAATTATATTTCCGTGATCAAAATCATATGCACACAGGCTGAAATTATCGTATGACTACTAACGAATTTAAGTTAAAATACAAAAATAAATAAATGAAAACACCCAACAGTCAGTGACTAAGATCGAATCTTGTGTCGTGGATATCAGGAACTACGAGAGACTTTTCGGTCTCACAAACACCCAGACCAGAAACCCACAGTCTCACAAATACCCGTGGATTTCACAAATATTTGTTTCGGTGCGGGGATCGAACCCACGGCCTCTCGTTTCACAGCCGGCGTCTAACCAACTGCGCCACGGAGGCTGTGTATAAAATATAATAATTATAATATAATAATGAATCATTAAAATGTGACTTTCTTTCTCTTCCCAGTTTTCGCCAGAGAATAAAGGACAAAAAACTCTAGCGTTGCTCTTTTCAAAACCAGTTTACAATGCAGTGATTATAATGGGGTATTCTACCCATTTTCAAAAAGTCTTTTAAGTTGTTCCTAAGATTAAGACAAACTATTTTAAAAAATATCAAATTTTTATTCGCTCGGCAAGTCCAATAAAAATCCATTTAAAATTTAAATTTTAAATTTATGCGCGTAAATATGTGAAAACGCTAGGCGCCATGTTCCTTTAAAATGATACGTCACTCAACCAGTAAACAACCTGTGTTTGTATGAGCTCTTGGACACCGGAGGGGGTATTCTACTTACGGAATGACGTAGAATCGTTATCCATCATGGCGGCAGCCGTTTCACATCTTTTTGGGACAGATAAAAAAATTGAAATTTTCAAAACGAATTATAAAATTTATTCCTTGGAAATAAAAACTGAAATTAACATATAATTATTGCTTAATGCTCTACTATATACATTTATAGTTTTTAGATTTTTTCTTTCTTATAGTAAAATACCCCATTACAGGGGTCACAGATTTAGAGCAGTTCATAAATGACATTATCCGAGTGGATACGAATGTTCTTCGGCCAAACTAAATAATGCTTAATGTATGCACCCACACAAACACCTATTTATGTGATCCACAGGTATTTGTTTCGGGTCTGGGTTTTTGTGAGACCTGTGTCTCTCGTAGTTTCCGATAGACGCAAGGCTTGTATCTTAGTTTAAAGTCAGGACTATAAATATGTGGGAATAGTTCCGTGTCGGATCAAATCAAACAAAGTTTGCTTAAATATTCTTCAGTATGTAATCGTCTTCTTTAATTCGTCTTTAATTGAGTCGTCATCTGTCGTCCTCAACGTCTTCCATCCTGTTCTCTCTTATTCCGTCCTTCATATTTCAACATCTTAATCATTCATGCTGTAGTTCTTTTCCTTTTTAGTACTTCCATTCGTTATCTCTTTCACATAAACTACGTTCTATATCAGTCATTCGTCCATCGTTTCATTCTGCTCATCTTAACATTCGAATCCTATATGTATGTTGGCTGTATTTACCTCAAATCCTTTAAGGTCGTGCTGTCTGCGTAATGTTACGCTTGCTTACAAACATGATTGCGCAAGTGGATGCCAGTTGGATTAACAATATAACAAATGCCTCACGCCATGCTGAGGTGAAACATGCTTGCATTTTTGCAATCTGTTTATTATACTTCTTAAAATATATCTGCATCGTCGGGTTTACTGGTAGTGTGTTTTGAATGCAAACTGTCACGTCGTAGGTTCGATGTTCTGGTATGGCACTTCACTTTTAGTAATAAGAGAACTGAGTTACTACTTATTTGACACTGGGTTAGTAATGTGAGCTGTAAGGTCCTAAGTACAAATCCCAGGCAAGACAGTTCAGTTTATTTAAATTTGAAAATTAATTTGTCCGGGACTGGACTTTGAATTTGCTTATTACATATTGAGAAAGCTTACCAACTGTATCTTGTCATAGAAATTGCGCCGGCGGGCGAGAGATAGTCATCTCGTCGGTGGATACTTTATCTGCATTCCACCAATAATTGCACTAACCATCAGATATGGTAATGAAGATAATCCCGCCCTCACACCCACCACTGCAATTCCTATAAGCCAGGATCAACAGTGCCAAGCATTTTAATGACACCGAGCATTGAAGCTCAGCGAGTCTCCGGGAATGTCTAACTTGTCTTTAACCCGCAACGAAATCAATCACAAAGTTAAATTTAATAGATGTTGGAAATATTAGTGTCCACTTCCCTTCGTAGCAGTGGGTGACAAAACAATGAACTAAAGAGAAGAGATCAAGTTATAATAGTTTACTTTTTAGTGCTAATATAAAAATGCAATCTAATGAGCACTGCATACTGTTGGTAAGTCTCTCATATGTGCGACCCGCCTCGGTAGGTACCACCGCAATGTCTATTTCTCGCGGCAAACAGCAGTGTAAATTCACTGTTGTGTTCCGGTTTGAAGGACATTGCAGCCAGAGTAACTACTGGAAATAATGAGACTTAACATCTTATGTATCAGCATGGCGAGCCCAGTGGAATGCCAAGCGTTGCTTTGCAATTCATAGTGTTTTTTGGTGTTGCTACTGTCCAAAAAAAAGAAAAAAACTTCAAATTAATTAAATTAGGTATTTTGTGAGCAATGATAATCCCTCCATCCGACATGGAACGTAAATAAAAAATGCAATTTGGAGACGCACAGTACATCTCATGATTTGGCAAAAACACATCAGTCCGACTCCAACGTGATTTGTAATATGTATAATGTACTAATCTTATTTACTAAACAAGATTGTAACAATCGGACAATCGGTTGATTGCACCTTCTGAGAGGGCCACTGAGTCAATTAAATAAATAAACACACCCAACAGTCACATACATAATCCTGACCCAACATCAAGATCGAGTCTTTTGTCGTGTCAGAAATTACGAGAGATTTTCGATCTCACAAACGCCCAGAACCGAAACCAATACTTGTGGTTCATACAAATATTTGTTTCGCTTGCGGGGATCGTTGCGGCCGGGCCTCTTGTTTCACAGCCGGCGTCTAACCAACTGCGCCACCGAGGCTGTCGAATATCCACCGACGTGGGATAGACACCTATCAAAAGTTGATACAAATTTGCTAACTTCTTCTAACCTTACAAAGATACACAAAAAATTGACAAAGATTGACCCCGAAACACACGCATGTGTCACTGTAATGAGTTTTCCACCATCGTCCATAGTCAACTAATGGTTATCCAAAATGATTCGAATGCCCTACAACTAACAGATACCGCTTTATCCGACAATCTTTCTTTACTCAAATACAATGGAGTACCTACTGATTTCGTTGCATGTTCATACTTGGTACAAATCCCGCTAAAAAAGTCAGCAACTACGTTTGAATAGCTAAGGCATTGAGCATTGGCAGTAACCAAACACTTACCTTTTTAAATTCAATTTTATCAACAGAATTAATTAAAGTCGTCAAGAGATCTAATGATAACTGATCACCGTTCATATCTACGTAACTGCATTGAGGGTATTTCGAAATAATTCAACATATTTTCCACTACTTAACACAGTCTTCAAGGAGGTCTACAGGGATCAGTCGGAAGCAGCCTGCATCCAGCGACTTCTTGCAAACTTTACTAGATCATTCATTCTACTTTATAGAGTGAAAGAAAGGTAAGATATTGGCTTTCCCGAAATGTAATTTTTCAAACGAAACACGACACCAATCTCTAACTTCACGTTGAATTTATACACGTTAATGAGCCAGCACATTCATATTATAAACTTCATTCTAACACTTTTACATTTTGTATCCTGAGTAACTTTTATTTCATGTTTACACTAGTCGAATTAAAACTTATAGGTAATGAACACCTATGATTCACACAATGAAAAAATAATACTTACTTACCAATTCAATAACATTGCACAAAACACAACACAGTCACTAAAGTTTTGTAAAATAAGTGTAACGAACTCCACAAAGTTAGGTTGAATTTGGCGCGCGACATGCGCACCCGGCGACGCGCAGTGGCACTATGCGCGAATCTCACTGAAATGTAATTTTACACACGGCACGGGCGCGAGGGAATTGCCGGTGTCGATGTCGCGTTTTTTTGTTATCGATGATTATGGAACGGGATGAAATGAAGATAGATTCAATAGTTACAAACTCGGCCCTTCAGTCCAAGTTTTATGTTGTGACTCAGATTTTTCAGTCCTCATTTATGGTTGCGGAACATCTGAAAGTTGACAGCGATTTCGAGCGCCGCAGAACCATATTGACTCGCAATCCTTTTTGCCCGCAAAATTCTGCACATCCATGAGAGACGCGCTGGTCAGAAAGCGGTGGAGGCAGATCATCCACTTCAGTTGCAACCTTAATTCTGACCACGATCCTCAGAGTCCTCAGACATGAGGAATCAGAACCAACGAGAGAGAGAGAGAGAACAATTATCATCTCATCTTCAGATAATAGCAAAGTTGTAAGAACATAGACCTCTCTCGAGGATCATTATTGGAGTGCTTACAATACTAGGTACGCATCACGCATGGCAGGCGGATTGTCTCGCGCAGGACACAGGTAGTTTCTTACCCTGATAACGTTTATTCATCATCAGCCTATTATTTGACTACGTTTTTGCTATTGTTATTCCGTCTATATCTCGCCAAAGCTTCGTCCGTTGGAATTAGGTGCTCCACGAACAGGTGAAGTATAAAAATACTCTTTTCAAAAGCCTGTCTAGACTATAAGGTGGACAGACGACCCGTTGAGGTTGCAGGAAGTAACTGAATGCAGGCTCTTTCCAACAGCTCCCTGTGGAGATCCCTAGGGAGGCCTATGTTCAGCACTGGACTTGCTATACTTGAAGAGAAAGTAGGTTGCGACGAGTCTTTGAATCTAACGCGAAGCAGGACGGCTTGATAATAAACATATTTAATCGACAAGGAAAACGATTCTTTCCCATCACATCCATCCCCGCCCTACGCGCCACCTGCCCACAACGCGTGCCTTCCCAGAATCTATTGTTTATTTTCGTTCGTTTATACTCGGGTATGTACACGGTTTGTTTTCCAGTTTTTATTTAGTGAAAACATCATTCCGATACATTTTCGACTTTCAGAGGTAATGCTAACCTTAACTGTTTCATAACTCATAAGAAATGTGTTAAAAATCTTTCAATAAATACGGAGTCCCCAAAACCGATGAGCTTGTATAAAGGTTAATGACAGTTCACAGTAGATGAAGCGTAAGAGGTATGTATGGACCGTAGCACTTGGCGCTCAATATTCTCTGCCTACCCCATCAGGGCATGGGCGTATGTTTATGTATATGCATGTGCATTTTTAACTACAAAAAAACGGGTGTTATAAGATTGATTGTGCCTTTTTGTACCTATGTCTAAGGCTGTGGACAGATTAACCGATTTTCAATTTGTTTTGCAGCATATGTATTAAACCCGAAAAACAGAACGCTCATTTGATCTTTATTAGCACCGCCCATAAACAAACATCTACAACTCTTGAGTAAGACATACCTACAAAATAGGACGAGAAAGGGAATGGAAAAGAACGGAATATAGAAAGGGTTAGAGGATTTCACACTCACTGGACGAAAGACGACTGCAAAGCTGTTGGTTTTCTGTTAGACAGGTACTACACCGGTCGAGCTGGTCCATTCCTACAGTAGCCTAATGTAGCCACATGAAATACCAGTTAGGTATCACTAGTGACACTTCATCGAGATTATTTCCGTCCCAACGTACTCAATCTAAATTAGGATGGAACTTTAGTCTTTCTAACTCTACTATATAGACATATTTACAAATAAATAAAATAAAAAAATACAATAGTTTAACAAACTAAAATACACGCTTTAGTAAAAGATCCAACTAAAAAAGTAAAAATAGTTGATAATGAGTTTCAAGATAAGAAAATGGCCTGAAATCCATTCATTTTATGGTTAAAAACCTAGGATGCTCGAGGGTAACTAATACGCTATGGTACGCAAGGTTTTAAATTATCATTATAAATAATACCTACTCGATGTATTTATCCACCCAAACACGTTGCAAGGGGAAAAATATCGTTGCATTTTTTTAGCGAAATATTTAGTTCCGGTGTCTGAAGACACTAAAACTACCATCTGGATGCAACCTAAAGATGATATCTTCTGTGCGGAGATGAACCCGGGAAATAAGGTAAGAAAAGCACACAGCATTTTTTTTCTTTTATTACAGAAAGCGTTCTAAATCTTCATCGAATTATGCTAATAATTTGGATGTAACTAAAAATGCTCAAGAGTTATTTAAATTTTATACAGAGCATTTCATTTCTTTGATGTTTGCATCGCAAAATGCAATAAGCGACGAGAGCGGGTCAATTATTTATTGATCTCAATGAAACATCAATAAAGTTTGATCGCGCCGTCAGACATATGCCGAAGAATAATTTAATGCTCGCAGATAAAGAATACTGTTTTTTAAAACATATTATTAAGAGTGGCGGTGTTGGTATCGGACCGAAAGCGGCTGCCGAGACAGTATTGTATTGTATTTACCCAAATAACGTCCCACTGCATAGCACGGGCCTCCTCTACAATCGAGAGAACGGTTGAGAGTGGTTCTAAGCCAACGTGGTGCAAAGCTTCGCTCCCATCAGCAATCCCAAAGCAAAGCTCCGACTTTTCGGAGTCTTTTGGGGCCAAATCGTCGGTAGTCAATTACAACGCAATTAACAAAAACATCGTGAAGAAACCTGTGTTAAGCTCCCCTTTCGGTACCCCGGTGGAGGCCGGATAATGCGGCCGAGCCGAGTCCATATCCTGCACCAAGCATACCAACTAACCCTTCGGTGGCCATTGCGCGCTTTTTGAGCGACACTGCTTATCTCAGGGCAAGAAATGCCTCGATTTCTTCCCTGTAATCAATCACCCGATAATCTCATTGGGATCCATTGTTGTTCCCCACTTATATTTCGGTTTGGACGCCCATTTAAGGTGTTATGGACGTCCACATTTACATACATACATAAACTCAAGCCTTTTTCCCAGAGGGGGTAGGCAGAGGTGCTACCACATTTCGCCTTGCATGTTCCGTACCACGATGTGATAGGGCGCGAGCCTATCGCCATAATTATCAGGCTCAAATTCCTAACTCCGGGCAGATAATGAATAGAAAAATCCAATATCACGTTGCCCGACCCGGGATTCGAACCCGAGACCTCAGCTTTATAATCGTAGTGTAGTGCAACTACGCCACTGAGGCAGTCAAAATATTTCAATGTTATAAATAAGTAAAGTATAACCAATCGATATCACGTTAGTCGAATAAATAATCGACTACGATATGATCTAAGCTGACTATCGAAATGCGCATGACGTCACGCGCTAACGACAACTTGTAGTGACGCTTCAGCTAATCCGCTGTGTCCGTTATAACACGATAAATAAACTTTATCTTATTTACGTCACGATAAAGTGACTAATGTTATAAAATGAATTTATAAATATAGTACACGCACCAGTCACATAGTCCTAACCTCACATAAAATCAATTAAGTCTTGTGTCGCAGGTATCAGAACTACGAGAGACTTTTCGGTCTCACCACCCAAACCCGAAAGAAATATTAGTGGGTCGCACAAACATTTATCTTGGTGCGGGGATCGAACCCGCGGCCTCTCGTTTCACAGCCGGCGTCTAACCAACTGCGCCACGTAGGCTGTCAAAATAAATTAAAGCCACAAAGCTTCCTGATTTCAGTGATTTCTATCGTTAATGAATTTTTATTACGAATTTGTTGAAGCCTTTTATGAAATAAAATTGGCAACTTAGGTTGACCGCACTCAAGTAAAAACATATCGGTGTAAGATAATTTTCTACCGAGAGCCAATACTTATCATCAGAACTAAATTCGTTTTGCAGAGCCAAAAATACTATTAATAAAGTCTGCATACGTCACCAGACACTCCCATATCACGTTCTGTGTGTTACAATGGACACGCACACGACACACACATAGACACAGGCATGTTTTACTAATAATAAAACAAATATTAATACGACATAACTTATAACCGTATCACCTACACCATAAAGACTATTTTGGATAGATTTAATTCAATAAGATTGGCCATACGATAAATTGTTTGCTTCACTCACGTGCTCGCTGAGGACAAGTGAACACCGTTTTGTGTTTAAAGGCATTTAAAATTGTAAGTAAACATTACCATTTTTATAACAGTTACGCGAACTTTTTTCTTAGGTTTTACGTGCTAGCACAGAGTGCTAGGCTGTATTGTGTGACCTTTGCCTTTTATAATTTATGAGTCACAATAAAAACAGTTTAGCAGCCAAGATGGAATTTGTAAAACTAATAACGTTGGTTTAATGTATGAAAATGTAAATAATTACATTAATAATGAATTAGTAAAGATATTTTAGAGAAATAGTGACGGTTTATGTAATTTTTTCTATAATTAATTCATCTATTTTAATCGGGCTGATTGCCGCCCTTTTTTCATTAGTACTGTAGTGATCATAAAATTATTCGTTTGTTGGAGCAGATGTGTTTTAATGATTATTACTTATTATCTAGAAGGCAAGCCAAATATTGATATATTATTTAATGCGTAGAGACCGGCTTATGTGAAACATGCGCAAAAACTATTGCCTCGCGTTGGTATGATAAATTAAATACCTATACCTACTTAGGTATAGTTACATCATACTTTAGATTTTAAACTAGGTATTTTTAGGTTCTAAACAAAAAACAACACAATTACCAACTATGTAGTTGAATAACAACGTATTGTAAGCGACTATTGCTAAACATTTTGTTACATTTACAAAGCAATAAATTACTGTACGAAATTTTCGATCGTTGAAAATTGGCTTGACACAGCTACGGTGTTAGATTTTTTTTGTTAGGTAAATATGTGAACCATATATCGAATAAAACATGGAAAAATATTTTGAGTAGTCCTTACTGTATGCACTAAAAAAGGTAGAGTCTGATGGGACTATTAAGGAATTTAACAATTTCATTGTAAATTTCACTATTTCGTCGACTTGTGGTGAAAAAATCGTATCCGCCCAAATCATCATCAGCCCTTCAACGTCCACTGTTGGACATAGGCCTCATAGCACGCCACTGGGCTCGATCATCAGCCCATCGTCGCCAACCGCTACCAGCCACCCTACGAATATCGTCGCTCCACCTGGCTGGAGGGCGTCCTACGCTACGTTTGCCGAGAATTTTATCATTGTATTCGTACACAATAGCGGAAAATCTGTCATAGTTAGTTACGCATGCCCGTGTTTTGCTTTTTAAATTTTATTTATTTATTTAATCTAGTAATCTAGTCCGCCAACCCGCACTACGCCAGCGTGGTGGACTATATGGCCTAACCACTCTCAATCGATTCCCTCGATTTTAGAGTAGGCCCGTGCCCTGCAGTGGGACGTATATGGGCTGATATATATATTTAATCTGCGTATATACGGGTACAAATTAGCCTTCGTAATTGTCTCAAGAAGACTGATATAATCAGCTGACCCTGGATATTATATTTAAATAACACTGCCCATTCTATCACGAGCATAGTAGTCGCTTTGTTATGCCCAGTTTTTGGAGATTTTCCCGCCCACACAACCACCACTGCAACTGTCAGCCAGGACCAACAGCGAACATCGAGCTCCAGAGCTCGGCGAGTCTCATGAACTAGCTTGTCTTTAACCCGCATCGAAATTAATCAAAAATTTTATTATTTAAATTTTTTATTGGAGGATTAAATAAAACGTGCTACGTGTTGAGTTGTGATGACGGAAGTAAAAATATATTTTTAAAAACAAGAAACAACTATACACGCAAGGACAATAAATAGACAATATAGAATACATAAGTTAACCTATTTTGAGCACATTCCAACAAAAAAGAAAGAACAAATAGGAGGAGTTGATTTCATGCTGGTCATAAAAATTCGGCTAAGTACGATTCGAACTTGCTCACCCAGGTTTCCATTAATTAATGACCCACACTACTATAGACTATCCAGTCCACAGATCATTGCAACTCCTGTAAGTAAATCAAATTTTGATTTGCATTGTGTTTGTAAGCACTAAAACTACCACCTGGCTTCGTTTTCGGTCTCAGTCTTGTAATACCCGATATAATTTTATCCGTAATGAGGTAACTGTTATCAAAGAATACAATATCTGGATGACACAAACCATCAGATGAAAAACAAAATGCTTTAGATTTCAGATAATATAGTAATTGAAGTAGGATTTTTATCTTACAATATCAGTATACAATTGATTAGACCCTGTTATTTCTTTAATTACGACCTATTTATTATACATATTATATCTAATAATGGTGATAAACTGATTATTATAGTTAGTTTCTACTTGACGACAGATTGGCGCATTGGCGAAGGTTCTGATTTTTCGTACTCAATCTTCCTTCACTATTGCTTAGCTGTTTTTTTTTCCTGCTTCGGTGGCGCAGTTGTGCTAAGGTAAGGTTAAGACGCTCAGGTCTCGGGCTCGAATCCCGTGTCGGGCAAAGTGATATTAATTTTTTCTATTCATTATCGGCCCGGAGTCAGGAGGTTTTGTCCGTTATGGCACATAGCATTTTACTGGTGGTGTATATATGAGTGGCCGCCTGGGCAGGTTCAACACAGTGTCTACTTCTCCCGCCAAACAGCAATGTTCCGGTTTGAATGACATTGTAGCCAGAGTAACTAGCTACTGAAAATAATGAGACTTAACTTCTTATGTCTCAGGATGGCGAGCGCAATGGAATGCCAAACCATGCTTTGTTGTTTGATTTTGCTACTGTCCATGAGCGGTTCTATCGCTTACTATCAGGCGAATTGAAAGCTCTTCTCGCCATTCATCGCAAGCAAAATGACCGTCTAATATTGTGTGAATATTGAACCTGAAACGCCAGAACCTTACGTGAATCTCTTTGACAACTTCTAAGGCTCATACACCTAGCAAGTTTCTTCAGACAAGGTCCGTAATCTCAATTTAAATATACACCCAACAGTCACATACATAGTCCTGATCCCACACTAAGATCGAGTCTTGTGTCCTGTATCAGGAACTAAGAGAGACTTTTTGGTCTCACAAACACCCAGACCCGAAACAAATACTTGTGGATCACACAAATATTTGTCTCCGTGCGGGGATCGGATCCGCGGCCTCTTTTTTTACAGGGGGCGTCTAACGAACTGCGCCACGGAGGCTGTCAAATTTAATCAATATATTTTTGTTTTTAGATTGCCTCAGGATGCCTTGGGAGCGGCCGGCGAGTGTCCCCGTAGGACAAGTCTGGAGTAGGTTTAAAGGGAGGGAACGGGAAGGAAGACCTACACATATGTAAGATAATAATGCAACATAATCACCTGTATTACACATATTGCCACCAGTGGAGGCCAGGACTCCTATTAACCCGAGAGTACGATTGAGAGGGTTTAGGCTGTATACCATGTTGGTCTAGTGCTGGTTGGTATTCACATAGCGTGGAATCCGGGTAGAGATGTCCATGATATTCAGGTTTACTCCCGAAGTTTTCCTTCACTGTAAAATCAGCTACCACAGTTGACTTTTAAATGACTTTGAAAAGTCAAAAGTGATTCCTGGGATCTCGACATTTATTACCCGTCGGAAATATCTGTGGACCTGAATAATTGACGTCATTGGAACATAAGTTCAGCAAATTAAAACTATAGGTTGAACAAATTGAATTAAAATAGAAAAAAGAATAAAAAATAGAATTCGCATCCATCTCAAAACGTTTTAATGTAAAATAACATAGTAGATAGGGGAACACAAAAAAATGAAATGTGAACCGCATTCCAGTTAGGTTCACAGATATTTCCGACACGTTATACCTGTTGTTAGAAGCGGCCATTAGCATCCAGCGACTTTCGATACATGAATAATCTATTGGATTATATTTCCTCAGGTACCAAATTAGAGATATGGATGTGACAATGAGACAACGATGCCTGGACCTTATGCAGGAAACTTTCCTAAGGGACGAGCCTCTCTGTGATTTATTAGGTAAAGTATTTACCCCGAATTACATACCAATTTAAGTTTCTTTGTCTATAAATGCACAAAACATTTTAAGTACATATGAAATACTTTGTAAAATTTTATTTATACTGGCGTGTTAGGTACCATACATCAAAGAAGTCACAGACAAGATTGTCTACATCCTGAAGCGCGCTTTCATTAAAACATACTTCAAGCCGCCCAAGAAGATTAGTCAATTCTTACCACCTGTCAAGTGTCATGTACCTTTGCAAGAACCGGGCGTATATAAAATATATTGCGACTGTGGCCTCTCTTATATAGGCCAAACCAAACGAAGCATAGGGACCCGCGTAAAAGAACACATAGCTGACGTCAAACACCGACGCTCAATGAAGTCTGCAGTTGCTGAACACATCGAGGAAGGCTCCAAGCATTACCTTCGTTTTGACAAGCCCCAAATCCTCGCTATAGAACACCGTTTCCTGCCCAGGATGTTTCGCGGGGCTATTGAAATTAAAAAACATCCAAATTTCAATAGAGAAGATGGCTTGAAGCTTGCACCATCATGGGATCCAATTCTACATTTAATTAAATAGGAATCCAAAAGACCAGCTGCCAGACCTCAAGACACAGTGAGCTCCTTCTGCGCAGATCGGATAGCAAAAACCAATTACCAATTACCATGAAAGCTGTAAACCAATCAAAACGCCGGGAAGTTTAAAAATTTAAAAATTCAACCAAGTCGTGTTAAAGTCCGTAAAAATTAGTTTTATTTCAATGTGTAACATTCGCGTAAATCTAAGAAACCACTAGGTATTGACTCCACAAATCAATGTTTGATGTGAAACGAAATAAGAACAACCTGGATCTTTTATTTTATATTGCGTTCTATGGCGAGACGAGCATGCCATTCGCCTGATGGTAAGGGATACTACCGCTCATGGACAATAGAAAAATAAACAACACTATGAATTACAAAGCATTGCTTGAGACTCCACGGCGCTCACCATCCTGAGACATAAGATGTTAAACCTCAAAATGCTAGCAGTTACTCTGGGTATAATTATCTTCAAACCGGAACACAACAGTGCATTTATACTGCTGTTTGTTGGAGAAATAGACATTGCGGTGGTCTTACCCAGGCAGCTTCTCACTAATACCTACCACCAGTAAGAGCCCCTATGATTCCCTTCACTATTTAAGCGAGCGAGAAATCATTAACACGTAATTTAAAAATTCAGATGTGTGCCTTACGGTCCAATCTGCGACAACCATAACAAAACATTAACCAGTCAAACCTTACCTACCTTACCTTAATTCCAGGAATAACCAAAGACCCGGTTTCCATAGCAACGATCAGGTCGAACTGGGAGAGCTTCGTCTCTCAGAACGTGAGCCTGGCCTGCTTCACCGAAGTAAACGGTGAACCCGACGAGCTGGTGGGGTTTAACATAGTCCTGGTCAAGTCCAGGGACGATGAAGAGGAAGACTTTGATCAGGTCAGGGATATCAAAATGATTGTGATCGCTTGCAGGCCGCTTTCAACGGGAACAAAGAATACCTGGGGCAGGCAAGATATTTAGCTATGGAATTCTTGTGACTTAAGAAGAAGATTGCAGTAAACTCGCTGGATAATAGTTCCATGGCGCAGTTCGTTGAACGCCGGCTGTGAATCGTAAGGCCGCGGGTTCGATCCCCGCACCGACGCAAATGTTTTTGAAGCCCACAAATATTTGTCTCGGGTCTGGATGTTTGTGAGAGCGAAAACTCACTCGCAGTTTCTGATACCCACGACACAAGACTCGATCTTAGGGTGGAGTCAGGACTATGTATGTGACTGTTGCGTGTATTTATTTTATTTATCTCGACAACACTTCAAAACCAATTCCTATTGGTAGGTACCTACACTCTTGTATACAAATATTGGTTTCGAAGTGTTTATAGCTATTATTGGCAATTTTATCTTTATTTATCCTGAAGTGAATACTTGTTTAAGTTATCGAACGATCTACATATTGTTAGTGATAAGATATAAAGGTGTGAAATCAGTATCAATATTTGTACAATGAATCGTTACTGATTGCAGTGGAAATTCACCAAATTTTGGACACCTTGATTCAAAGGAAATAATCCGAAATTTTAGTGAATTAGACAGCCTTACGTCATCGTTATTTCAGTGCGGGTGTGCGAAACAGATAGTAAAATGTTCCCACTACGCTCTCACTTTAATTAACGTTATTTTTAAAATACTAATTACATCGGGTTTATTTTTCAAAAGGAATGTTTTATTATAACTGTATCTACCCTTGAACAAAATACAAATAGGAAATTAAATTAGAAACTTAGTATCTACAATAAATGCTGATCATACTGAAGTTAGCTGAAATTTAGTGCGCCTGCTAAGATATTTCTGATAGGAATGTATTAATGAACACGGTTTGGCAATATTTAAAATCTATTTAACTATTTTCATCTTAGGCAAAGGCCAGGTTAAAAGTACCCTGAACCGATGAGAATGCATGAAGAGATTGATGAAAGTAGACGAAGCATGTATGTATTTCGCAGGTCAAAGGAGAACCCTGGAAGAAGCTTCTTAAAACATTAATAGTAGCAGAGAGCCTAGTCGATGTGTTCAAGCACTATTCAGTGGACAAATACCTGACGTCGAGCGGACTGACAGTTCTGCCTGAACACAGAGGACAGAATATTGGTGCTAGACTGTTTAATGCTAGGTAAAATGTTTTATATACTATAAAAATACATGCCTAGGTATTTTTTGAATATTCTGTATGAACAAACTGATTTATTGACCGCCCCCGTGGCGCAGTTGGTTAGACGCCGCCTGTGAAACGAGAGGCCGCGGGTTCGATCCCCGCACCGAAACAAATATTTGTGTGATCCACAGGTATTTGTTTCGGGTCTGGGTGTTTGTGAGACCGAAAAGTCTCTCGTAGTTTCTGATACCCACGACACAAGACTCGATCTTAGTGTGGGGTCAGGACTATGTATGTGACTGTTGGGTGTATTTATTTATTATTTATTTATTTATTATGACTTGATTGTAAGTGAGGTCATGCGACTGATTGTAAGCATTAAAATATATTATTACCAAACATAATGATTTAATATTAAATTATATAGGTATTGATATTGTGCTCATCACTTGGAAACATTATTGAAGTCTTATAAAGTCCTGTAATTTTATTTAATTGCTTTAATTTCTTTTAAACCAGAACACATCGACAAAATGGTCCGAACGGATGAATACAAAAGAAGTGTGATGCACAAGTACCGATTTCTTTCTGATCTTAGTGTTTTTGAGACTGCCTCGGTGGCGTATTAGTTCTACAAAAATTACAAAGTAGTAGATTACAAAGCTGAGGTCTCAGGTTCGAATCCCGGGTCGAGCAAAGTGATATTGGGTTTTTTTATTCATTATCAGCCCGGAGTCAGGGATTTGTGCCCGATATGGCGATAGGTTCGCCCCCAATCACATCATGGGACGGAACATACAAGGCGAAATGTGGGTGTCCTGGTAGCGCCTCTGCCTACCCCTTCTGGGAAAAAGGCGTGAGTTTTCTGTATGTATGTATGTTTTTGACCAAAATGCCTTTCATAATTTTTGATACAAAACATAAATTGTATCATAGTGTGAGGACTATGTATGTAACTGTATTTATTTTATTTTACAGGGAACCTCTATGCAAAGCGCTGGGTATAGACGCCACAGCGACAGTATTCACGGCTACCACTTCGCAAGTGCTAGCGGCGAAGTGTGGGTACGAAGTGTTAGCCGAATTGAGCTACAAAGACATGCTGGAGTTCGACATCGACCTGGCTGGCTGCAACACTCACAGCGCTAAGGTCATGGGCACCAAGTTTAAATGGACTTAGAGTGTAGCATCTGCCTTAGATTTGGGGCTGTATAGAGGGTGCGCAGTCATACATTTGCGTCATAAAAAACGTAGACATTTTCTTGTTCGTGATGTTGGTAGCACTGCTATATTTGTGAAATTGAGAGAATTTAATAACAAAGTGCCACAAGCTTCGTTGGTAACTGAAAGTATATTTAGTTATTATCTACCCAAAACGATTTTGAATGGAATTCAAAAGTCTTAAGCTACATTATTTTTATTTTTCAAGTAATTCGTGCGTATGCCAGCACTGTCAAATGTCAGCCAATAGGAGGGCAGACTCAGCAACGCCATTTTTATCTATGTTTTTAAAACTCGAGCGCTCGTCTAAGATTCGGGGTAAAATCGTTCATATTGTTGTTATGATATTGTAAGTAAAAGGTTTTCTTTGCGAAGATCAATTGCACAAATAGTTTGGGTAAGGGATCTAGTTTTTAAGTTGGTTTGCATTTTCGTTGTATTTAAGGAACGATCCACCTTAGGCATTTGGATAAAAAATAGTTTAAACTCTTATTTGGAGACTTTATTGTTCATCTCCCCCGTGTTTATATCATAATAAATAACACGTGGGCGGGCATACAGGCTGCCACATGACTGATATCAACTGTTTCGAGGTTAGACTTCTTATTCCATGATGCTGACCGAAAATTTACTTTAGGTACGTACTTACTATTTAAATTATATTTATATTAGCTTCTGCCCGCAAACTTCGTCTGCGTGGTTAACTTTATTTGAAATCTCCCATTCCATCCCGTCCCGTTATACAGGGTGTACAAGAGAATAGCGCACCTGCTAATATACATTTTAGTAAATCGTGATTACGTCTAGATTATGCTGCATTTTCGTAGCGTACTCTAATAATAACAAAGATGCAGAGAAATCAAGAATTACCATCACACTTGCTTCCCCTTAACATATTACGCCGTGATTGAACCTTACAACTGAACGGGTCGCTCCACAACAGATAAGTAGCAATACTTCTCTGTAATAGGTGATTAAAACTACATGATTGCTACGCCACTTAGTGTACATAGTTAGGCAATAAGAATTGAACGAGCCGTAGAATACGGTATCTAGAGAACATGGGCAGAAGACCTATAATAATTCAAGCGTACTGCTTAAGTGCCGCTAATGATCATAAAATAAATAATAACTAACCCTATAATTTAAGCCGTAAATAGGTACCTTAGGTAAGGAGGTACGTGCTGGACCTGCCAAAATCCCACACGAAAGCACTGCCACAATTTGATAACATACAACACTTTTACGTTTATAATTCACTTCATTAGACACGTAAAATGTACTATGTGTACATAGAGCCGTCGCTCGGTCTTCCGATGCAACGTGTTTGATTCAACTTCGCGTAATTTTGCACAACTCACTAAAGTATTCTACCGTTTTAGCCACGAAATCATCGTCATTGCAATGCCCGAAATACACTTAGATATTAAACTAACACTTCACAATAAATACTATGAGATATTCCGTACCTACGTCAAAATTGATAAAATTCAATCAAAGTAACTGAACACGAGTTAATAATACTAATATACACGACAAATACATGTACACCCGAACGTAGTCCGAATTCAACTAATAAAAGATAAATATTTTTTTCGAAAAACGAAAAATAAAGGAATGTTCACATTAGACACCTTTACACCTATTTCAGTTCATAATAATTTTTTTTCCAAAATTGATACATGTTTTTACTGTTATCACTAATTTAATATCATAATATGCTATTTCTTAAGTAAACACCATTTATTCGGCTACAATGATTTTTTAAATTTCGCTTGTAGTATGAGATTTTAGTACATTTTCATCACTTTAAAGCAACATCATTATTAATATTAATTAAATCATAAGCAAAGGCGGCCTTGTAACTGAATGAATCAAATTATGTAACTATTTTAACAAATTTAAATAAGATTAATATCTCTGGGGAGAGTAACGATCATTTTATCAATCAATTATGATCTTCCGTTTTTACGTAACTAATTATCCAAGTACCTAACCAAATTAAGTTGTACTAAGTGTGAATGTGAACACACCCTAACGTGGCGGTCATCCTTTGAGTAATGCACACAAAACACCGCCAATGGTATTAGTGTCACTCACACTCGGAAGCGGCGAGCTCAAAGGAAGAATAATCGAGTCGCGCTAGTTCCGACAAAGTTCCGACGAGTACACAGTGACCTTCGGCTTCCTTTAAGAAATGGGCCGAATTCTGCAATCAATTTAATATCTTATTTTTTATTTATCAGTGTAATTGCGTAAAAAGAAATTTTAATGAATATTAATTACTTACATAATTTAAATGTTATGTATTACTAAAACGTTTGTAATTAATAAATTTGCATGGTACAACATGGTTTAACCGAGGACCAGCGTGATTTATTGGTATCTTACAGTTTAGATTTGTGATACCTTAAGGAAAATAATGACAAAACACTCGATCCATGCACGATGCAGCTATACCTACCTAGTTATTATGTTGTGAATTTGTTGACGCTATAAATCTAAGTACACCCCTGTTTAACTGTTTTATTTCTTTGAAATGAAACAAAAAATACATTTTTGTAAAATTAGAGAAGGATAAACTATACAGCTGAGAGTTAATGACCTGACCTATTTGTAAAATATGTTAAGGCGAAGTCTATGAAATTTTTGGTGCTGAAAAAAAATGTTTTCGTGGTATATTTCGTTAACCATTTAATTAACAACGAAACGAAAAAATACGTATATGTTAAAATCTTGTTCTTTAACCATTTAAATTGTTTTTTTGCGAAAATGTGATGATAATACTTCAAACTTTAAACGGTCATAACTCCAAAATGTATAAATATATTCCAAATATTATTCTTTTGTTATCATATTAATATTATGCCCTTGCACCCAACTTAGCTACTGCGCCATTCTCTTGTACACCCGTATACCTACCGCCCGCCCCGTCTCATTCTCACTAATAGAATGTAATCCAGTCCCATCCCATCCTTTCAAGTATAAAAAAGTAGCGAATATATCGGAATTCCTTCTTCATCCCACGGGAACACTAAACTTTTCGGGATAAAAAGTAGCCTATGTTACTTCTAATACCTCCATATTTGTACAAAGTTTCATGATGATCGGTTGAGTAGTTATCGCGTTAAAGCGTAACAAACAAACTTACATTCACTTTTATAATATTAGTAGGGATAAGCAGGCTTTTCCACAGTGTTTCCTTAACCGTTAATGTAAATAATTAACAAAATGTTACGACTATTCATATGACGAGAATGCAAACCATTTATTCATAAAAAAGAAACAAGATTATATGACAAACCTAGCTATATACATTGTTGTTGCCGATATCTGTGAATGTTATAATAGTGTCACAATTTCAAGTGCAATTTATATCACAAAATATATTTTGAAATAAAACTATTTTATACGGACCCGTCTGCCCCGTGACCACGAAAGCTGAAAAGCAATCGAAACGTCGGGAAGTTAAAAAATGTAAAAAATTAAACCAAATCGCGATAAAATCCGTATAAAATAGTTTTATTACAATGTGTAACATTCGCGTAAATCTAAGAAACCATTATACAAAATATATTTTATATAAGTTTCTGTATTTTAAAAATATTGACGCGAAAGTACATTGAGATCTAGTTGTAACTAGATGCTAGTTGTGGTGTAATATTTAGATACAACTAGGATTATAAAGGCTTTAGAATATAGGGCCAATATTGCCTAGGTGTTGATACTAGAACCTAAACTCATACGGCCTTATTTCTAGACAGGTTTTAGTTATGGAAAACCTATTTTAGTTATCGAATGTTTTGTCTTCTTCGCTCAAACTGAATTATAAAGTCCTTAAAAAGGGACAAAATATTCGATAACTAAAATAGGTTTTAAATAAGCCCGATACAAATAGATACCAACTTTTCTTTTACTAAGCTAGGGTCTCTTAAATATACTTAAATCATAGATGTAGTATAACACTACATCTATGACTTAAATACGGTTCGTTCGTCAATATTTTTACAAAATTGTTGAGTAGTTTATTTTTACTGATAAAATTAACGAATATTTTTTAATCTCTTATTAATTATTCAATAGTTATAAATGTTAAATCATATATTGTGTTACATAAAGTGGTGCAAAGTTTTTTACGCTTATAACAGCTTACTTCCAAGGTGGAAAACCTAAATATGGTTAGATACATACATAAACTCATGCCTTTATCCCAGAAGGGGTAGGCAGAGGCGCCACCAGGACACCCACATTTCGCCTTGCATGTTTCGTCCCATGATGCGATAGGGGGCGAGCCTATCTTAATAAGGCCTTTATTTGTTAAGTAAGTATAGATTATTGTTTATTCGACAAGTTTTGTCCCTATTCACCCCTGCCATCTGTTAATAGCTAGTGCCATAATATTTCCAATTGTGCCATTATATGTAACACCCAACATGCATTTGTTTAAGTACAAAAGACTGGAGGCGCCTTAATTTGCAATGTTTTTATTGATTTATTTTTAAGTGCTTGTGGAATAAAATATTTTTATTATAAAGTGTTTGATTTAACATACCTTAATACTGTTAATGTTTAAAATAGCCCCTGGGTTATAAACGATCTGCTGAGATGGAGGTTTAAGATTCGAACCCCGTTAGACAATACACACAAACGTAAAATAAAGTCGGAAAAACATAGTACCTAAGGTAACCTAGATACCTGAAACTTCTCAATAAAATATAGTGGGTAGGTATTTGCGTTAGTCGTAGTTCTATAAATTGACAATAGATGGCAATAGTAGTATTTTGACCAGACATGAAAATAGCAAAAACCCTTGTAGTTTATAGGTAATTATTTTTTAAAGGTAAACTTTTCCTGACATTGGGACAGTCTATTTAATGATAAATTCCACTATTAAACATAAAATTAAATCAAAGGATGAATAAAACAACAAATTGTTATTATGCTTTTATATATTAATTTCCTTTACAATAAATTAAGATTGTGGCGATTCTCTCGCTGTCTTTCAAAAGGTATAAATAACAAAACTTTTCATAAAGAAAATATTATAAGCTCTTCCAATTTAGAAAAGAAATACATTCATATCAGGACATCTTACAAAAAGGTTTTTTCAATATCACACATTCTATTGAAATGCATATCTACCTCTTAATGTCTTTATCTCAAATATGCATTTTTATGTTGGCACGACATTGACTACAATGCGCCTGATGGTGAGCGCAAAGCAGATAGTTTCCAGAATGATTACCTCTCCCCGGTCGACATAATTAAAATAAAATAATAAATAAATACACCCAACAGCCACATACATAGTCCTGACCCCACATAAAGATCAATTAAGTCTTGTATCGTGGGTATCAGAAGCTACGAGAGACTTTTCGGTCTCACAAACACCCAGACCCGAGACAAATATTTGAGAGCCTCACAAACACATCTCTCGGTGCGAGGATCGAACCCGCGGGCTCTCGTTTTACAGCCGGCGTCTAACCACCTGCGCCATGGAGGCTGTCCAGGCTGTGGAAGAGGAATTATGTCGGCCTGCTCATCATTATGTATATTTTTGATTTATTATGCTTTAATAATTTTACCGGCCATCATAATGGGATACAGACATAGTATAGCTATTCTTGGACTTATAAAATATCTATTTATCTCAATACAAAATTCTACATAAACACTTGATTACACATAAATACACATTTTATTTCATAAGTTACGTTCGTCAGTCCCCTGTCTGTGTGATAGTACTAATTCTATGATACCTAAAACATCTTTATGGATGTGAAACGAAAGAAAACAAAAATAAATGTTAAGCATTCTATTATTATAAAAAAAACAATCATTTTATTTTTCTTACATAAGAATTCATTTTAAACAAAGAAAAAGTAAAAAAGACAAGTATTTTATTGAAAAAATAAACGTAAAGAATTTTTTTTTAAATATGTGAGGAGTTATAGAAAAGTTTCTAATAGGTTCTAATACACCCAAAACAAGACAAAAATTAAATAGACAGCATTTTTTACTATTGGGAGAATTAATTTATTAGACAGAGGACTGATCTTAGTTAATATTATGCATTAAAACTAAACACTAAATATGGCAAAGAACCAATAACGCGGCAAGACATGTCATGACACTCAGTAAATGCATCGTGTGGAATACTATATTGTATAAAAAATTACACATTGCTGCGAACCAACAACTTTTAGAGTATTTCATATTTTATTATCATAAGAAAGAAAATGAAGTTAGTTATAGATTTCGTAGAGCCACGCTATTGTGAGTCCTGACTCATAAATGGCAGGCTCGTCCGGAGTGAGATTGCCGAATGCCCAATACTGCTTACCTTTTCCCATCCTTTTTCCTTCCCCCACCCCTCACAATGTGATGGGCTGGCAACACATCTATGATCCAGCGATGTGGAAGTTCGAGGGCGGCATTGCTCAAAATAACAGGAAGTTGAAAAGAGACGGATAAGTAAGTCCTTGGTAAATAGCATTATTTGTATATACTAAAAATCAAAATCTAGCAGTTACCGATAGTTAATAATGAACTTTATTACAATGTATATAGAATTCAAAATACCATGCAACCGAAATGTATGTATTTCTGCATGCAATTTTCAACTCTATTAGCATTGAAATTAAGTCAATTATCTAACTACTTGAGTATTTTGTTGGTTGGTCTGCCCTTACTTATACTAATATGTAGATAAAAGTAAAAAATCATTGTCTTTTTTAATTATAAAGTCATTTATATGACTAGCAGTCATCGAGACATAAGGGTGTACAGAGGCCAAAAAGTATAGGTATTTGTGCTGTAAATTAAGGGCTGATACACTACTTTTTATAAAATGTGCATGGGTGTAAAATATTGGTTTTTGATTACAAAATATTTGTCTATTTATTTTTGCTGATCGATTGATTAAATTATCGACTCTATGGGTTAACAAATCGGTTTTAAAATTGGTATTGATGCGAGTTTTGATACCATCGGTTTCATCAATAAATTAGATACACACGAGTTTTTCGCTGTTCCCTATTAAATAAACGAAACATCAATGATATCAAGAAATCGTTTTTACAAACCATTCACATTATATTATGATCAGTTCCATTCCGACAGTTGTTTGACACACAAATCAGTTTTTAATCGATTTTCGCACACAGAATCGATACTAACAATCGATAAAAAGGACTCAACTATCAATCGATGTTCCCACAGAATCGATTCACAAACATCTATCCTTCTGTCCTCACCCAGTGTATGCGTCTATCTCCTGAGTTTCTCGTTTAGCCACTCTGATGTCAGTTCATCGATTTCACGTACTTCTAGAAGTCGGGGAGCGCCCACAGCGGCCGCCAGGGCGCGCTGCGTTCCTGCATACATCACCTGGAGATAATAAATAAAATAATAAATACACATATTAACCTGACCTATATAGGAAAAAAATACAAATAAAAAATTAGATAATATAACTTTCAGGAAAACGCTATTAGGCATTACTTTTTCATAAATCTACACAAGTAATGACAAGGGGCGAGACTATCGCTAATCACGAGCAACTTGCAAGATATTTTTCTAACCAAAAATCTCTATGATACCTGCTGTCACTAAACCAATATAACTAAATGCCCTTATGACACGATTATATAAACTAAATCGAATATCAGTACCCTGCAACCAGATGGAATGCATTTTTGTAATCTATAAATTAATTTGCAGTTCTCTTCACATCCTGAATGTGGGAGTGAATATGAATCAGCTTACCTGTAGCTCCATATGCGCGTCTCTCGGCGTGTAGAATATGAAACACATTGGAAACGATGTTCTGCCGTCACTATGCTCCATTTTATAACTGGAATATGAGAAAATAAAATGAATTTAGATTAAACTAAAATGGCAAAGTGTGTCCAGGCTGCAACCGAAAACGATGCCAGGTGTTAGTTTTAGTGGCTACAGATTTTTTGAAAACTACCATCTGGCTTTTTTTCGATCGCAGTTTGGGTATACCCGGTATAAGTGTACGGAAATTAACAAAAGTAAGTATTCAATGAAAAATAAATACACCTAGCAGTCACATACATAGTCCTGACTCTACACTAAGATCAATAAAGTCTTGTGGTGTGGGTAGCAGAGACTGCAAGAGACTTTAAGGTCTCACAAACCAGATTTGTCTCGGTGCGGGGATCGAAGCCGAGGCCTCGCGTTTCACAACCGCCGTCTAACTAACTGCGCCACAGAGGATGTTTAAAAAATTAGGAATAATGATAAATTGACAGGTTCCGTGGCGCAAATGGTTGGACGTCGGCTGTGAAACGAGAGGCCACGGGTTCGATCCCCGCAACAAATGTTTGTGAACAACAAGTATTTGTTTCGTATCTGGGTGTTTGCGAGACCGAAAAGTCTTAGTTCCTGATACCCACGATACAAGGCTCGATCTCAGTCAGGGGTTAGGGCTATGTATGTGACTGTTGGGTGTATTTATTAATAATATATAATTAAAAACAATGATACATTACACAAAAGTAATTTCTTGTTTTGAGTATATTACCTGTATACAATAAACCGGGGCTGGTGTGACGGCAGGATGTCCTGCAGCTCCTCGAGCTCCACATTGTCCAACTCCTCGTCCACTTCCAACACTTGCTTCTCTCTGTTCACCTGAAATTATTCTCATCATCATAAGAGGTTGAATTATATGTACCTTTATAATGCAGCTGAGTAATATTAAATTGTTTGATTCAATGTAAGATGACCTCTTATTATTGTAAATATGTTGGGTATACTTGATTTAAAATTTAGCTTTTCCCAATTTATGACAATCTCTAGGACTACTATAACTTGCAAGTAGCTTAAATAAATACCATTATTATTGAAAATATACATTTTATAATTAATAATTAATTAAGAGTAATCATTAACAGTTTTAACATTTAAAAGTTATATTAAAGGAAATTTAGTTAAACATATAATAATTATGTGTCTACAATGGTTATGCCCTTATGAATGAGGATGCCAATATATTGCAATAAATTATTGCATTTACAGCTGTATGCATATAATATACATTTTCCTTGTATTCAAAGGTAACAAGAGGTTACTATGTGGGTTTATGTTTTGTTATAATTGGGTAAACATCAATATATTCTTAGAACAAGAATGAAGCCTAAATAACAGATTGTATTTTTTATCTACTTATGTTTACAGAAACAAATTTGTAGAAGACTCCTATTTCAAACATCTTGCAAAAACTATTCCATGAATCATTTGTTTTTAATTGGTTTAGTATCTTAGTAATTAAAAAAAATATGAATTAAAAAAATCCTGTTTTATTTGGTAAAACATATGAATAACAAAAAACTCTACTACTTGTATTAATAAGCAGAGGAATCTAAGCTGCCTGATTGGTTTCCTGTTAATATAGTCAGTTGGTGAATCAAGAAGACCAGGGTTCAATTTCTAGGCGGGCAAATCACTTTGTGTAACTATTTTAGTATGAAATATTTTCAATTGCCTAATTACATGACCAAACAATCACTTCCCTTTCGCAGTTTAGGATAGCAACAGATGCTTAGGAGTTTAGTCTATGTATATGTTTCAAGCAGATTGGCATAATTATGTCTATCGGCAAGAAATATCCTCTTGAAGATGGATATAGTATTTTGATTGTAACAGTTATCAACAGGGTTATCGTCGTCACTTAGATGTGCCAGCATAGAATATACCAAAAAACTTGATAAGCCTAAAGATGTGTAGGTATGTATATTTATCAATTAGTCATTCAAGCTTAGCCTATTTTTATACGATACAATATATCTGACCACAATAGTCAAGGGCGTAGCTGCTATACTGCCTAGTGACCGCTATTAACTGTTTTGTGCCTTTATTGAGTGACGCATGCACTGATTATCGCGATATGCATGACTAACTCACAAAGGAGCGGTTTCCGTCAATTCTACCTCGCCATTGCCCATTAAAAAACAATTAAAGTCATGAAAATAGCCATTACAAACTACTGATATAAGAGAATTAAGAAAAATAATTAAAAAGTTAAAAAAAAACCTTTAAAATAAGCGCCGAATTCGTGGTGTGTTTTTGAAAACGGAACTTTTTCAAAACCTCCTTCACATCGTCGCCGATGTCGCACACTTGTCCGGACATATTTTTTGTTGTTATTTAATTCACGAAAATAAATAAAATAAGAGGAAAATCGCGAGATTGTTTACGTCGACACACAGTTGTGATCAGTTGTGACAAGTGACGTTAACGCCCTTGAGATTGGAGACATAATCGCATCCACTGCATAAAAACACTTTGAAACACTTAGTAGCGACATCTAGTAATCGGAGTATTCAGTATTCGAAATGTTAAAACTAAGTCAATTGAATAAGAGGCTCTATTCAACAACTAGATTGCTGAAAATGGCAGTAAAATGTGTACAAAGTATAATTCGTAGTCAGCTATTGAATTTACCGTGTGCCTTGTGCTAATTGAACTTATTAATACTAGTTTCGTAACTAACGGACGGGTCGCCTTCAACGTATATGTATTAAAGATGCAGTGTCATCTTGTTGTGATATTTCTGCCGGAGTCCAGAAAGTTTCCTCACACTAGTGTTGCTTATGAAAGCGCCATCTGATGATCGGGGTAACCAATTCTAAGGTACACTACCGGGATGCATCGATTTTACTGGTCCACATTATCTGTGAAAATATTATTTTCAATAATATCTGTAAACAATAAATAAAATATTTTTTGAAAATACATATTTTTATTTGCTTTATTTTACATTTTTTTTAATAAATCATTTTTTAATATTGCAAATGTAAATAAAATTTGTTAGGCAGGTTTTCAAACGAACCGTGGAACTACAAATGTCATACAGACATATATAACATTGACAGTTCACAAAAATGAAAAGTGAATTTTCCTTGTTCTCGCAAAAACCGAAAACAAATTGTGTAACAAATTATACTATGATAAAAAGACGCATTTTTAAATACATAAAATTACTGTGAAATTTACAATAAATTTCGCGTTGTGTTTTTATAAGTTTACAACTGTAGAACACACATAGTTTTTCGGAATAATCGGTGAAAGTTGTTTTGATGTGTGGTGACTAGGATTATCGCGTTTCTGCAATAGTTTACACGTTCGGGTGCCCTGAATTAAGGTCAACAGCTCCGTCGATCGCACTCCGAAGTCTGTAAGTGTTTTCAATAACATAAACAGTAGTTTTGTTTATATTCTAATTTTAAATGTGTGGACCTTGCACGTTTTACTTGAACTAACTTTTTTTGAAGGCCTAATACTGTTTAAGGACATTACCATTATAAAGTTTTATTAAGAATTTATTTTTGCAACCAAATTCTAATTAAATGTTACTTTTTACAATTATATATATTTTTTTATTACAGTCATCATATTAGTTTTCATGCTTTAATAAAAGGCGGAATTTATCATGCCATTAGTTTATCCAAGACAAAGAAAATTCCAAGATGAGTCAATAAAAATGCTTGCACAGAATCTAAAAATATAATGTTGACTTACACTGAATGATCTGCATTCATTTAACTTTAAAATAAATTTCTTTGCAATAGTTTTCATGCAGCTATAAAATGGTTAGTCTCATTTTGGTTTCAAAGTGGTGCGGTATGTTTTTCAGTGGTCAAATTCTAAGTAATTTTGTTTTACTGTGTATTTGCCCATATTGACTTTACTTAGGGCCAATTGCACCAACTAACTTTACCCATACCTTTGACTTTGAAAACGTCAATCCCATACATTAGCAATGTCAAAAAAGTCACAAATGTATGACGATGACATTGTGAAAGTCAAAGTTATAGACAAAGTTAGTTTCTGCAACTGAGCCTTAGAGTATTTATCACAAAAAGGAAGCACTGTCATACATTTTTATCTTCAAAAACATAACATCACAAAACATAGGTATTTTTTTCTTTGTAATGTTGGTATCACTGCTGCATGTTTGTGAAAATTGAAGTAATTATTTAACAACAAATTAGCATCAATTTAGTTGTTAACCAAGAGTATACTTAGTCTTGTGTCTTAAACAAGTGTGAGTTGAATTCAATTCTAAACTATTTTTTTTACTTTCTTTTTCACATAATTCGTGCATGTCAGACAACCTGTCTAATGTCAGCTGATAAGAGGGCAGAAAAAGGTGGCCCGGCACCACCATTTTTATCTATGAGAAAGATTGTATTAGTATTACACACAATTTCTCGAGCTTTATCCTACCCCTCAAGGTGGTAGAGAGTTGTGGAAAAGAGGTCTACCCTATTGCAATACAGAGCAAAAATAATATTCCCTGGCAAGTATTGTATAAGCTCATATAATTATGTCCCACTGCAGGGCACGAGCCTCCTCTAGTGAAGAGTATGATTGAGAGAGTTCATATAGTCCACTACGCTGGCCTAGTGCATGTTGGCGGCCTTTACGTACCATAGAAATGATCACAAATCTTTATGGTATGTGGGTTTCCTCTCAATGCTTTCCTTGTCAAGGAACTAGAGATTTTTTAAATAAACTGGGAATTAAACCCGGGGATCTCAAAGTCAAAGGCAATGTTTAACAAATTAAAGGAATCATGCAATTCTTTTGTATATTTGTATTGATACGTCATTGCAAAGACGATAAAATGTTTTTGCTGAACTGAATCATTCAGGGATCAACATATTTGTCACTTTATTTCATTTTAGTTGTAGTGTCATCAACTTTGCCTGCATGGTGGACTATATAGCCTAACCAAGGCAAAATTCTACTGGATTTTTGTATTAATTAAGTATCAGCCCAGACTCCAGAATCTGGAATTTGTGCCCAATATGGTAGTAAGTTATGCTACTAAGGTACAACTACAACACTGAGGTCTCGAGTTAGAGTTCCGGGTCAGGCAAAGTATTATTGGATTTTTCAATTTAATATAACGCCATAATCAGGAATTTGTGCTCAATATGGCGATGGGTTCGCCCGTATCACATCGTGGGATGAAACACAAAAGTGAAACATGGGTGTTTCGGTAGCACCTCTGACTACTCCTGCCTACCTTTCTGGGATAAAGGCATGAGTTTATTGTATGTATGTATACAATAAACATGGCGATGCCGCTATTATAATTATCAAACAAAGAAACGAACGGATCATTTCATGTCACTCTAAACATATTATTTTGCAAAACTGATAAAACTACAAATGTATGCGTAACTCGGTGGTTGCGAATGTATAATAAAATATTAAGTTATCAGCTCATATACGCCCACTACGTGAAATACACACATACATATACATAAGCATTTTTCCCAGAAGGGGTAGGCAGAGGTGCTCCCTGGACACCCATGATTTGTCTTATATGTTCCGTCCTACGATGTGACAGGGGGCGAGCTTATCGCCATATCGGGCACAAATACCTGATTCCGGGGTGATAATGAATAAAAAATCCAATACAGTTTGCCCGACCCGGGATTCGAACCCGAGACCTCAGCGTTGTAACCGTACCGTACATCGATCAATTATATGTGTATAATTGATCGATGGTACCCACAGACTAGGGAGTAAACAGACGACCAACTCGCCTACATTTTTTTTAGCCCAGTCTCATTCATTCAATCATTCGCTAGAATTACATGACAGTTCTTTTTTTCTTAAACATGGTACGTGGGGTAGGCAAAGGCAGAAGTTGTATTCAGCCTTGTTACGAGCGCCGCGCGTGGCTCCACAGGGTAATTTCTAAATTTCATCGATTTTATTATTTTGCTATTTCTCTATAAATCACATTATAGTGATTTATAGAGAAATAGCAAAATAATAAAATAAATGCAACTTTTTGATAATAGATTTATGAATTGTAAATAAAACTCCTGAAATTATTTATTATATGATTTATTTTTTAATTTTTTTTTGTACTTCTCTAATGCTTTTTGTTGTAATTTCGGTAACATGGTTCTTTTAATTAATCTTGAAATGTCGGTACCCTTTAAAATTCTATTAATCGTGTTGCACCAATTCGTTATAGTAAATTTCACAACAATATTAATGAAATTATTGAGAATATACTGTTTGTGGTCGTCACAGCTTAGAAAGTCAAATGAATATTTGGAGAAAATATATATTTTTATATTGTTAGATATTTCATTTTGATGAGCATTATTCTCCAAATATTCATTTGTTGCTGTGACGACACTGTTAAACAACATCACTGCTCCTTCGGATGGGTATTTGAGCCTTTTCTTATGAACAGTGTTAAATTCTCTTGTACTGATCCAATCGTGAATGCCAAGACTTACATTGCTTGTTAAATTGTCTTGGCATTCACGACACTTTATGTGGCTTATTATTTTCTTTACTACCCATCCAGCAGTATAGGCCCGTGAGTGAGTGTTCATGCGTTCTCGACGGGCCTGTTCCAGTATACTCCCGATATCACATATTTTCTTTGGATGATTCGACTGTCCAGCAATTTCATTTTCAAATAATTTATTTAAAATTATAGCTGGATCTGTCGAATCATCCTCACAATTGAAACTATTGTTGTGAAACTTAATTAATCTTGTAACTAGTAAAGATTTAAAGGTGCAACTGAAGATGTGGCAGTTTGGATCATTGTATCTGTAATTATAGGCCCTAACTTGCCCAAAAAAATTTTCTATGGGATCAGAGTTAAAATATCTGGGCCTCATTATAATAATTTTATTTGATTTTAAATACTGCCACACCCTCATGAAACTTTTTAATGTGGTAATAAAATTTTTTATAGAGGGCACTGACTTTTCTTTGCCATTTTTATCCAAAAACTTTAATTTACTTAATGTTTGAATAGCTTCTGGCCAAAATCTGTGATGCTCAGAACGTTCTGTGACGGCTTTTTTTAGGGGTTTTCCACCACTTTTTTTATTATTGACCATTGTTCCATTGATGCTGTCAAAAAGTCTATCGAAGAAAGCAACAATTGCTGCCGTATTTTTTAACGTAGAGCTGACTGGTCTTCCATCTATATAAGTTGCTGGAATAAGAAATATCAATATTAAAAAAAATATTTTGTGTTTGCCTTCTAATTAATAGGGTAGTTGGTACCATTATTATAATTTCGATCAAAAAGTTACATTATACAAAATCGTAAACAGTAGCAATATTGAAAATTCATTTACTAATAAACAAGCTACAAATATAAAACGAGTGTGCTTTAGACCACATGACCACATGTAGTAAAACTTCTTAGCTCCATATATATATATATATCCATGGAGCTATATGTATAATATATGAACACAAACTGAGTCAGTTACCCTGAATTAACTTTACATTAACTATCAAATAAAAACAGACTGATTGTATGATTTTTGAATACTTACAAAAATTTGCTGTGTAAAGTAGAGCAGCAGACATTGTTCTGCTGAAAACTCTGACACAATTTTTTACCTGAAAATAAATTAAGAAAAATTATTGATAATGCCAACTAGCAGATCTGAATATAACTTAAAAATGTACTTGCTTTGAATTCAAAATGTTTGATTACAAAAATAGTAGTAATTTCTTGGATACCATTTTTAATTTGAAGAAAATAAAATACAACTTTCATGAACATTCAAGTATCAATTACCTTCATTTTCTTTATTTTTTCAGGTATGACACATTGGTCATTTAATTTATGTAGTAATCTCATTTCCGTATGGAGGCAATCGGTTTCATACACATCTATAATATCTTGCCAACGAGAGATTTGGCCATCTAAGACAATATTTTTTGTTATGAAGTTGTTTCTTAGACCCTTTAGTAGGTGTGGAGGATCATATATGATATTTAAGTTCACACCACCTATAATAATGGTTCCATCTGCAAGAAAAGAAACTGTTAGTTACATACATACATACATACATAAACTCACGCCTTTATCCACGAAGGGGTAGGCAGAGGTGCCACCAGGACACCCACATTTCGCCTTGTATGTTCCGTCCCACGATGTGATAGGGGTTGATTGTTAGTTACCATTATAATCAAAACAAAAAACAGAAAAGAATAAAGTATGATATTTGATAAACCAACCTGGGTTTTGATTTTGCAAAATATGATAATGTGTTGTCTCTACTTCCAAATTTTTTAAAGCTGATTGGAAGGATGTGCCTTGGTCGCATATTAATGCAATAGGATTAAGACCTAGTTTTATTACAGAGTCCACAAGCTGTCCTAATATTGCTTTTATTTCTGGAGCAGATGTAGCCCCTTGGCAAAAATAAAAACATATTGGCTGCTGCCATTTATGAACAGCCCCCCTCAACATGAACACAAGTGCGTGATCAGCAAATTCACATTTTTTTTCTAGCACCTCCACAAATCCTTGAATACAATCTTTGTATTTATCGAAGATTAGTGCTGTATCCAACGACATTTCATCGAATATAATAGAGCACATCTTTTTTTTTGAATCCCAACTGCTAATCTGGAAAAACAACACTACTTTATTCACCAAATATATGTCAGTAGGCAAAATATATATTGAAATAAAACTATTATTTACGGATTTTATCGCGAATTTAGTTTAATTTTTAGCTTCGCCACGTTTGGACCATTTTACAATTTTTGTAGTCACAAAATATAAAACTATGATATATTGATTATCCGATGTTAAAAAACAGTCTTTATTTAATGGATTAAAAACTACATAAATGTCTTAATTGAAAAAATATTGAAGAAATGAAATGACAATCTGGAATAACATATCAGCACTTGACTGAAACCAGTGTAGCATGCCTCGACCATTTTTGTAAGTGCTAAGCTATGCTGCAGTAAACACTGCAGTATGAAGGGGCTAGGTTGATAGCATAGTACTATATCACAAAAAACACAAGTCGAATATATTGAATGCTGAAAAAAAAAATTTGCAAGACCTACCTCCTTCCTTAATAAGTTAAATACTTGAGGATTAATTCCAGGCCTTAGAACTAATTTAGCAATCATTGCATTCAACGTAGATTTAGTTGGCAAAATGAAAATTTTGCGCAGGAACCTGTAACACTTTGGACTTTGCTTCATTATTGACAAAGCTACAATTTTTTCTTCTGTGGTGTACCGCCTTGCATTTTTATTTTTTGTGCAGAGGTTGATTTGCATATTAAATAATTTTTTTGCATATGGATTCATAGATTTAGTGAGCCTTTCAAGAGCTGTTTCTTGACACCATTTTAATGCCTTCTGTGCACGTTTTCGAAAGCTTAATTCCTTCTTAGCTTTTTTGTACTCTGTGTGCATTTTTTTACACAGCGGATGAAATTCATTTTTACATTTTAGTCTGGAACTTGGTGTTCTCAAAGTTGGCTCTGTAAGTTCTGTAATGTAAAAACAGTCATTATTATTTTATATACATACAACTAATATGATTAAATACCCTATAAAATAAAATATAATATTTATGTGTTCTACTGCTTGGCTTTTTTTTTTGTTTGGCTAATTAGACAATATGAATAAATTATAAATTAAAACCAGAATGGGCAGTATGCATGTATTGTATTAATATCATTATATAATTAAAACTCTCATCATAATGATGTTATATTTTTGATGCTCAGGTGCCAATAGAATTAGTATAACTTTAAAATATTTTTGATCCATATTTGTATCATATGCATATTCTCTATTGTTTACCAAGCACAACCATATGTTCCAAATGTAATATCAAGGTTATTACCAGAGAAATTAGCTATTTGGGTTACATCTGATTTACCAGAGCAACTAGGCAATATTTCAGCATCAGTTTCCAGTACTGCTTCTTGAAATGTTCCAGATCCTAAAAAAATACATAGTATCAAACAAATGTTCACTTTTATTATCAGACTAAGACAAAATAACTAGAAAGGAAATACATTCTAAGAATTTACAAGTTATTTTCACATATAACTTACCAGTTTCATTAGCAAACTTGACATATGTGTGGTCATAGTGATGTTCGCATACATCATTGTGGTCTGTGAGAATGTACTTTCCTGTAAAAAAAATTAACACATAAGTGCTTTAATAAGACATCAATTTTGAGCTTAGGAAATCTTATGTCACTAAGAATCCTTTATTGTTCTTTAACAATATGACAGGGGATTACACTCATTGTGCCACATGATTATTCTGGCCTACTGGGTGGCTTTATGGATGATATTTAATAGGAGGTATTCGGAAAATTTACACTAGCTTTAGAGTTATAGGTAACCTATCTGTGCGACTAAATACCAAATCAGTTGAATAATAGAATTTATTATAAAAATAATGGTTTCACTTTTATTATCAGATTAAGAAAATAACTAGAAAAGATTTAAATTTTAACAATTTACAAGTTATTATCACATATAACTTACCAGTTTCATTAGCAAACTTGGCATATGTGTGGTCATAGTGATGTTTGCGTACATAATTGTGGTCTTTGAGAATGTTCTTTCCTGTAAAAGATTTAACACATAAGTGCTAAAAGACATCAATTTTGAGTTAAGGAAATCTTATGTCACTAAGAATTATTTATTGTTCTCTAACATGACAGGGGGTTACCTTCATTGTGGCATTTTATGATTCTGGCCTACTGGATGGCCTTATGAATGATATGATATGTAATAAAAGGTATTTAAAAAGTTGATTCTAGCTTTAGAGTTATTGGTATCCAATCTATGCGAAAAATAAGGGCCTTTGATAGCCCACGAGCTGATATTATAATTAATTTAACAATAACTTGGTATGGGAAGCAGTCTTACCGGCAATTTGCACAGATGGTATTCCGCTTGAAGTCTCATCAAAGGTAAATAAAGACGGATATGCTTGGCATGAAAGACGTGATTTCGAAGTAATAAACCTCGTCTCAAAGTGTATATTACAAACTAAACTGACACCAGGAATCAAACTTGAAATATCACAAACACCCTCAAGACATTGCAACCGCACATTGAGTCTTTTCTCATTTATCGGAATCTTAAATAATATAGCGTCCTGTCGCGAATTTTGGCATTTGCCAACACAACACTTTGTCATTTTCCTCAAAGCAAAACCACCGTTCACTACGAGAAAAATTTGTGCTTTTATTACAAAATACCACGGAGAGGATAAGCTCACTCAATCGACGCAGTACTTGTAATGGCCGCAAATCGCAAGTCGCAGACATCATGGCGGCGCAGACGCCGCGGAGGTAGGGGTGATACATTTCCAGTGTTATATATTAGTCTATGGTGATACATAGACGAAAAATCTAAATTTTTCGTCTATGGGGTGATAGGTGATCACGGGGAATGCGATGTGTGCGCGGGGGGTGCAAAAGTCATGTATCATTGGAACACAGATTATAGAAGGGCAAAATGTATAATTAGGAGGTTAGTCGGGCATGATGGTACCGTAGTACAACTACGCCACCGAGGCAATTGGTGTATGTGACGACACTATGATAGAGTTCGAATGAGAGAGCTTAGGCCATACACCACTTGCCTATTGCTAAGGACTACAATTGACATTGTTAAAGTCAAAGTTATGGGCAAAGTTACTTTGTGCAGCTGAGCCTAAGATCGAGTCTTGTATCGAGTATCACTAAAAGAGACTTTTCGGTCTCACAAACACCCAGTGCGTTTGCGGTGTAGCCAAGTGCGTTGTCTTTCGGTTACTATGCAGATATGTCTAAGTTTTATCACGTACATTTTATTAGCCCAAACTAAATATATTTGTTTTTAGTACGGGTGCTTTGATAACTGAAATATTTAGTAAATGATGCAGGATAGAAGACTTATTACCATTATGCTATGCGGGTTGCGGTACATACCATAGAAATACTTGCAAAACTCTGTGGAGTGAAAGAAATGAAAAAAAAAAAAAGAAAATACATTTATTATCACAGAATTTAGTGCGTGGTGGCCTATTGGTAACGGACCAGACGCGGCTGCCTACATGTTCACGGTGGTCGCGGGGTCAAATCCCAAGGCACACCTCTGACTTTCCGGAGTTATTTGTGTTGATAGTCAATCACCACGCACTTTAACGGTGAAGGAAAACATCGTGAGGAAACCGCATACCATAGCGATTTTAAAGAATTTCTACGGTATGTAAGTCCGCCAACTCGCACTAGGCCAGCGTGGTGGACTATATGGCCTAACCACTCTCAATCGATTCTCTCGATTGTAGAGTAGGCCCGTGCTCAGGTGTGGGACGCATATGGGCTGATACAATCAAAGTGCAGGTTTCCTTACATTATTTTTCGTCACCGTTATAATGCGTGATGATTGACCATCAATGCACACATGACTCCTAAAATGAAAGATGTGCTCTTGGATTCGAACTCGAAGCAACTATTCGACAGCCTCCGTGGCGCAGTAGGTTAGACGCCGGCTGCGAAACGAGAGGCCGCGGGTTCAATCCTCGCACTGAGATAAATATTTGTGTGATCCACAGGTATTTGTTTCGGGTCTGGGTGTTTGTGCGACCGAAAAGTATCTCGTGGTTTCTGATACACGACAGAACACGAGATCTTAGTTTGAGGTCAGGACTATGTATGTGACAGTTAGGTGTATAGTATATATTTATTATTATATTGGTAGCCGTGTCCGGTCCATTACCAAGGCCATTTGCGACTTACAGAGCCATATATTTAAATGTTATGTAATTAAAAGGAATATTTTATAATACAGATAATATATCTAATCTTATTTGTTTCAGCTGCACGTGTTTGACACGATGCCCGTGTTTTAATTTATCCAAGATAATTCGGCGGTCGGGCGTGATATGAAATGGCGTCCGGTAAGTTTCAACCTCATCTGGAATCGAACCCGCGTCCTCACGATTCATAGCCGATTGAGAAATAATTAGTTGCTAGTTTCACTTGGTTCGCTGGGTTAAGCAAGGGTTTTTTTTGCGATGAATGGCGAGACGAGCATGCCATTCGCCTGATGGTAAGCGATACTGCTCATGGACAGTAGCTAAACCAAAGGAAATGCTTGGCATTCCACTGCGCTCGCCATCCTGAGACATAAGATGTTAAGTCTCATTATCTATATATATATTAGCCCATATACGTCCCACTGCAGGGCACGGGCCTACTCTACAATCGAGGGAATCGATTGAGAGTGGTTAGGCCATATAGTCCACCACACTGGCCTAGTGCGGGTTGGCGGACTTACATACCGTAGAAATTCTTTAAAATCGCTACGGTATGCAGGTTTCCTCACGATGTTTTCCTTCACCGTTAAAGTGCGTGGTGATTGACTATCAATACACACATAACTCCGAAAAGTCAGAGGTGTGCCCTGGGATTTGAACCCGCGACCACCGTGGACATGTAGGCAGCCGCGTCTGGTCCGTTACCAACAGGCCACCACGCACTTAGTCTCATTATGTCCAGTAGTTACTCTGGAGACAATGTCCTTCAAACCGGAACACAACAGTGCATTTACACTGCTGTTTGGTTAGAGAATAGATAAAAAGATAATGGACTTACCATCAGGTGCATTGCAAACACTTTGTCGTGACATATTTACTATAGGTATATACTATAGGCAAACGAGAAAACAGATGACCTGTAGTAAGTATCACTGTCGCACATCCATAACTCTTGGATTATAGAGGTGTCGCTGTACCCTGAAATCGGGAGGGGGGAGGAGAAAGGGTGGGCATTAGGCATTCTCATAAATGTCATAAATTATGTCAAGATTATGCCAACCCGCACTAGGCCAGCGTGGTGGACTATATCTAACCCCTCTCAATCGTACTCTCGATTGTAGAGGAGGCTCGTGCCCTGCAGTGGGACGTGTATGGGCCGATACAGATTTCGGGATTATAATACGAAAGTCACTACCTTTTTCAATACTCGTATTCATATTTTAATAAGTCTTATCTAAGGATAATTTGTGATTAAATGCCTAATCTGGTCTTCAAAATTGTGCATTAACACGATTATCTATTTTTCATGCACTGAATTGTTACAACCTTGGACGGTTAAAAAACTGTTGAGACCTTAAACTTGACTTGTTTTATGGCGCAGTTGGTTAAATAAGCTGTGAAATAGAAGACTGCCTCGGTGGCGTAGTTGTACTACGGTACGATTACAAAGCTGAGGTCTCGGGTTCGAGTCCCGGGTCGGGCAAAGTGATATTGGGTTTTTCTATTCATTATCAGCCCGGAGTCAGGAATTTGTGCCCGATATGGCGATAGGCTTGCCCCCTATCTCATCATGGGACGGAACATACAAGGCGAAAAGTGGGTGTCCTGGTGGCGCCTCTGCCTACCCCTTCGGGGATAAAGGCGTGAGTTTATGTATGTATGTATGTAAATAAAGAAGGGAGAGGGAATGAAAAAGGTTGGGAAGGGCAAGGATGGGAAGGTTATTGGGCATCCGACAATCTTATCACCGAATGAAACGCGACAGCCATGTTGTCGCTTCACGTCGATCTCCTGTGAGACAATGGTCCCGGACGAGCCTGCCCATTCATACTGAGTCACATGACAACAGCGTGACTGTACCATTTTTTAAAGTTAATGAAAATGAAGTATTGATTTGATTTTCATTTGTTACAGTGGAAAGCACAGAAATGCTGGAGAAAGGTGTGACGTGAGTACTAATGTTTTTTTTTAATTATCTTATAAAACTAATAATACGTGAATGTTTTAACCCCGAGCTTGGCAGCCTCCGTGGTTGGTTAGACGCCGGCTGTGAAACGAGAGGCCGCGGGCTCGATCCTCGCACCGAAACAAATGTTTGTGTACACAAATATTTGTTTCGTGTCTAGATGTGACACCCAAATGTTATTCATAGTTTTAAAAATCTACTTATCTACAAAAGATGAATAAATGAATTCGAATGGATTAAAAATAAAAATAAAATAAATACACCCAACAGTCACACACATAGTCCTGACCACACACTAAGATCAATTAAGTCTTGTGTCGTGGGTATCAGAAGCTACGAGAGACATTTCGGTCTCACAAACACCCAGACCCTAAACAAATACTTGTGGCCTCACAAACATTGGTCTCGGTGCGGGATCGAAGCGGCCTCTGGTTTCACAGCCGGCATCAAACCAACCAACCACGGAGGCTTTTGAAAGCGCCTGACAAAACCATAATAGCAAATTCACATATCTTAAGTAATTTGTATTACTCCTTTGCGTACAACATTTAATAAGGCCGTTCTGTATTGTATTGTATCAGCCCATATACGTCCCAATGCTGGACACGGGCCTATTCTACAACCGAGAGAATCGAATGGCCTAATCACTCTGGTTAGGCCATATAGTCCACCACGCTGGCCTAGTGCGGGTTGGCGGACTTACATACCGTAGAAATTCTTTAAAAGCGCTACGGTATGCAGGTTCCCTCACGATGTTTTCCTTCACCGTTAAACTGCGTGGTGATTGACTATCAATACACACATAACTCCGAAAAGTCAGAGGTGTGCCCTGGGATTTGAACCCGCGACCACCGTGAACATGTAGGCAGCCGCGTCTGGTCCGTTACCAACAGGCCACCACGCACGTGCATTCTGTATTAGCAAATTATTATTAGTTCCTTTAAGTTGCTTTAAGGCCAGGAGTCTAGTAGGACCTACACCCCTATATTTAAATGAACGGGGTTGTCAAACAGTAGAATACACTACTACATAACAAGATATGTCTAAACTATTGAAGTAAATCGGAAGTGTCGAACCTTGGACCTCACAATACAATTCCACGCAACCTCAAAGCGCATTCTGTTCAAATGGCCTTTTAAACGGCTCAATAATGTACTATAATACATATACAACTGAAAAGGAACCTTATTGCGTCGTAATACATTTGAGATTGCAATGAACAGGTGCGTTCGAGAAATGACCAGGCGCGCAAGTGATCTCAAGTTGAATGATTGTTTAGTGATGTGCCGTTTCAAGGATTGCAAATATCGATAAGACTATCGATGTATATTATTGATATATTGTTTTATTAGTTTCTGCATTGGGTGGTGATAGTGTTTATAGGCCTTACTCGTTTGTCAGCTGGTTTTACGTTCCCTGTGTGCTTGTTTTTGTTTAAAAATTCAGTTTTTGTAGTTTACTTAATATTTGAAACATTAATTTTAGCAATTCGTGCTTGGAACATTATTCAAATTGGTCTGTATAAGTACCCATTTGGACATCTAAAATCATGATTATTTAACGGGGCACGATTGTCCAATAATAAATATATAGAATATAAGAAATCTAAATCCATAATGACAAGAAAACCTTACAATATTTTAGTATTGGTATATCGATTCTGTGTTTCCAATTCGATTACCAATTTTTAATTGAAGTGGTGCTGTTGTCTTTCATGAATCGGCATGAATAGGCAAGCTTGTCCGGCGCGGTACTACCGTCTTACAGGAAATCAACGTGAAGAGACAGCTTCGCGTTTCGTTCTGTGAGTGAGATTGCTCGATGCCCAATTCGGCTTTCCCCTTCCTATCCTTTTTCCTTCCAGCTCTCTTCCCAATTTAATGGGCCGGCAACATATCTATGATCCAGCGTTGTGAATGTTAATGGGCGGCAGTGATCACTTACTATAAGATGATCTATTTGCTCGTTTGCCGGACCTATGCAATAAAAAAAAACAACTCGTGCATGCCATCAGTGTAGCAACTTCATCATTAAGCTTTGAATTCCTTTTCTAGCCCATTTGTTCCCTCATTACTATAATCCTAGGTTCTTTCGTTATACCATGAAGAATCAATTGAGTTGGAGTTGCAAGAGATATTTATCTGTCGACAAACAATACTCTCTTTTAACTCTCTAATAATAGACATTGCACATGCGTTATCCATATGACGTAGCAGAAAAAAGTCTAATAATAAGATATTTGATCCTGTTTCTGTCATTATTGCGCAGTGAAACGGTCTTTCCTCGTGTTCCAGTGGTATACTGCAGTTCTGGTTCTGGTAAAGGCACAGTGTCCACATATTTTGTTCGCAGTGACCTCAACATAACAACAAGATAACCTCAATTGAAATAAAACTAACATTCGTGTAAATCTAAAAAAAACATAATACCTCAATCTAGATGTCTGTTTTTTATCGAAATATCGATAGTATTAAGACGCCTTCGCACAGCACCATTATCATTGAGCACTTACTCAATTGGCGCGCTCAGTGTCCGCGATCACGCCACAGCCGTCGCGCGTTCGGCTGGCGAAAGGTACCTACCGCCAAAATTTCGAAAATCGAACGCTTTCAAAATTTTGGCAATTCGCTCTGACAGTGAAATTAAAAGAATAAAGTTTAAAAATCGAATAACCAGTGTTGGACGTTACATAATTAGTGCTCGTGTTATAAACAAAAGGATCACTTTCTTCGCTTTCCAAATTCGAAATCATCTAATTCGTATTCTAAACGGTGCAGTTTTGTTTATTGTGTTTTTTTAATTATTTTATTTACAACCAATCAGTTTGTTTAGAATTTAGTTAGCTGTGCTTTTTTTACTGAGATAGAGCATGGATTGAGCAATGTTTTTAGTACTTTTTACAAAGTTTATCAATTTCTAAAAGGACAACTACTAGCAACATTAACTTTGTCTTATATTTTCGCGGTATCTTTAATTGAAAAAAAGAAACGAAGAGTCATGACTCTGAAGGCAACAATCCGCGTGTATATTTTTATGTATGTTCGCGCATAACTATTTGTTTACTTGTTCAAGATGGTCCTAATTTAATTTTACCACTATTGGTCCTTAGGCTACAGAGATACGGTAGAAAACTCATTAAAAGTTGTTAATTAACAGATTAAACTAAGCTCAATCGATGGTTTATGTCTGTGTATTTGTGCTTTTAATTTATTTATTTTTAATTAGTCTATATGCCTCGGGGGCGTAGTTGTACTACGGTACGATTACAAAGCTGAGGTCTTGGATTCAAATCCCGGGTCGAGCAAGGTGATATTGGATTTTACTTATCATTATGTCAGGAATTTGTACCCGATATGGCGATAGGCTCGCCCCCTATCACATCGTGAAACGGAACATACAAGGTGAAATGTGGGTGTCCTGGTGGCACTTCTGCCTACCCCTTCTGGGAAAAAGGCGTTAGTTTATGTATGTATTTAGTCTTCATTCAGTGAGTACTCCTTTTGCGTACCTGATTCGTAATGATGAAAATTAAACATTTGTATTTCTATGAAGATGGTTTCAAACTTTGGTCAAATGTAGTCGTTGTATAGGGATACGTAGTCTTATTTTATTTAATAAATATTAAAGTGATCACTTGAGATTTCTCAAATATGTTTATAATATTTTTTCTTCGAGCGGATCGGTAATGAAAGAGGACAAATACATACGGAAAGAAAGAAAGAAAACATATTTATTACAACAGAATACGACGTAGACTGCCTCGGTGGCGTAGTTGTATTACAGTACGGTTACAAAGCTGAGGTCCCGGGTTCGAGTCCCGGGTCGGGCAAAGTGATATTGGATTTTTCTATTCATTATCAGCCCGGAGTCAGGAATTTGTACCCGATATGGCGATAGGCTCGCCCCCTATCACATCATGGGACGGAACATACCCGGCGAAATGTGGGTGTCCTGGTGGCGCCTCTGCATACCCTTTCGGGGATAAAGGCGTGTGTTTATGTATGTATGCATAATACGACGTACAAACATCCATTAAAATGCAGTTAATTTCTTATTCGTAAGTTAAAATTCACATTGCCTATAAATTTTGACACATAAATGCACGCGTTTTTCCTAGAAGGGGTAGGCAGAGTTGCTACCAAGACATTAGACAACCCACATTCTGCCTTGCGTGTTTTGTCTCACCATGTGATAGGGGGCGATCCTATCGCCATATCGGGCACCAATTCTTGACTCCGAGCTGATAATGAATTGTAAAATCCAATATCACTTTTGCTCGACTTTTTCGAACCCGAGACCTCAGCTTTGTGATCGTACTGTAGTACAACTACGACACTGAGACATTCTTAATATTAATATAGACATACATATATGATGGTACATATATACACTATTTTAAATGAATTCCTTAGTGTTAAGATGCTAGCGTTTTGCTATGATTGCATCTTAACGACAATGCAACAGATTACTATGGAAAGTCACCGTTTTTACACTTTGCGCGGGAAATTACTTTCTAAAAACAAGATGGCTGGCGTATTTGCTTTAGTCTTTGAAGATATTATAATGTAGAGTCATCATTTTGTAGCTGTTTATCGTATTATTGGTTTAATTGTTATCTTTATCTGTATCAGCCCATATACGTCCCACTGCAGGGCACGGGCCTCCTCTACAATCGAGAGTACGATTTAGTATTCTGTGGTACGATTGAAAGGGGTTAGGCCATATAGTCCACCACGCTGGCCTAGTGCGGGTTGGCGGATTTAACATACCATAAAATTATTATAAATCGTTATGCTCGTTTACCGGACCAATTGTATAAAAAAAGCTTTGTTGTGTTAGAACTACAAACCTATCTTTGGAATTATTTGGAGTGGCCGATTTGTAAGTTTCCTCACGATGTTTTCCTTCACCGTTATAGTGTGTGAGTGACTATCAATACACACATGACTCCGAAAAATCAGAGGTGTTTACTAGGATCTGAACCCGCGACCATCGTTTACATATTGGCAGCCACGTCTGGCACGTTACCAGGACCACGCACACGAATATGTAATAGGAGTTTTAATGTGTTATCATTTCAAAGTGGCAGGCACACAATTGGGTATTTGACTATAAATAAATAAATCGAATGTTTGTATTATTTTGTAGTCAAACACAAGTGCCATTAAAACCAAACTATTTTGTGAAAACAGTATTAAAGTAACTTGTAACATGAGGCAAATATTGGTATTTTAAATGTAAGAGTGGGGACGAAGTGGGGACATCTTTCCGTCTCTTTCACACCCGCACACTATAATGCACTATAATGGACAGTGACGTCACTAATTTTGTTTTGCATCCCTTTTCTATTATCCCCACTATAAGATTTTAAACGATTCTAACTTGTTTAATTCTGAATGGATTTACAAAATCCTTTGTTTGCTAGATTTTGGGTATGGATACTTTTTGATCAATACCATAAAAAAATATGAGTCAAATACCCTATTTAGTTACCTTGGATAAATGTAGAAATGTATCGACTAGACCAGAGTGACCAGTGTAACCAGACCTCACACTAAACCATAGTGAAGCAACGGCTTTGCTGTCGTGTTTCGTTCAGTGAGATAGCCGGAGGATCAACATCCTTTTCTTCCCTCCCGTCTTTATGCCAGGTCTTATTTCCTTTAATGTTGAAAATAACCTTTTTCATAACAGTAATCACTAACCATGAGGGCTTGCTCGTTTGCCAGATTCATACGAGGAGCTAAATAAATAAATACACCCATCAGTCACATACATAGTCCTGACTCCATACTAAGATCGAGTCTTGTGTCGTGGGTAGCAGAAACTACCAGAGCCTTTTCGGTCTCACAAATACCCGGATCCGAAACAAATACATGTTGTTCACACAAACATTTGTCTCGGTGCAGGGATCGAACCCGCGGCTTCTCGTTTCACAGCCGGCGTCTAACCAACTGCACCACGGAGGCTGTATGAAAATTATAAGAACTTATGGTATTACAATAAATATTTCTCTATAAACTAATCCAGCTAAAAAATTCCAATGCCGTATGAACTAGTGTCTAATCGATAAGGTGTTATCTAAGTGTTTATCAGACAGTTGATAAGGAATTATCAATCCTTTGCTGGCTTCAGAGGGGTAGATATTCATTCACAAGCACTTCCCTCATGTAAGAGATGTGTTAGCCCGAAATAGCTGAGCTCGAGACTTAAAAGCGGTGGAGCCACGCTGTCAGCAATGACGCAGCATATACCGGGTATATCAAGACTGCGACCGAAAACGAAGCCGGGTAGTAGTTTTAGTGGCTATAGACACAATGCAACTAAAAATTTCTCAAAAAAAGCGATAGATGATTTTTTACAATTTTTTAAAAATCATAATTTTCCGGTGGTAAATCCTTAGTTTTATTCAAAAATAGTAATTTTAACCCTTACGTATCATTGCGTCTTTAAAAATAAAAAGGCGTACATCATTATTTTGGAAAAAATATGTATTTATCAACCAAAAACGACGATAAGTAAAAAAATTACCAAAAAAAAATGAAGATTTATTTTGCGGAATTTTAGTTGCATTGTGTCTGAAGTCACTAATACTACCACCTGGCTTCGTTTTCGGTCGCAGTCTTGATATACCCTGTATAGGCAAGCTCGTCCGGGGCGGTACCACTGTCTCACAGGAGCTGGACGTTAAGCTACACTGTCTTACACGAGCTGGACGCGAAGCTACAGCGTTTGCTGTGGCGTTTCGTTCGGTGAGCGAGATTGCTGGATGCCCAATACCTGTTTCCTTTCTTCTTCTCGCTCTCCTCATGATGAGATGGGCCGGCAACACATCCATGATCCAGCGTTGTGGATTTTCATGTGCAGTGATCAATTACCATCAGGTCACCTGCTTGGCGGACCAATAGTATATAAAAATATCTTCGGACTTATTTGGTCACCGATATGAAGGTTGTCTCACGATGTTGTCCTTCATTGCAAGCGGTAATATAATTTAATTACTTCTAAACTCATATACTGGGTATTGAATATATTTGCGAATTTTTTAGTTGCATTGCGTCTATAGCCACTAAAACTACCACCCGGCTTCGTTTTCGGTCGCGGTCTTGATATACCCGGTATAGTAATACTTTTATACTTTTATTGCTATTTCAAAATTAGCCGAATTTATGTCGAAAATTATATATTTATTGGACACGCTGTTATCAGTGATAAGCTCAGCCCTTATCACTGATAAAAGTGTTTATTTGTATTTATGTTACCACATCGCCCTTTAGCCCTTTGGGTGTGCGCTGATGTGTATGTACTATTTAAAATTTGAGCAACAGTCATAAATAAATGATAGTGGAAATTTTAACTACCACACGATCAAAATAATTTAAACATACTCACATCTTTTTCCGGAAGGGGTGGGCAGAGGTGCTACCAGGACAACCACATTTCGCCTTGTATGTTCCGTCCCACCGCCCACGGTGTGATGGGGGGCGAGCCAATCGCCATATGGGGCACAAATTCCTGACTGAAATATATTTTTTATTACATACACACTAAATACATGTTCACTCACGTGGTTCTAAACAAATAGGAAAATACTAGGTCTTGTCTCGTGCATCAAAAACTACAAGAAACTTTTTGGTCTCACCACACCAGAAACATGTATATTTGTTGGCCATACAAACATTTATATCTGGGCGGGGATCCAACCCGCAACCTCTCGGCACTCGAATATTTCTTTTATTGGAAAGAAAGGCGAGACGGTCTTGCCATTCGCCCGATGGTAAGCTATACGATCGCTCATGGACAGTAGCAAAACCAAACACCATGAATTGAAAAGCAATGTTTGGCATTCCAATGCGATCGCCATCCTGAGACATAAGATGTTAAGTCTCATTATGTCCAGTAGTTACTCTGGAGACAATTTCACTGTAGCTACAATGCCCTTCAAACCGGAACACAACAGAACACACTGCAGCTTGGCAGAAATAGACAAAGCGGTGCCAACACAGACACACTCGCATACGAGGGACCTAGCAATTAAAACTGTCTTTTGTTCAAATAAACATTATCAATTAACATTATTTGTGCGACTAATGATTTCCTTCGCTTAATTGTAAAACTTTAGACTTATGTTAATTGTATTGATAAGCTTGTATTTGTGTCAAACAGTGACATGTTCTCGACGAAATAAATATCTGTATCAGCCCATATACGTCCCACAGGGCACGGGCCTCCTCTACAATCGAGAGTACGATTGAGAGGGGTTAGTATAGTCCACCACGCTGGCCTAGTGCTAGTTGGCGGACTTTTCATACCATAGAAATTCTTACAAACTAGTACGGTATGCTGATTCCGTCACGATGCTTTCCTTAACCGTTACAAATAATGCATGCTTTAATAAAATTCCCAAAAAAAGTAAAAAAGAACGTTAAGGTTATAGTGCGTGGTGGCATGTTGGTAACGGACCAGACGCGGCTGCCTACATGTTCACGGTGGTCGCGGGTTCAAATCCCAGGGCACACCTCTGACTTTTCGGAGTATGTGTGTATTGATGGTCAATCACCACGCACTTTGACGGTGAAGGAAAACATCGTGAGGAAACCTGCATACTATACCGTAGTGATTTTAAAGAACTTCTACGGTATGTAAGTCCGCCAACCCGCACTAGGCCAGCGTGGTGGACTATATGCCCTAACCACTCTCAATCAATTCTCTCGATTGTAGAGTAGGCCCGTGCCCTGCAGTGGGACGTATATGGGCTGATATAGATATAGATAGAAGGTTAGAAAAATAGTGTCAATTACATTCTTTGTATTGTCAAAGAAACAACACAGCCATAGTCCTTGCCCCACATTAACTTAATATTATACAAGTCTTGTGTTGTATTAGAAACTACGTGAGTCTTTTCGGTCTCACAAACCCAGACCCGAGACAAATGCTTGTGTACACAAACGGTAGCCTCGATGCGGGGTCGGCCTCTAGTTTAACAGCCGTCTAACCAACTGCGCTACGAAAGCAGTCAAACATACAAATAAATCTATTTAAATCGCATCGTAATAGATCTCATTTGAGTTAGCCTTGTCAATTCATTAATATTTTATTGAAGATCCATTGGTATATTGCGATATGACTTGTGAAACGAATAGATGTGTGTGGTCGTAGGATCCCTAGTTTCGATGTATAGAATATCTACGTTACATCTTCTAGCCTTCACTCAGTGGTATTAAACCACATAATCATAATTTTATTTAAAAAAAAAATTATTGCCTATTATGACCAATTCCTAATGAACTGCTCTGATTTAAACAAACTTGTAACATTTGTAGATAACAAAATTAATCATTTTATTGTAAACTGGTTTTGAAAAGAGCAACTCTAGAGTTTCTTGCCCGTTCTTCTCTAGTGAAAACTGCTGTCCGTACCGGGTGGTAGAATAAAAAATTACTGAATCTAATGTTGTACATTTTTATGGATTCAATAAATTATTTTCATTTCATTACGATTCTTTCTGTCGCCGAAAGCGCTGTTGTGGAAATGAAACAGAATAACTTTTCTCTCTTCTCATTTAATACATTGGACATGTTATTACTATTAGATAACGAGTATAAATGCTAGTTGTTTATATTATGAAACATTTTTCAAACAATGCGTTAAATTGATATTTTTTAATTTTATTTGTAGTTCCAAATTTAGCCACACGCTTATTTTAGATAGATGAAATGAAAACAATTTATTGAATGAATTGAAATGTTCAACATTATTTAGATTCAATCATTTTTTGATCTATCAGGTTCGGAAAGCGTTTTTCACTAGAGAAGAACGGGCAAGACACTCTAGTGTTGCTCTTTTCAAAACCAGTTTACAATATAGTGATTATTACAAAAATTAAAAGTTGGTTTAATTCAGAGCAATTCATTAAAAAGATAAAGAAGAGATGGGTTATAATATCGAGAACCCAATCCTAATTCTGTACTCGTCAGATGAACTACATATATTTAACAATGTACAATAGATCAGAAACAAAAGACAATACATGTTATTATAAAAATACCAAACAGAACTGGTTGGAAATAATAATATAATTACATATGTACATACATAATTATAGATTAATAGTTGGGACTAGCTGCGACCTCGTACCTCGTAGCGTGATGTTAAATACGAGTAGCTTATAGGATTCCTAGTGGCACAGACCTCAAAAAAAATGTTGGTATATTTAGGTAGGTATTGTAGAATTTTAAAAGATTAATTTTATTTCTCATTTTTAATTACCATTTTTAAGTCGGTTTAATTTTTTTAATTATTTTTCATATTTAGAGAACGAGACGAGCAGGTATACGGTCGAAGTCAATAAGCGATCTTTAACCCTGCCTAAGGATTAATCCCGCAAATTAACCAATCATAATAAGTAAAATATGGGCGTGTCAGTGCATCTTTAACCCAATTGGTCTATTTTTCAGATTGATCTTTAGGTGGCGATGAAGATAGCTTTTTAATTTCGTTTACTCTGTATACCTGGATCCAATCAGAAATAATAACGAGAAATAACAATCTCACGTCGTCGGCTAATCTATTAAAACCGCACTTACCATTAGTACCATAAGTCGGTACAGTCAGGACCGCGTTAAATCCGGTAGTAAGCCTACAATTACGTAACGTTTCGGAAATACTCATGGTCGTTATTGAATTAATTGGACCCAAAACAAGCCTACTGAGTTTGACTCGCTCGATCTATTTAAAGCTGCGTTACAACGTGTACGTGTAATATTCACTATCCAGTGGTAAAGTAAGCCAGCTGAGTTTGTTTCGCCGGGTCTTCTCAGGCAGGGCCGCATTGTATCCTGTGGTTGCTATAAATACTGCATGACGATATGGAAATACCTATGGAACACAAGCGTTTACCTCGTTCAAAAATAAAGGTATTTCCTTGAGTATAAATAAATGGGTTTAATTTAGTAAAGATGACCTAATAATCCGACTATTGACGATACTTGTGTTAACCTATAGTTGGTCTATTGATTTTTTTTGTTGTTGTATTGACTTGTTATAATTTCTCTGTTATTGTCTATATGGCCTAACCCCTCTTAATTATTAAGGAGAGCCTTGCCCAACATTATCTTTCTGTATCAGCCCAAATACGTCCCACTACAGGGCACAGGCCTCCTGTACAATCGAGAGTACGATTGAGAGGGGTTAGGCCATATAGTCCGCCATGCTAGTGCTAAATTCTTCAAAATCGCTACTATATGCAGGTTTCCTCATTATCTTTCCCTTCACCGTTATAGTGCGTGACTGACTATCAATACACACAGAACTCCGAAAAGTCAGAGGTGTGCTCTGGGATTTGAACCCGCGACCACCGCGAAACATGTTGGCAGTCGCGTCTGGTCTATTAGCATTATATTACTACTTTTTTTATTCGTCATCAGCTTCATAAAAGGCGGCAGCAATACGGTCTCACGTCGGTTTTCTGTAAGACAATGGTACCCAATCAAGTTGTTAATTTTATTTACATCATAATATGTGTAAATTACTTATTTTCGTAGATAGGGAAAATCGTAAAATCTTATCTATGTGATAAAATTATAAACAATAAACATTACAACGTATTATAAACGCCTCGTTGATACGCAATAAATTCATATGCATAAATATTTGTGTGTAAGTGATTCGATCGCTCATGGACAAAAGCTAAACCAAACATCACCATGAATACAAAGCAATGCTTGGCATCCCACTGCGCTCGCCATCCTGAGACAATATTTTAAGTCTCATTATGTCTAGTACTTTCTCTGACTACAATGTCCATCAAACCGGAACAAAACAGTGCATTTACACTGCTGTTTGCTGGAGAAATAGACATTGCGGTGGTACCTACCCAGGCGGGCTCTCACATCCGAGAGAACTACCACCAGTAATGTGGGACCTGATTATGTGGATGATTCTTGGGTATATTCCAGTAGTCTATACCATTTTTAAAACTTGTTATCCATTCTATGTCCACAAATCGTGATACTTATATGAGACAATTTATACCTCCTTGAGTCAAGGACCAAAATAAATTACTATTTGCCAATGTCCATTGAAAACCAGTAAAAAGAACGCGGCCAATAAACGCGGATTCGGTGAATTTGCACCCATTCACTTGACTCCGGACTGCTTAAGAAGTAAAAACTGGTTTGGTTGAGGTAGTCACACATTATAGTGTAGCTTCGCGACGCTGAGTGTAGCTTTTGGTATAAATATATTACTTCTCGATGCAATCGAGCACGGTTTATTTATAGTAATTGTAATATTATAGTAACCAGTATTAAAGCAGCTATTAAAATGAGGCAAATATTAGTATTTAAAAAAAAGTGGTAGCGTAGTGCGGACATCTTACCGTCTCTTTCACACGCGCACACTGTAATGCATATTTAGACTAGTGACGTTACTAGTTTTGTTTTGCATCCCTTTTCTTTTACTCCCACTACAAGATTTAAAACGTTTCTAACTTGTATAATTCTGAACAGATTTCCAAAATTTTTTGTTTGCTAGATTTTGGATATGACTACCTTTCGATAATTACAACAAAATATTGAGTCGAATACCCTATTGTACCCACGCAGGAGTTAAATATCTTTCGATGGTGAATGTACAGTTACCAGTTACCACCAAATGCATCCAAGAACTAGTTTATATCGTGAAGCTATCAAAGCGATGTCCGCCCATCGACTGTGTGTTACACTTAATTTCCGTTGCGTCAGTGCTCAGCGCGACGCGGCCAGCACTTTCACTAGCAACTCAAGGTTCGCATCGGGAAGTTGCATTATATAAACATTACGTTGCTGTTATGAATCCTTTAGAATACCTGGTGTAACCGTTATTACTTGGTATCTATTGATTATGTGGATTAAACGGGGCACCTTCTGATATCTGTATCAGCCCATATACATTATTATGTACTCACTGGAGTGACTGTCTCAGTGGCGCAGTACGATTACAAAGCTGAGGTGCCGGGTTCGAATTCCGGGTCGGGCAAAGTGATATTGGATTTTTCTATTCATTATCAGCCCGGAGGCAGGATTTTGTGCCCGATATGGCGATAAGCTCGCCCCCTACATCGTGGGACGGAACATACCAGGCGAAATGTGGGAGTCCCGGCTCCTCTGCCTACCCCTTCTGGGAAAAAGGCGTGAGTTAATGTATATATGTCACTGGACGGCTCGGGCCTCGTCTACCATCGAGAGGTGTAAGCTAGAGTCCACCATACTGGCCTAGTGTTAGCGGACTTTACATACCATAGAAATTCTAACAACCGCTGTGATATGTAGGTTTGCTCACAATATTTTCCTTCATTTAATGTTATATTAATAGTACATTTATAAAAACCCGCAAAGCTACCGTACACGATGGAAAATCCGTCATAGTGACGTAAGAGTTGCGTTCCGGGCTCAGACTGAGTATATCCGGTTTTGAGCAGGAGGGCATTTACTAATGGTCTCTCATATGTGAGAGGCCGCCTGGGTAGGTACCACCGCAATGTCTATTTCTCCAACAAACAGAATAAGACTTAATATGTTATATCTCAGGATGGCGAGCGCAGTGGAATGCCATTTGCTTTGTATTTCATGGTGTTTGGTTTTGCTACTGTCCACGAGCGGTCGTATCGCTTACCATCAGGCGAATGGCATGCTCGTCTCGCCATTCATCGCAATTTAAAAAATCTTTTAATCAGCAACAGATAGCTTTATCGGTGGATACTATAATAAGAAGCAATGCGTTTACCGTCACTTCCGTTGTAGTCATTTTGTACATACATATATGCATACATAAACTCACGCCTTTATCCAAGAAGGGGTAGGCAGAGGCGACACCAGAACACCCACATTTCGCCTTGCATGTTCCGTCCCATGATGTGATAGGGGGCGAGCCTATCGCTATATCGGGCACAAATTCCTGACTCCGGGCTGATAATGAATAGCAAAACCCAATATCACTTAGTCTTACCGTAGTTTAATTACACCACTTAGGCAGTCATTTTGTTAAATATAAATTTAAATAAAATCAAACTAATATGCCTATAATTTGGTGATAAATGTTGGCTAAAAACCCCATGTTAATCCATCGGCACTTCGAAGGCCCTCCGGGACATCAATATGAACACGCCAAAGTATCTCCAGTGCTTTGCTAAAAAAAGCACCACTCGGGAATGTGAATGTCCTACCATTAGTAAGCGTTTGCACACCTCTCGATTGCACACGGCCGGCGCTACAATGTTTTGCACGATATTATCTTATCTAAATGAGTGTAAAGCTTGCTACCCACTAGAAGCATATGTTACTGCTGCAGCTGCCAGTTGCTATGCTATCTATATGTGAAGGGTATTTCATCATCATCATCAGCCCTTTGCATTCCACTGCTGGACATAGGCCTCTCCCAAGGTACGCCACAGAGCCCGGTCTGCTGCTTTACGCATCCAGTCGCTGCCGGCCCTCTTGTGCTAGTCATCCCGCCATCTGGCCAGAGGACGTCCCACGCTACGTTTGAAAGACGTTTGCTGTGGGTTATTAAATAAATACACCCAACAGACAAATACATAGTCCTGAACCCACACTAAGATCGAGTCTTGTGTCGTGGATCAGAAACTACGAGATTATTCGGTCTCACAAACACCCAGACCCGATAAAATATAAATATCTATAAATAATAATAAATACACCCAACAGACAAATACATAGTCCTGACCCCACACTAAGATCGAGTCTTGTGTCGTGTATCAGAAACTACGGGACTTATCTGTCTCACAAACACCCACACCCGAAACAAATGTCTGTGGATCACACGTATATTTGTCTCAGTGTACAATAGCATAATATAGCATAGCTTCACATACACCGTGTGATCTTACGTGTAATACATTCATTATCAGATAATTAAACGTGATAAGCAGTTTGAATGGGCCAATGTGCGCGTATCGACTGTGCTGTTTATAAGAATTTAACTCATCTGTGTTTTTGCGTAACAATTCGATCATATGTGCTTTAACGGTGAAGAAAAACATCGTGTGTTACATACCGTAGAGATTTTAAATTTTGATAAATTTTTCTTTATGTGAAGTCCGTCTGGCACCAGGTCAGCGTGGTGGACAACATGGCCTAACCACCCTCAATCGTACTCCCAATTGTAGAGGAGTTCCGTGCTCTGTGGGGGAATATAGGTGGACAGTGACAGTGCGTTTGCGACATCATGTTCTAGAACCTTCTAGAAAGGAATAGAAATAGTGTTTTGACGAGATAAACAAAGACCGTAAAATTGTGAAATTTTTTGAGTGTTTTATTGGCAAAAGTGACTACAGTGCATCTGATAATAAGCGCAGTGCAGATAGAGTTTACACCGATGAATAAATAAAACTGCATTGTTACATGAGAAATCGAAATCGTTGTTAAAAATACAAGTTGTATCTTTATAGCATTCGATAGTGTCGCCAATAAAGATAAAATTTGAAGTGATGACACACGGCAAAACGAAGGAGTTAATTTTTCGCAAAGTGCTTATTCTATGTGGTTTCCAAAGTAGGGAGGGACTTTGGGATCGAAATACGAGAAATCACTCAAATAAGATCGTATCTTTTATTATTAAATATAGCTATGTTTAGAGCTTGATTACGAAAATCTCACTTTATTAGTTTACACATAAAGCTGTCTCTGCGTAAGATATTTGCAATTTTTGGGGAGTTTTATAAAACTGTAAAACAAGTTGGTCCCCTACTGCTTATAATTATAGGACCTTACTCCACAGCCTAGAGAAGGGGCTATCTTTGTTTCTTATTATTTTCTGTATTTTAATGTATGTTTGTACTTCGCATTCTGTGGTGATAAATATGTTTCTTTCTTCTTTCTTTCTATCTAGGCCGGCAAGATTATTTCAAGTGGCAATAGATAATTGTATGTCAGTCGATACCCTATCTAAACGACATTGTCTTATGGCCGCCACACGTTCAAGTACCTTTGCGCAAACGCGATTTTTCACCAGTCTCGAATCGAAAAATTCAACGAAGTTTGCGCAGTTATTTGTCACACACGCTCCAGTAAACTGATGCAAACTCCGACTTGCACAGTGATGTCGTTACGTGTGTAGCGACCATTATCACCAGGTGCAGTGCAGTCAGTAAAATATATTTATTTAATCTTTATTGCACACTAAATAGAACATGTACAGAGATAAACTAAAATAAAAATACAAATGGCGGTCTTATCTCTACCAGACAACTATGCTACATATATTATGCCACCGAAAGCAAACACAATTTTTGAACATACATTGACAGCCTCCGTGTCGTTGTTGCTTAGACGCCGGCTGTGAAACGAGAGGCCGCGGGTTCGATCCCCGCACCGAGACAAATGTGTGTGAGAACCACAAGTATTTGTTTCGGGTCTGGGTGTTTGTGAAACCAAAAAGTCTCTCGTAGTTCCTGTTACCCACGACACAAGATTCGATCTTATTGTGGGGTCAGGACTGTTTATGTGACTGTTGGGTGTATTTTATTTATACATAAATTCATGCCCAGAAGGGGTAGGCAGAGGTGCTACCAGGACTCCCACATTTTGCCTCGTATTTTCCGTCCCACGAAGTGATTTTTGAACATTGCATTTCAAACATATATAATGATTAATGACATGGTAATTAAGTCGCTTATTTACTTAAGGCTAATAAAATTGTATTTGTAGACAATGCACCGTTTATTACACCGTTAAATAAGTAAAATAGGTGTTCTCATCAATAAATAAGCTTTTACGTGGAAAAAAAAATTCTGTAAGGTATCGGTAAAAAATATCGTCGACCCCGATACCGATACTGCTTAAAATTCATTATAGCATTTCTTATGGTTTGTCCTAAAACGTTTTCCTGGTCTATCCCGGGCGACAGATTTTTATAAAATAAAGTAATTATCATCACATTTTACGATACGTCAGCCATTACTACAAATGGGGCTACCAGAGTGACTGGACTTCAAGTTCATTTCTCCAAGAACTCCGGGCCTGGGTCGCAATTATGTTTACTGTTATTGAAAATATATTTCTACCTACACAAAAAAGTAGGTTTCATTGAGGGACAAAAATCTTCGCACCGATACCAAGTTTCATAGTAAAATGGGCATTCTTTCATCTACCATCTAATAGTTATTAGTCGTCTACTATCTTCTGTCGCCGAAAGCGCTGTTGTCAAAATAATAAGAATAGTTTTTCTCTCTTCACATTATATTACATTGGACATGCTAATACTATTAGATTACGAGAATAAATGCTTGTTGTTTATATTAAAAAAACATATCTCAAACAATCCGTTAAATAGATATTTTTTCAAATTGTATTTGTAGTTCCAAATTTCGCCACCCACCAATAGATTCTACATGACCTGTATCAGAAAGAGTCACAATTAAATAATTGAAACGAATTACAGTCAAATAAATTGCAAGCACATACTCATGTATATGCGGTATATGTGAAGTGTGGTGTTAGAATGAGACAGTGATAAGTGTAGTGTGTGATAGAAAGAGACGCAAGATGCTGTCACGAGGAGTGAAGTACCAGCGGCTGGAAGACCTCGAGATTGGGTAAGAATGACAAACATTCATTTGTTTAATATCTATCTATCTATATCAGCCCATATACGTCCCACTGCAGGGCACGGGCCTACTCTACAATCGAGGGAATCGATTGAGAGTGGTTAGGCCATATAGTCCACCACGCTGGCCTAGTGTGGATTGGCGGACTTACATACCGTAGAAATTCTTTAAAATCGCTACGGTATGCAGGTTTCCTCACGATGTTTGTTTAATATAATTAGGGTAATACATTCGCAATATTGTGATCATCGAGAGACAAAAGCCTTTATTCACATACAATAATAACTTTTAATTATGTTTTTCTCGTGATATTTTAGTGGGAAATTGTACTAGGTCTAATAAAGTTTAAAATCGCTTACGATGGCTCTATATTCTATCCAAATTAAGCAAAATAAATGTTGGTGAATTATACACCATAATCATTTTGGAAACTTTTAAAAATATATTATTTCTGAATGATCTTGAAATGACGCAGTAGGACCAGAAAACGTGGTAGGAAAGCTTAATTCGTTGCAGGGCACGGGTCTTCTTTACAAAAGAAAGTACGATTGAGAGGGGTTAGGCCATATAGTCCACCACGCTGGCCTAGTGCGGGTTGCCGGTTTGGCTGCCCATTTAATTACCTAATTTTAATTAATATTTGGGTTCAGTGCTGTCAGCGATCTTCGTTAATGTCTACGTTTCGAAGATTGCAATCTATATTGTTTTTTAAATGGCGATAAAGATGTTAATAAATCAATTGATTAAATCTTGAATCAAATTAATTATATTCATGTATGTATTAATTATATTCATGTTTTTACTGGTGGTAGGTCTCTCATATGTGAGAGGCCGCCTGGGTAGGTACCACCGCAATGTCTATTTCTCCCGCCAAACAGCAGTGTAAATGCGCTGTTGTGTTCCGGTTTGAAGGACATTGTAGCCAGAGTAACTACTGGACATATTGAGACTTAACATCTTATGTCTCAGGATGGCGAGCGCAGTGGAATTCCAAGCATTGCCTTGTAATTCATGGTGTTGTTTGGTTTTGCTACTGTCCATGAGCGGTCGTATCGCTTACCATCAGGCCAATGGCATGCTCGTCTCGCCGTTCATTGCAATAAAAAAAAAAAAAAAAAAAAATGTATCTTTTCAACATCTTGCCATATTCACGGTCGCGCGCTCAAATCCCAGGTCACACTTTTGAATTTTTGGGGTCATGTGTGTATTGATAGTCACTCACACACTATAACGGTGAAGGAAAAAATCGTAAGTAAATCTGTATACCATAGCGATTTGTAATAATTTCTATGGGATGTAATGTCCGCCTGGCCCTAGGCCAGCGTGGTGGACTATAGTCTAACCTCTCTCAATCGTACTCTCGATTGTAGAGGAGGCCCGTGCCCTGCAGTGGGACGTATATGGGCTGATACAAATACATATAAAGAAAGATAATATGTATGACAGCCTCGGTGGCGCAGTTGGTTAGACGCCGGCTGTGAATCGAGAGACTGTTACGATTCCGCAATCCGCACCGACAAATGTGCGGTTCGCAAATATTTGTCTCGGCTCTAGGTGTTTGTAAGACCGAAAAGTCTCTCGAAGTTTCTGATACAAAATAAAAGACTTATTATATCTTAGTGTGGGGTCCGGACTATGTATGTGATTGTTGGTTGTATTTATTTATAGTTTTCTTTTATTTTTATGTGGCAAATAATTTAATAGTTTAAAGGCCTTATTCATAACCGTTTAAAACCGATTTTAGTTATCGAATGTTTTGTCTTCTTCGCTGAAACTGAATTCAAAAGTCGTGCGAAAGGGACAAAACATTTAATAACTAAAATACGTTTTAAAACTGTCTGAATAAGGTCGTTGAAGTATATTGATTGACTTATAGCGATAATGTCAAGTCTTCACTTTATAATAATGTATGTGTATCCAAGTGTTTATGGAAATTTCAATATGAATGTTATTATATTTTTTTCAGAATTTAATATGTTGCTACTTATGACGCCATATTGTAAACATAGTCCTTTACAATTTATTAATAATAGTTTTCTTGTTTACGTGAATACTATACATTGATACAAAAATAATAATTTCTGAGTTTATTTATTTATTTTTTATTGCGGTGAATGGCGAGACGAGCATACCGTTCGCCTGATGGTAAGCGATACGACCGCTCATACAGTAGCAAAACCAAACAATACCATGAATTACAAAGCAATGCTTGGTATTCACTGCGCTCGCCATCCTAAGACGTAAGATGTTAAGTCTCATTATGTCCAATAGTTACTAATTGTCCACTAGTTTTGCTCGCGGCTTCGTACGCGTGAAAAAGTTTTTCCGGGTCCCGCGATATATATCCCCGGGATAAAAAGTACCCTATAGCTTTCTTCGATAAATGGCCTATCCAACACTAAAAGTTTTTTTAAATTCTGACCAGTAGTTCCCGAGATTAGGGCGTTCAAACAAACATGCTCTTCAGATTTATAAATACAGTTTTGACAGCCTCCATGGCGCAGTTGAATAGACGCCTGCTGTGAAACGAGAGGCCGCGGGTTCGATCCCCGCACCGAGACAAATGTTTGTGTGAACCACAAGTATTTGTTTCGGGTCTGGGTGTTTGTGAGACCGAAAAAGTCTCTCGTAGTTCCTGATACCCATACAAGACTCGATCTTAGTGTAGGGTCAGGACTATGTATGTAACTGTTGGGTGTATTTATCTATATATATAAAAGAGGAACCTGATTGACTGACCTATCAACGCACAGCCGAAACTACTGGAGCTAGGAACTTGAAATTTTACACAGGGATTCCTATTATGTCGTAGGGTAGCACTAAGAAGGGATTTTGGGAAATTCTACCCCCAAGGGGATGAAAAGGGTTAAAAACTGTTGTATGGAAAATCTATACCATTAAAGTTACAAATGTCAAACTTGGCAGTTTAATAAGTCATGCAATACCAAAAATAACTGCATACTTTATTTGTCTAAAAATTAACATTAAGGGGGTGAAAATAAGGGTTGAAATGTTTACAAACTGCGTGTTTTCTTCCTGCCGGATCAACGCACAGACGAAACTACTGGATCCATAAATGTGAAGTTTGACATAGAGACTCCTGTTGTGACGTAGGGTAGCACTAAGGAAGGATTTTTGGAGATTCGACCCCTAAGGGGGTGAAAAGGGTAAAATACTGTTGTATGTAAAACTGAAACCGTTGAAGTTGTCAATTTCGAACTTGGCTCTTTAGTTACTCATTTAGAAACAAGAATAACTGAATACTCGCTTTTCTTATAATTAACCCTAAAGGGGTGAAAATAAGGGTAGAAGTTTTGTAAAAACAAAGTGTTGGATCAACGCACAGCCGAAACTACTGTAGCTAAAAACTTGAAATTTTACACAGGATTTTCTGTTATGACGTAGGGTAGCATTAAGGAAAGATTTTTGGAAATTCAACCCCTAAGGGGGTGAAAAGGGTAAAATACTGTTGTATGGAAAATCGAAACCGTTGAAGTTGCAGATTTCAAACTTGGCTGTTTAGTTACTCATTTTGCAACAAAAATAACTGCATACTTGCTTTTCTTATAATTAACCCTATAGAGATGAAAATAATGGTTCAAGGTTTGTAGAACCGAACCGACGGATCAATGCATAGCCGAAACTACTGAAGCTAGAAACTAGAAATTTTACACAGAGGTTCCTATTGTGAGGGAAGGGAGAACTAAGAAAGTATTTTTGAAAATTCAACCCCTAAGAGGGTGAAAAGGGTAAAATACTGTTATATGGAAAATCGAAACCGTTGAAGTTACAGATATCAAACCTGATTCTTTAGTTACTCATCTAAAACCAAAAATAAGTGCCTACTCTGTTTACTTAAATTTAACCCTAAATGAGTAAAATAAGGGTTGAAAGTTTGTATGGAAAACCAAAACTACTGAAGTTATTCCTATGAAAATTTTACTTTTGTCCCTTTCGAACGACTTTTCAATTTAGTTTAAGCGAGAAAATAAATATTCGATAACTAAAATAGGTTTTAAAACTGTATATGAATAAGGCCGTTTATCAATTGATCCGATAATCCAAACTCAGAGTCAGAATTAGAAATAGAATTGTTGCACGTTGATTTTTGTTAAAAGTTTACGTAGAGGTTACAATGGCATAGTTTTAGCGATTTAAGGTCTACATTATCTTAAACACGCAGACGAAGTTGCGGGCAAATGCTAGTTTATTTATATATTAGTATGACTATGGATAGATAAATAGTCACTTTATCGGTATTATTAAAATCCTTTCATTTCAAATTCAATATGAATATGGACCTAACATTCCATATCAAACAAGAACGGCATTATTAAACAGAAATCCAGACATTCCGCTTTTATTGAATGCCGTCCCGATATTGCAGCACATTCCCGTGGGAGGCGTGGGTAGACACCCACAATGACGTCACTACATTGTGACGTCATTAGGTATAGAGGGTTAGTCGTGTTGGAGAATGTGGTGGTGACTTGTTGAGTTACAAGTTTAGTATTTTTTATTTTGTTGTTGAGTACGGATGTTTATAGGCTAGTTAGTGTGCGGTTTGATATCCAGGTGGGGGAATTTGTTTTATGTGAGTTTATGTTTGAAACAAATGGCTCGATCGAGTCTTAATATTTATTGAAAGTATTAGTCGTAAAATCACAGTGTATGAGTACGCTGATCTCGTTTAAAAACGGCATAAATAAAAGTGAATAATGGAGTTTTACAACGTTTTATAAAAATTCGGAATATATTTTCCATTTTGGTATTGAGTTAATGATAAAACTTATTAACGATTAAAATTGAAATAATAATTATAGAAATACAAAACTAGATTTTATTACGTTTAAAAATTAAATTGATAGATTATAAATTATGGAATGTGCAATTTTGTTTCTATTCATTAAATAGGTCTATCAAATAACCGTTACGTGTTTGCATCAAACTACTGCGTGAAAAGGAACGTGTAATCGTTATTTTCGCGCGCAAATGTAACAGCGTCACGCGTTGTCGCGCCCAAAAACAATGGCCGACGGTATTATGTCAACACACGAATTAAAATAGCGTTTCTGTCGTGGAAATTGCGATTTTTTTCCAATACCCATTTTGTGCTAATTACATTTGCTTAATAAAATGTATTTATGTTTTGAAATACATGCAATTGTTTTTAAAGCGGTTTTATTGCCATTTAACACAAGTAGGTTAGCAATGCTAAACATGACCACGATCAGTCCATCATGCTGGCCTAGCGCGGGTTAGATATTTCTTTTGTTTCAATTAATTTGTTTCTTGTTAAAGTAGCGCTAGCGTCGCAAGAAGACAGCCCGTTTCAGTGGTGTCAATGGGGTATTTTACTATAAGAAAGAAAAAATCTAAAAGCTATAAATGTATATAATAGAGCATTAAGCAATAAGTATATGTTAATTTCAGTTTTTATTTCCAAGGAATAAATTTTATAATTCGTTTTGAAATTTTCAATTTTTTTATCTGTCCTAAAAAGATGTGAAACGGCTGCCGCCATGATGGATAACGATTCTACGTCATTCCGCGAGTAGAATACCCCCTCCGGTGTCCAAGAGCTCATACTAACACAGGTTGTTTACTGGTTGAGTGACGTATCATTTTAAAGGAACATGGCGCCTAGCGTTTTCACATATTTGCGCGCATAAATTTAAAATTTAAATTTTAAATGGATTTTTATTGGACTTGCCGATCGAATAAAAATTTGATATTTTTTTAAATAGTTTTGTCTTAATCTTAGGAACAACTTAAAAGACTTTTTGAAAATGGGTAGAATACCCCATTGTACACCGTGGATCCTGGCCGACAGGAGTTGCAGTAGTGGGTGTGTGGACGGAATGTTATTTTATAAAATAAAGTACATTATAGTATGTTAAGGAAAACGAAGATTTGAATTTATCGCCTGTGCAAATATATGTAAAATATTTTCCGGCGAATCGACAGGTAACAGATAAGTGATGTAAATATATTTTGTTCACTTGAGATATCGCCGAAAAGTATGGATGACAATATATTATGTAATATTTGTACAGTTTGTGCGAAAATATTAAACGTTAACTTGTTATCGATGTGCGAAGCTAAAAAAATAAACATGTATCTTAATCTCTTTTTAAAATCACATATAATTATTATTTTACATGGTGTTGGGTTCGCTTCCCATGATGGGAAGAAAGTTCAACGATCTGTGACTGGCACTTGTCATATCTCTGCCTACCTCACGTACATATAAAATTGAATAAAATTATAAGAATAATATTGAACCCTGACTGCGCGAGTCCGGCTCGCTCTTAACCGTTTTTTTTAAAGTTGTAAGTGTGAGTGGCAGCCCTACCCACGTGAGTAGACCTCGTGACAGCACAAGGTTCTGTCTTTGCGTTCAACTGTTAGTTCAGGCGTCGTTTAATTGTTAGTTCGTCATGCTCGTTAACATTCTGCAATGGCGGCTGAGTGGTCCAAGACCTTCTGTCTTTGAAATTGTACTGTATTAGCATTGTACAGCCCATATTCTGACACAACCAAGTTTAATTCTTTTTCTTCTTCTTGTAATGCGTCTCTGACTAGTGAAGGTTGGCAGTCAGCTCAGCATACTGTCCCTTTTCTCGGATCTGTAACTGTATCAGCCCATATACGTCCTACTGCAGAGCACGGGCCTCATCTACAATCGAAAGTACGATTGAGAGGGGTTAGGCTATACAGTCCACCACGCTGGCCTACTGCGTGTTGGCGGACTTAGCATACCGTAACATTCTTTAAAATCGCCACGGTATTCAGGTTTCCTTACGATGTTTTCTCTCATCGTTATAGTACGTGGTGATTGACTATCAATACACACAGAACCCGAAAAGTCAGGTTTGCCCTGGGATTTGAACCCGCGACCACCGTGAACATGCAGGCAGTCGCCTTTGGTCGGTTACCAACAGCCAACAGACCACCACGCACTTTGTCCCTTGTCTCGTGCGAACCGAAATAGTTCTGCGGCGCTCGTAATTCCTGTCCACTCTCGGATGTTCCGCAGGCATGACTTTCCTCTGACCGACTTTCGCTTTACCAGCTGCTTGTCCAATTAGAGTTTGATTGAGAGGGCTTATATAGTCCACCACGCATATCTTGTTCCCGCATTATTGTGGAGGGAAGTGGACAATTATTTGTATCTAACTCCTCCTACTTGTTATTTTTTCTGATTAATTCTTTTGATTCACTGGCTCGATAGCGCAGTTGTATTACAGTATGATTGCATAACTGAGGTCTTGGGTTCGATTCCCGTGTCGGGCATAGCGATATTGGATTTTTCTATTCATTATCAGTTTGCAGTCAGGAATTTGTGCCCGATATGGCGATAGGCGATATATCGCCCTCTATCACATCATGGGATGGAATACACAAGACGAAACGTGGGTGTCCTAGTTGCACCTTTGCCTACCTCTTCTGGGAAAAAGGCGTGAGTTTATGTATGGATGTATTTATCAGACCGGAAAAATGTTTGCAACTGGCGAAAGAGTATGTCTTTCATCGGCGGTTACTCTATCTGCACTGCGCTTACCATCAGGCGCGTCACTTTGTAGTGCCAGTTTGAAATAAAGAGCCCCTTATAAATTTTAATTAATCGGTGGATTATCAAAGTGTAAGCCTTTTAAAAGATTTGCTATTTGATTTTGTCAGGCACTTTCTTTTTATTACACTATATTTTCGTAACGAAGAGAGAGGTCCTAACATATGATTAAGTGTCTCAGTTGATGGCATTTTTGGTGTGGAGGCGCATTAAGGGTTAATTAACAGCTGATTTCTTTTTCTCGTAATGGTTTCTTAGATTTACGCGAATGTTACACATTGAAATAAAACTATTTTTAACGGATTTATCGCGATTTGGTTTAATTTTTAAATTTTTTAACTTCCCGAAGTTTCGATTGCTTTACAGCTTCACGGTCCGCCCCGTGACCACGAAAGGTGTAAAGCAATCGAAACGTCGGGAAGTTAAAATGTAAAAATTAAAATAAATCGCGATAAAATCTGTAAAATATATATTTTTTTTCTCGATGTCAGGGTTAGTCCTATAGCAAAAGTTGTTCATTATTATGAGTGTAGCATCCTACTTACAGCTTTATATACCCTTCATAACCCTGTATAACAACATACAGTAATAGTCTTTTGCACTTTTTGATTTGTTCACTTTATAAATAGGGAAGTCATGGAGTAATTTCGATACTTACAGAGCACTGTACCAACTACTAACTATTGTAAGAGTGGGTCGACTCACCAGAATATTATCACTGTCATTTAGGTGACCGACGTGAAGTTTTTTTTAATCATGGGCAAACGAGCATGCGGTGCACCTGATGGTAATTCATCACCGCCCATAGACATTTCCAACACCATAGTGCATGGAGATGCGTTGCCGGCTTTAAAGGTGGAAATACGCTGGTTTTTTAAAATACGCTAGGTCGTATTAACCTCGAGAAGCTCATTGTGACTGGCAAAGTAGACGGGAAAAGGCCTCGGGGTCGCAACCCAACACTTTGGTCTAATCAGCAACACCCTCGACTCTACAATTTATAGCGCCCTTCATACCGCCGGGGACAGATGCAAATGGAGACAGCTCGTTCGAGACAAAGTGATACAGAAGGGACGTCACGACCCTCAATACTGAGGAATACGACGCCAGGAGGAGGAGGAGGTCGTATTAGTCCGGTACTGCCGCTGTTGGCAATCGTTTCCACAGATTTGTAGTACGTGGAAGAAAGTGTCGAAGTAACAGCTTTACTGTCGTGTTTCGTTCAGTAAGTTCGGAGGCCTAATCGCCTAGACTCGTGCTTTTTCCTTCCATTGTGAAAGACCGGTAATCTCTTGTTACTAGGTTTTTCGTTTACCAGAAATGCACAATGAAAAATACATCAACCTCCGTATATAATAAACGTCCTTTATTCCTTAGGTGGGATGTAGGTGCTGTTATAATATACATGCATGTACATCTTTGTTTTAATTTATAGTATAATATTTTGTACACTGATCCAAGTTTACAATGGCAGTTAATAAACAGTCCATTATGAGTGGCAAGGGCCACTATTATATTATTATCTAAGACACGCTTCGGTTTTTAATAACAATGTCCGTGCGGACGCCATCTTTGTTGTTATTCGCGCGCTCGCACGCCATTGGTCAACGAGCTGTCATGGTGTAGTGTTCTATAATTGAAAAGGATCCGTTATTTAAATAAGGTAGGATTTTATAGATTTTCTATGAGGTAGAAATGAATTCATCGATATTAGAAAAATGTTAATATTATTTTACTGCTTTCAAAATGTTACTTTAAATTGTTTTGTTGGTTAATTACATGAATTGTTTTAAAGCCGTCGCTATTATTTTCCTAATTGATATTTAAATCGTGTGTTGCCATTTAAAACCATGTTTTTCAACTGTCAATGGGATAGAATTGGAGTGTCCGCTTTCTTTTTTCCAGAGATAAATCTATCTGTTGCGATGCAAAGATAGATTTCAGTATCTGCAATGTGCTTGTCAATGTCAATTACATTTTGCCTTATTTTGTTATATACAATATTTTTGAATGCTGATAGACAGATAAAAATGTCAATGTTGAAGCTCTCCTGGAGAATATTTATCTAGAAATTCTTTATGAACACTACATACATAAAGAATTAAAAAATTAGAGAACTGGTTAGTTAGTGGACTTGTATACTCTTGTGTCTGACGAATATTTTGTTACGGACCAGACGTGGCTGCCTAAATGTTCACGGAGGTCGAGGGTTCAAATCCCAGGGCACACCTCTGACTTTTCGGACGCATGTGTGTATTGATAGTCAATCACCATGCACTATAATAGTGAAGGAAAACATCGTGAGGAAACTTGCATACCATAGCGATTTGTAAGAATTTCTATGGTATGTAAAGTCCGCCAACCCGCACTAGACCCGCTTGGTGGACTATATGGCTTAACCCATCTCAATCGTAGGCTCGATTATAGAGTAGGCCCGTGCCCTGCAGTGGGACGTATATGGGCTGATACAAATACATACAAACCTCTGTTAAAGAAAATGATCAATTTTATGGTTGCAAAATGTGGTTGATTGTTTAAATTTGAATGGCCAAAAACATTTCCACAGGCACAAATACATTAAACGTATCTTCAAATAAGTACTTTATTATAAAGATTGAGGTCAATGACATGGCTTCAAAATATTCCCACAAGATATGTAATTTGCATATTGCTTTTAATTTTTTATTTTGGTAACATTATCTGTTTTTGTATGTTTGGTATTGTTTACATTTTGAGGATTTTCCTTATACATGTACTGCATTATATTTTAATGCGATGAATGGCGTGATGAGCATGCCATTTGCCTGATGGTAAGCGATATAACCGCTCATGTACAGAAGCAAAACGCAGCTACACCATGAATTACAAAGCAATGCTTGGCATTCCACTGCAATCGCCATCCTCAGACATAAGTGTCATTGTTTATGTAAAGTGTCAGTATGTCAAGTAGTTACTTTAGCTACAATGTCCTTAAAAATAAAAGTAAGTAAGTAAATACATGAGCTCACGATTTTTTCCTAGAAGGGGTAGGCAGAGGTGCTACCAGGACACCCAAATTTCGCCTTGTATGTTCCGTCCACGATGTGATAGGGGCGAGCCTATCGCCATATCGGGCACAAATTAACTCCGGGCTGATAATTAATCTAAAAATATCTTAATAAAATATTGACAGCCTCCGTGGCGCAGTTGGTTAGACGCCGGCTGTGAAACGAGAGGCCGGTGGTTCGATCCCCGCACCGAGACAAATGTTTGTGTGAACCGCAGATATTTGATTCGGGTCTGGGTGTTTGTGAGGCCGAAAAGTCTCTCGTAGTTCCTGATACCCTCGACACCAGACTCGATCTTAGTGGGTCAGGACTATGTATGTGACTGTTGGGTGTATTTATTATTTATTTGTTTATTATGTGGCTATCATAAAGGGTAGAGAAGTGGGGTATATCATGGTGTTTGTCTTTTTTATTAACTCCGGTAAAACCCGTCCTTTGTTTCACCGATACGGTTCGTTCCGAAGGACTTTATGCAAGCATTTTCCTTATATTGTCTGTGCAACGGAAATAAATGCAATCTGATAGGGTTACTACTTGTAAAGGTATTTGTGAATATTAATTTATTGATTATATGTTTTAAAAATTATGAATGAGATTGATAACCTGTTGATAACGGACCAGATCCGGTTGCCATGTTCACGGTGGTCATGGGTTCAAATCCAGGGCAAAACACTGACTTAGCGGAGGCATGCGTGTATTGATAGTCAATCACGATTCACCAAGCACATTACGGTGAAGGAAAATATCGTGAGGAATCCTGCATACACCCAACAGAACTAAAACATAAATAAATACACCCAACAGTCACATACATGGGCCTTTCCCAATTTAAGATCAATTAAGTCTTGTGTCGTGTATCTGATACTCCGAGAGATTTTTCGATCTTACAAGCACCCAGACCCGAAACAGATAATTGTGGTTCACACAAACATTTGTCTCGATGCGGGATCGAACCCACGGTCTCTCGTTTCACAGCCGGCGTCTAATCAACCAGCCATGGAGGCTGCCTACACGTCAATAAAGATAAATTATTATGTAAAATGGATAATACTATTGCGCTGACCCCGCATTAGCGTGGGATGAAGTTACGTATACAATTATTCTCAAGCAAGTATACGACCTCACCAGTCAGAAATTAAATAACAAACATACAGAATAAAGAATAGCTTCTTTATTCTATTGACAGGCTCCGTGGCGCAGTTGGTTAGACGCCGCCTGTGAAACGAGAGGCCGCGGGTTCCATCCCGGCATCGAGACAAACGTTTGTGAGAACCACAAGTTTCGGGTCTGGGTGTTTGTGAGACCGAAAAGTCTTTCGTTGTTCCTGATACCCACGACACAAGACTCGATCTTAGTGTGAAATCAGGACTATGTATGTGACTGTTGGGTGTATTTATTTTCTTTATTCTGAGTACCTATATGCCAGTGAACTTGAAATGAAATGAAAATAATTTGAAATGAAAATAATTTATTGAATCCATTAAAATGTTCAACATTGTTTAGATTCAGTCATTTTTTGAACTACCACCCGGTTCGGAAAGCGGTTTTCACTAGAGAAGAACGGGCAAGAAACTCTAGTGTTGCTCTTTTCAAAACCAGTTTACAATGTAGTGATTATTACAAAAATTACAAAAATTACAAGTTGGTTTAAATCAGAGCAGTTCATTAATAACTTGTTATGATTTGCAAGTAGGATATATTTTAATACGAATAAGTTTACTTTATATTTAATATGGCTGAGAGAAACGAAACGAAGTAACCCATAACGAAGAATCAGTATACTCTGTTTAGCCAACGCAATGCACTTCTATAGCAAGTCAATGTTAATTGCTAAAACTAATTCCCACGGGCGTACTCGCAGTATAAGTAATGTATACCAGTAACAATGACTAAGCGATACAATAACTGTGCGTTCTTTGTAGTAATTTGCATTTTGTTTGTTATTCTATGTTCACGCGAAAACACACGGCACTATGGCGGGCCGTTTGCACCAAACAGCTGATTCAGCGCTTTATAAAATACTCAATGCTAAACTCTGTCTAATGCAGATCTGATTGAAGCGCTAAATTACTTGTTTGTACTTTCAATTTTGAATAATCGAGCGGTGATAGCGCTTTGCTGTTAATACAATAATTAAACTGAGTATTCTGTGATTAAACGCCGTTTGTTTACAGCGGCTTCGAGCGCTGTAAGGTCAATGTTTTGCACTCGGCTCGCGGTTCACGCAGCGCACGACGCTATGACATTTTGTCATTGGGTCACTCGGTGCGAATGTTTGAAAATCGAACGTTGTTTTGCCGCGTAAAGTTTTATTGTTTTTTTTTAGTGTTGCCAGTTTTAGAACATTGTCCTATACGGACATAAGGTCGGTATTTTTAATATAATATTTTCTATGACGTTTTATTATTATTTGATGACAAAACTAGTCTTTTATAGGCTGTTAACTTTTTTGCGATAGAGAGTGGTTAAGCCTTATTTCGTCATAACAGTCGTTCAATATGACGAAATAAGTTCGTCTGCTTTGCGTATCCTCAGACACCAGGTACTCATAGATTTCTCGTAAAAAAACCATTGTTCTGCATGTTTCCTCACAATGTTTTCCTTCACCGTTTACCAAAGCGATAATTAACCACAAACGAGTAACTTCGAAGTTAGATATCTGTGCTTTGGGTTGAAACACGGGAATTCCATTTTAGCATGATTATTTAATCAACTTGTTAAAAAAAAATCGACTCAAACAGACATACATGAGTTCATGGCCTGTATTGCAATTAATCATTAGGTACAGTGCATATAAATAAAGAGAAAACTTTATCAATTTGTCGTCTTAATTAGTATGTAGCCATACCATATTATAGCTTTCTAATACTAACGGCCTTATTCATAGACAGATTTAAAACCTATTTTAGTTATCGAATGTTTTGTCCCTTTCGAACGACATTAGAAATCAGTTTGAGTGAAGAGGACAAAACTTTCGATTACTAAAATAGGTTTTAAATCTGTCTATGAGCTAAGTCCTGGGCAGAGAGATAAATTAAAACAGTTTCTTTTGCATTGAAATAAAACTATTTTATACGGATTTTATCGCGATTTGGTTTAATTTTTACATTTTTTAACTTCCCGACGTTTCGATTACTTTACAGCTTTCGTGGTCACGGGGCGGACTGGGGTATTAATCATCCGCTCAGTGACTGTTACAATTTAACTACCCTTAATTTACAATTATTAAATTAAAAAGTTAATTTAAAAAGTTAACTAGTATTTGCGATCCGATCTACGCAGAAGGAGCTCACTGTGTCTTGAGGTCTGGCAGCTGGTCTTTTGGGATCCGATTTAATTAAATGTAGAATTGGATCCCATGATGGTGCAAGCTTCAAGCCATCTTCTCTATTGAAGTTTGGATGTTTTTTAATTTCAATAGCCTCGCGAAACATCCTGGGCAGGAAACGGTGTTCTTTGGCGAGGATTTGGGGTTTGTCAAAGCGAAGGTAATGCTTGGAGCCTTCCTCTATGTGTTCAGCAACTGCAGACTTCGTTGAGCGTCGGTGTTTGACGTCAGCTATGTGTTCTTGTACGCGGGTCCCTATGCTTCGTTTGGTTTGGCCGATGTAAGAGAGGCCACAGTCGCAATCTATTTTGTATACTCCCGGTTCTTGTAAAGGTATATGACACTTGACAGGTGGTAAGAATTGACTAATCTTCTTAGGCGGCTTGTAGTACGTTTTAATAGAAGCACGCTTCAGGATGTAGCCAATCTTGTCTGTGACTCCTTTTATGTATGGTAATATAACCGGGACCCGTTCAACTGTGGCTGGTTTCACTCGGTTTCTGTGACGGCGGCGTGGAATTTGGAGCTTGTTGTCTCGCAGTACTTGCTTGACGTGTTGCAGCTCAGTTGCCAGGTGTTTCTCGTCACAGATTCCTTGTGCTCTCTGAAACAAAGATTTACCCACGGTAGCTAACTGTTTCGGATGGTGGTGAGATTCGCCGTTCAGATATTTATCTGTATGGGTCTTTTTCCTATACACAGTATGACAGTATTGTCATCCGAAACAGTTAGCTACCGTGGGTAAATCTTTGTTTCAGAGAGCACAAGGAATCTGTGACGAGAAACACCTGGCAACTGAGCTGCAACACGTCAAGCAAGTACTGCGAGACAACAAGCTCCAAATTCCACGCCGCCGTCACAGAAACCGAGTGAAACCAGCCACAGTTGAACGGGTCCCGGTTATATTACCATACATAAAAGGAGTCACAGACAAGATTGGCTACATCCTGAAGCGTGCTTCTATTAAAACGTACTACAAGCCGCCTAAGAAGATTAGTCAATTCTTACCACCTGTCAAGTGTCATATACCTTTACAAGAACCGGGAGTATACAAAATAGATTGCGACTGTGGCCTCTCTTACATCGGCCAAACCAAACGAAGCATAGGGACCCGCGTAAAAGAACACATAGCTGACGTCAAACACCGACGCTCAACGAAGTCTGCAGTTGCTGAACACATAGAGGAAGGCTCCAAGCATTACCTTCGCTTTGACAAGCCCCAAATCCTCGCCAAAGAACACCGTTTCCTGCCCAGGATGTTTCGCGAGGCTATTGAAATTAAAAAACATCCAAACGTCAATAGAGAAGATGGCTTGAAGCTTGCACCATCATGGGATCCAATTCTACATTTAATTAAATCGGATCCCAAAAGACCAGCTGCCAGACCTCAAGACACAGTGAGCTCCTTCTGCGTAGATCGGATCACAAATACTAGTTAACTTTTTAAATTAACTTTTTAATTTAATAATTGTAAATTAAGGGTAGTTAAATTGTAACAGTCACTGAGCGGATGATTAATACCCCAGTCCGCCCCGTGACCACGAAAGCTGTAAAGTAATCGAAACGTCGGGAAGTTAAAAAATGTAAAAATTAAACCAAATCGCGATAAAATCCGTATAAAATAGTTTTATTTCAATGTGTAACATTCGCGTAAATCTAAGAAACCATTATAGTTTCTTTTGCCTTATAATTCGGAATCTTAAAATACCATCACATTATATTTCACCAGTTATCGAATCCCACTGGAGCAATTTATAGTAATTAATTACAATTACGTCTGGCTCTAGCTTCGCAGAAAAGTTATATCTAATGACGTCATACATGGTGAGCGTTTATCAGACGACTTTCCCGCAACATGACTATGTGTCAAATATATTGCGCCTACGTCACTTATGTTAATTAGCATTAATTATAGTATTACTCTACTCTTTGGCATTAATTATTTTTATTAGCGGGTATGACGACGAGCATGACGCTCGCATGAAAACACTTGCGACATAAAAGCGTGTAATTTACGTAAAGCCGACCCGGGAATCGAAAGCAGGATCTCGGTTCACAACCTATGAGCTGCCACTACACCAATGACTTGTGAAATAAAAGTAGTTATATTCCTTAAACCAAGTTTCTTAATCGTTATTTTGCGATAATTAATTGCATATAGCAAAAAACATCTTAAAAAAAGGGTTTTCCCTCGGCGCGAAACCACGACCTTTGTTTTCTTAAGTCGGTCAGCTTCCTACTCATCAGCATTCACAGCCTGATGGGGCTCAGTGCTGGGTATAGGCCTCCCTCATACTATGTCACTTTTCTCTGCCCTTTGTCCGTCGCATCCAGGTTCGGCCAGCGACTTTGACAATGTCGTCGACCCATCTTGCGCCGGACGGTCATTGCTAGCTTCCTAGTCTATAATTTAGTTCACTTCTTAGTGTCTTTTTAGCGTTTAGAATTATTTTCTTTGCGAATCTCTGATATGACTGCTTACAACATTTCCACCTTAAAAAATTATCAACAAAAGTATCGACACACAGCAATTTAAACTTAACGATAAACAATATAAGGCTTCAATTCTATTGCATTTACCCTTAAAGGTATTTTAACAACAAAGTACTGTCAATGTATTATCGACTGTATATATCATGGAATAGACTTGATATTACATTGTGCGAATGTCAGGGTGACCACACTTTTTGCCCACGTTTCACGGCCGCACGTTTTATCTTATCTTCATTCGGGGGGTTTTCAAACATTCTAGATTCTGCAGTTAGACTGTGGGAATTTGCAAAATAAATAAGATGTACGGCGGTGCTAAGTTTTCTATTCTTGTATTATAAAAAGGAAAGATTTGATTGTTTGTTTGCATTGAATAGGCTCCGAAAATAGTGAAACGATTTGAAAAAAAAATGATATAACTTAGCCACTAGACCAATGAGCTGACACTTTGGCTAGATAACATTTTTACGTTTTTTTACAAGCGAGCTAAGGCAAAGTAACCTTTAATCTCCATAGACAATATACTGTAATAAAGCCTTTAAGATATAGCCTAGGACATGGGTATAAGGAAACATTTTTATTCCATTTTACTACTTCTATGCCATTTTAAAGATACAGTTATTTTTTTATAAGCCACCTCTTATATTGTGAGAGGCCGCCTGGGTAGGTACCATTGCAATGCCTATTTCTCCCGCCAAACAGCAGTGTAAATGCACTGTTGTGTTCCGGTTTGAAGGACATTGTAGCCAGATAAACTACTGGACATAATGAGACTTATGTCTCAGGATGGCGAGCGCAGTGGAATGCCAAGCATTGCTTTGTAATTTATGCGTTGCTTGTTTTTGCTTCTGTCCATGAGCGGTCGTATCGCTTACCATCAGCCAGATGGCCTGCTCGTCTCTTCATTTATCGCAATAAAATACAATTTAATATACTTTTAATATAAAATAGTTAATTAAAACTTTACTATTCAAAGTTGATAAATAAAATAAATAAATAAAAAACACCACTTCCAATAATATAAACATGTAAGTCATTTCACGGCAATTAAAATGTATTTGGCACGTGTGGTAATGACATCACTTCGTCCTTGTGTAGATTAGACACGACATGTTACACGCCTTCCTTTACAGATAATGTTTTGGCGATATTTACACAACGCAATTAAATAAATAAAGTAATAACCATACTATACTGGTGGTAGGTCTCTCATATGTGAGAGGCCGCCTGGGTAGGTACCATCGCAATGTCTATTTCAACAACAAACAGCAGTGTAAATGCACTGTTGTGTTCCGGTTTGACGGATATTGTAGCCAGAGTAACTACTGGATATATCAAGATTTAACATCTTCAGGATGGCGAACGTAGTGGAATGCCAAGCATTGCATTGATTCATGGTGTTTGGTTTTCTACTGTCCATGAGCGGTCCTATCATCAGGCGAATGGCATGCTCGTCTCGCCAATCATCGCAATAAAAAAAAATAACTTTTTGGTGGAGGAGCCCGCCAGCCCCAGAATTTAAAAGCTGCGCTTGTCTGCGCATATCTCTAACACAGGCATCATATAGCTACAATGAAGTTCATCGCACAGCACGACCCACCCACCCACATCATTCAGCTGTTTATCATTTTGTGTGATCGATTATTTCGCTGCCACACTTGATTCCAATAATAGGTATAGCCAAACGTCAGTAAGCACGAAAATTCCCTCAAGTTTCTACAAGGTCCAACACAATATTGCTGATGGTATGTCTATTTCTACCACCAACTGTTGTGTTCCGGCTTGAAGGACATTGTAGCTAGAGTATCTTATCTCTCAGGATGAGTGCAGTGGAATGCATGATTGATTTGTAATTCATGGTGTTGTTAAGTTTTGCTACTGTCCATGAGCGGTCGTATCGCTTACCATCAGATGAAAGGCATGATCGTCTCGCTATTCATCGCAATAAATAAAAACACCTATTAATAGTAGACCTACCCTTCATTATATTGATGTGTGTATCTCTGTTTGTCCTCAGGAGTTCCAGCCAGGACCTGGTGGCTGTTCGGGTGCCCATCAATGGCATGACATGCCAGTCCTGCGTCAGGAGTATAGAGGGATCAGTCACTGAGCTTCCGGGCATCGAATACGTTAAGGTACTTTTAAATATTATAATTTGGATGGCAAATGGAAAGATCTCGAAGCCTCGGTGGCGTAGTTGTATTACGGTACGACTACAAAGCTGAGGTCTCGGGTTCGAATCCCAGGTCGGGCAAAGTGGTATTGGGTTTTTCTATTCATTATCAGCCCGGAGTTAGGAATTTGTGCTCGATATGGCGATAGGCTCGCCCCCTATCACATCATGGGACGGAACATACAAGGTGAAATGTGGGTGTCCTAGTGGCGCCTCTGCCTACCCCTTCTGGGATAAAGGCGTGAGTTTATGTATGTATGTATGTAAATGGAAAGATGGTAAGTGGTAGCTGGTCGTTGACAGCCATGAACATCTACACCGCAGGAGTCTTTGATGAAATGCCGGTCTTTAAGGAGAGTTACAGATTTTTCCTGGAAGGTGTTCTTCAGGTGATTAAAAAAAATTTTGACGTGGAATCTGATGTAACTGTCTGTAAGATGATTTTGTGACCTTTCTTATTAGTACTTATAATCCTACCGATAAATGGCCTTATTCTAAGACAGATTTAAATCTATTTTAGTTATCGAATGTTTTGTCCCTTTCGAACGGCTTTAGAATTCAGTTTGAGCGAAGAACACAAAAACAGTAAGGAAAAGGGGCATACCAGCCTACTGGCCAATAAGGACGAGCGATATGTCATTGGAAAGGTCTTTTCAGAAGGTACAACTTCTTCTATGACAACAAAACCCAAATCGCAGTATTAAAAAAAATATAGCTACTTAAAGACAGCCCGAAAATCACACGAAAGCGCCTCGGCATAGTGAGCAATAACAACAAGCTATACGTCGTTGGAAAGGTATTTTAAAATGCTATAACTTTTTCTACGGCGACAAGTCTCAAATCAACCCTACATTTTCCAAAGGTTGTCTGGTAGAGAATACCTATGACATTAAACCAATATTCAATATTCTTCAAAACCCATTGATTTCCAGGTGGAGCTGTCCGAGCACGCTGGCTACTTCAGGTATGACCCGCGCCTGTGCTCCGTCGAGGCCATCCGGTCTCACATAGAAGACATGGGTTTCGAGGCGCCCGCGGACACTGGCGACGACGAGACCAGGTCGGTATGGAGTGGTCTACTCGGTTGTAGTTAGATCTAGTATTGTATCAGCCCGTATACGTCCCAATTCCGGGCACGGGCCTCCTCTACAATCGAGGGTACGATTGAGAGTGGTTAGGCCATATAGTCCACCACGCTGGCCTGGTTATGGTATGCAGGTTTCCTCACGATGTCTTCCTTCACCGTTATAGTGCGTGGTGATTGACTATCAACTACCTCGGTGGCGTAGTTGTATTACGGTACGGTTACAAAGCTGAGGTCTCGGGTTCGAGTCCCGGGTCGGGCAAAGTGATATTGGATTTTTCTATTCATTAACAGCCCGGAGTCAGGAATTTTTGCCCGATATGGCGATAGGCTCGCCCCCTATCACATCGTGGGACGAAACATGCGAGGCGAAATGTGGGTGTCCTGTTGGCGCCTTGCCTACCCCATCTGGAATAAAGGCGTGAGTTTATGTATGTATGTATGATTGACTATCAATACACACATGACTCTGAAAAGTCAGGGTGTGTCCTGGGATCTAAACCCGCGACCGAACATGAACATGTAGGCAGCCGCGTCTGGTCCGTTACCAATAGGCCACCACGCACATTACTGGGGTCCGTTGTGAGTAGCTGTAGATTGAGGTGTGTTTTGAAACGCATGTCGATACTGGGGAGTGACTCTATGATCCGAAACGAAATTCGAATGTTCGAACGACGAACGTTAAACTGTAAAAATATTATTTTTGGTGCCAGTTTCCAACGCCTTGTCTCCTATTCCAGGAATCTCCTTCCGAAAGACATCCCCACCGACTTGCTGATCGACATGACGGGCTCAACAGCTGACACCGAAGTCCTGCTCAACGTCATCGGCATGACTTGTCAGTCCTGCGTCAACACTATTGAAGGTAGTTTAATTTATTGGATGTGTTAAGGGTTCAGGATATTTTAAGAAAACTGTAGGGTTCTGTGGGCTGATATAAATGGCTAGATATTTGGTAGTTCAGTTATATACCTTGTAAATGTTTTGCAATAGCTCAGATTATAGTAAAGGCCACTAATTTTGAGGCGGAGCACAACCTCCGTGGCGCAGTTGGGTAGCCGCCGGCTGTGAAACGAGAGAGAGAAGGCAGCGTGTTCGATCCCCGCACCGACAAATGTTTGTGTAAACCACAGGTATTTGTTTCGGGTCTGAGCGCTTGTGAGACCGAAAAGTCTCTAGTAATTTCTGATACACGACACAAGACTCGATCTTAGTGTGAGGTCAGAATAAATGTATGTGACTGTTGGGTGTATTTATTTATTTGAGTGTATTTAATTTAACACATCTTTGTCATTTTGAAGTAACGAAACTATAAAGAAATCTTTCTCATTAATGACAGTCCCTTCTTCTTCCAGGTTCCTTGAAAGAGACCCCGGGAGTGCTAGAAGCAAGAGTGAACCTCTCAGAGGGCAGCGCGCGGATCCGTCACACGGCAGATATAACCTCACAGCAGGTTGCTGATGCTGTGTACGCGCTGGGGTTCGATGTGAACATCGTGTCGGTTAATGGACGGAGTTTTACAGGTAAATTTACAGAGGCCGCCTGTATAGGTACCACCGCAATGTCTATTTTTCCCGCAAAACAGCCGTGTAAATGCACTGTTATGTTCCGGTTTGAAGGACATTGTAGCCAAAGTAACTACTGGACATATTGAGACTTAACATCTTATGTCTCAGGATGGCGAGCGCAGTGGAATGCCAAGCATTGCCTTGTAATTCATGTTGTTTGGTTTTGCTACTGTCCATGAGCGGTCGTATCGCTTACCATCAGGCGAATGGCATGCTCGTCTCGCCATTCATTGCAATAAAAAAGAAATTGCTCTACAGTTAAATGTTGACATACGTACATAAACCCACGTCTAGAAGGGGAGGCAGGGGTGCTACCAAGACACTCAAGTTTCGCCTTGTGTGTTCTGTCCCACGATGTGATAGGGGCCGAGCCTATCGCCATATCGGCCACAAAATTGACTCCGGGCTGATAATAATTAGAAATATCCAATATCACTTTGCCAGTCCCGGGATTGGAGCCCGAGACCTCAGAGTTATTATCGTATCGTATCGTACAAAAGAGTTTGTGTATATATGTATTTATAGCATATCTGTAACATAACCTCTGTTGTTTTAACTCAGTGATGTCGCAATTATACTGATGGTTCCGATCAGTATTGTAACTTGAACGTCCTATAGTAAGACTCGACTACTTCAAATGTATTATTGAAATCCTCCGCGGCGCAGTTGGTTAGACGCCGCCTGTGAAACGAGAGGCCGCGGGTTCGATCCCCGCACTGAAACAAATATTTGGGTGATCCACAGGTGTTTGTTTCGGGTCTGGGTGTTTGTGAGACCGAAAAGTCTCTCGTAGTTTCTGATACGACACAAGACTCGATCTTAGTGTGGGGTCAGGACTATATATGTGACTGTTGGGTGTATTTATTTCATTATAATAATTTTTATTTCCGTCTAGAATCTTCATCACACAAAAGCGATCAAGAAGGGTCGGGTGATAATGGAAAGCCTGCTTCTCCAGTTAAGAGCAGAACACAGGCTAATGTAAGTACAATTTTATTGAAAAAATACTTGAATTTCCTTATATTAGATATTTTTTTCTCAAAGGACACACTAAATGTGGCTTTTGTGTCATATCTGTTAAGCTGACACGACAATGTGGTTACGTTTTTGAAGACGCATATTTATTACAGCGCTCCTTGTATATTTTATGTTAGAATGTTTGGTTTTTCTATACACCAAATAAACTTTTTATTATTACCTCTATGGTATATTGTTTGTGGTTGTTCTGTTTAAAAAAATATTAAAATCGGTCTGTCATGGGTTTTCACTAAGTAACGTCGTTTTATTTGTATCTCTAAAAATATTCCCGATCTAACCTTTTAAATAGTCTACAATTTAGACTACACTGCGTCTACCATCTTGTAGTAACTTTGAATTGAAGTGAAGGTATTCATACCTCGCGTGTTGTTTCAGGGCGCCGCGTCGCCAGTTCACGACAGCGACATCTCTCGGTGTACATTGGAAGTGCGCGGTATGACGTGCGCCAGCTGCGTAGCTGCCATTGAGAAACATTGCGCTAAATTGTATGGTGAGTTATTTTTTTTATTTTTTGATATACGACAGCCCCCGTGGCTGGTTGGTTGGAGGTCCGCTGTGAAACGATCCCGATACGATCCCCGCAAACAGAAAAATGTATGTGTGATTCACAAATTACTTTTTTGGGTATCTACGAGGCCAAAAAGTCTTGTAGTTTCTCAAATGTGAGAGGCCGCCTGGGTAGGTACCACCGCAATGTCTATTGCCACGGACAAACACCAGTGTGTTGTGGTTCGGTTTGACGGAGATTATAGCCAGAGTAACTACTGGACATAATGACACTTAACATCTTATGTCTCAGGCTGGCGAGTGCAGTGTAAGCCAAGCATTGCTTTGTAATTCATGGTGTTGTTTGGTTTGCTACTGTCCATGAGCGGTCGCATCGCTTACCATCAGGCGAATGGCATGCACGTCGCGCCAATCACGCAATAAAAAATATTGAATAATTTAATGTGTTGTATATGGCAATTTTTGCAAGTATAAACTCATTTTGTTTCTTCTTCTTCTGAATATCTGTTTAATAAACTGTCCACAACTGGTTCATCACTACCCAGGAGTGGAGTCGATCCTGATAGCCCTGCTGGCTGCGAAGGCGGAAGTCCGGTACGAGCCGCGCAAGATATCCGCCGAGGATGTGGCGCACTCCATCACGGAACTCGGCTTCCCCAGCGAAGTTGTCAGCGACTGTGACGGAAGTGGACAGAGGGAGATACAGGTTTACGTGAGTAAATCTTCACCTTTTATTATTTCTATATCTTTTTTAGGGAGAGCTTTGTGAAGAAGTGGACAATAATTTATTTCCAACTCCTCCTATTAATTTAACTTTATGATTGATTTCGTTGCGGGTAAAGACAAGTTAGACATTCCCGGAGAATCGCTGAGCTTCAATGCTCAGTGTCATTAAAATGCGTGCCACTGTTGATCCTGCGACACAGGAGTTGCAGTGGCGGGTGAGGGCGGGACATTCTATTTCTATATCTGTACCGTCATGGCCTGTTGGTAACGGACCAGACGCGGCTCCCAACATGCTCACGGTCGCGGGCTCAAATCCCAGCGCACACCTCTGATTTACGGAGTCATGTGTGTATTGATAGTCATTCACCACGCACTATAACTGGAGAAAACATCGTAAGGAAACCTGCGTACCATAGCGATTTGTAAGAATTTCTACGGTATGTAAAGTCCGTCTGGCACTAGGCCAGCGTGGTGGACTATATGGCCTAACTCCTCTCAGTCGTACTCTCGATTAATCGATCGTGCTTTGATACAAGCTGATCTGCATCAGCTTGTATGCGTCCCACTGCAGGGCACGGGCCTCCGACACAATTCAAAGTTTCACATACATGACACCCAATGCTTAAAGTAACGGAAGAAAAAATAAATTTGCTAATACTTATTACTTTCCTATAGTTTGTCGTATGTTATTACTTTCCAGAATTAGTTCCTTGTTAGTTATGGTGTATGTGGTATTTATTTATTTATTTACATTTTTAAGTTTCATCAAAATCGAAGTCGTCACTCCTTTGAGTACTTTTTGTACACATAGTTTCGGATTTTTCCCCCACCCCCAAAAACCCACCCCCACATAAAAAACTCAACCTATATAAATGTTTCAGATCAAAGGCATGACTTGCGCGTCGTGCGTCAACAAGATCGAGAAGAGCGTACTCAAACTCACTGGGGTGGTGTCATGCGCTGTGGCCCTCACCACCAGCAAGTAAGTGGTAACGTAGGACCTACCATAAGTGCCACCATCAACAACAAGTCTTGATATGTACATACATACATAAACTCATGCCTTTATCGCAGATAGGTAGGCAGAGGCGTCACCAGGACACCCACATTTCGCTTTGCATGTTCCGTCTCATGATGTCCCCAGCCTATCGCTATATCGGGCACAAATTCCTGAATCCGGGCTGATAATGAATAGGAAAATTCAATATCACGTCCGACCCGGGATTCGAACCGAAAACCTCAGCTTTGTAATCGTACCGTAGTACAACTACGCCACCGAGGCAGTCACGAGGTAGCCTTGATGGTAGGTCGTACACATGAAGCAGCTGAACTTCGGTTTGGTTGGAGGATTTCAAGAAACGATAAAAACACTCATACCTATACGGGGTGATCAAAACCCATACTAAAATCGTGGATACTAAAATCGTGAATTATGACAAGAAAAATAATATTATTTAACTTGGTACAATGTCGAAACATATTAATTAAATTAATGATCATAATAATCACTATCACCCTGTATACTATTTTATTGCAAAGTTGGTACTGTATATAAAGCTATAGTACCATTTTAACCCCCACGCAAAAAGGGAGATCTAAGTCTCTATACTGCTAAACGGCTGAACCGATTTTGATAAGGTTTTTCTTTTCAGAGGTAAAATAAAGTACAACGCGGAGCAGATAGGTCCGCGCACGATATGCGAGTCCATCAACAGTCTGGGGTTCGAGGCCAGCGTGGCCAGCCCGCACAACCGAGGGACTAACAACTACCTAGAACACAAGTAGGTACCCTAGGGCATCTATATACACAGAAATTGTGACTAAAATGCCGACTATTCATACATACATACATAAACTCACGCCTTTATCCCCGAAGGGGTAGGCAGAGGCGCCACCAGGACACCCACATTTCGCCTTGCATGTTCCGTCCCACGATGTGATAGGGGGCGAGCCTATCGCCATATCGGGCACAAATTCCTGACTCCGGGCTGATAATGAATAGAAAAACCCAATATCACTTTGCCCGACCCGGGACTCGAACCCGAGACCTCAGCTTTGTAACCGTACCGTAATACAACTACGCCACCGAGGCAGCCGACTATTCAACCTAGCTTTTTTATAAAGGTTCGGTAAGCAGGTGACCTGATGGTAAGTGGTCACTGCTCATGAACATCCTCAACGCTTGGATCATGGATGTGTTGCCATCAAATCGGGAAGAGAAGGAAAAAGGATGGAAAGAGGAAAGGGGATTGGGCATCCAGCAACCTCACTCACCAGTTTATTTGCCACAATACATACAGCCTTTATCCCAGAAGGGGTAGGTAGAAACGCCACCAGGACACCTAAATTTCGCCTTGTGTGTTCCGTCCCATGATGTGATAGGGGGTGAGCATATCGCCATATCGGGCACAAATTCCTGACTCCGGGCTGATAATGAATAGAAAAACCCAATATCACTTTCGGTGGCGTAATTGTAACTACTACGGTACGATTACAAAGTTGAGGTCTTGGGTTCGAATCCCGGGTCGGACGTGATATTGGGTTTTTCTATTCATTATCAGCCCCGAGTCAGGAATTTGTGTCCGATATGGCGATAGGCTTGCCCTTAACACATTATAAGACGAAACATACAAGGGGAAATGTGGGTGTTCTGGTGGCGCCTCTGCCTACACCTTCTGGGATAAAGGCAGGTTTATGTATGTATGTAATTATAATTACAGATCTATTAAATGTTAAATAAAAACACTCGCTTCACGTGCATCTGTGACTGTGGTACCGGCCCGGACGAACCTCATGCTGTCATGACTGACATCAGCGTGGCTCTACCAATTTTAACTTACTTTAGGAACGAAGTTCCTTATCGCGCGTTGCCAAAGGGGCTAGACGGAAAAAATTGAAACAAAAGTTGTAACGACACTTTTTGCTATAGTTGAAAGCCGTACGGCGTTCGCGTGTTTCTCTGTCTGTCTGTCTCTCTCTCTCTCTCATAGAAAGCAAGCCAGTTATTTTCGTTTCGTCTTTCTATTTCGCATTGAACAGTGTGGTGTCGCGACGATTATTTTTGTAGTGTATAGAGGTTTTTTGTACATAATAAACAATAAAAAATAATAAATCAAACTTCGTTCCATCCGAGTGTCCCTTGACGTTTTTATTTTTGTCTTCAGGGAGGAGATAAAAAAATGGCGGAACGCGTTCCTAATATCCCTGATATTCGGGGCGCCCTGCATGGCCGCGATGGCGTACTTCATGACGATGATGTCGCACGGCCACAGCGCCAAGGACATGTGCTGCGTGGTCCCGGGTTTGAGTCTCGAGAACTTGGTCATGATGCTGCTCGCCACTCCTGTGCAGGTGGGTGTTTATATGTATAGACACACATACACAGACACACATACACAGACACACATACACAGACACACATAAACACGACCACAAACGGACAAATATAGTATGTAGCAAGTACAGGTATAAGTTATTGGCATACTTAATTTGAAAATATTTTATAACTTAATGCAAAAAAAAAATAGTTACCCATTATATTATACTCATTGAAAATAACGTTTTCTTAAAAACTCTAAACAGAGATATTCAAATAGAAAGTTTCTGAATATATCCATCGATGTTACACTGTAGTAAACGGGAATATATACAGGGTGTATCAAGATTGCGACCAAAAACGAAGCCGGGTGGTAGTTTTAGTGACTTCAGACACAGAGCAGCTAAAAACTTCGCAAATAAAATTTTTAATATTTTTTATTCCTTATCGCGTGGTATTTGGGTGATAAATACATAGTTTTCCTAAAATAATAATGTACACCTTTTTATTTTTAAAGACGCAATGGTACGCTAAGGCTTAAAATGTTTTTTTCGGTATTTACCACTCAAACACGATGATATTTAAAAATTTGCAACAAAAAAACTGTCGCTTTTTTTTTTTTGCGAAATTTTTCGTTGCATTGTGTCTGTAAGCACTAATACTACCACCTGGCTTCGTTTTCGGTCGCATACTTGATATACCCTGTATACAAAGTGATGCGAGATATTTCACACAAAGTATTTAGAACCTTAAATTAGATTATTCCATAAGGTGATGAAGGTGATGTAAATATGTTTCAGTTCGTGGGCGGCTGGCACTTCTACAAGCAAGCGTATAAGGCGCTGCGACACGGCACCACCAACATGGATGTGCTCATCTCCATGACCACTACCATCAGGTAACCATTACCAACTTTTACCTCTACCCTGGTAATAAAGACTTGATTTTGGTGATAAAGATGTTACTCCCTAAAAAATGCGATGTATATACTTGGGATGAAAACCGCGTTAGAATACGTTGCCTAATTTAAAAGATATAAGGGTCAGTGGAAATCGACTTTGTTTTATACTATGTATAGATGAGTGAAAAAAAAAATGAACGATATTGACAGCCTCCGTGGCGCAGTTGGTTAGACCCCGGCTGTGAAACGAGAGGCCGCGGGTTCGATCCCCGCACGGAAAAAAATATTTGTGTGATCCACAGGTATTTGTTTCGGGTCTGGGTGTTTGTGAGACCGAAAAGTCTCTCGTAGCTTCTGATACACGACACAAGACTCGATCTTAGTGTGGGGTCAGGACTATGTATGTGACTGTTGGGTGTATTTATTTATTTATATTAAATTAATATTTTTGATACCAGAGCTTATGTATGTATTACAGTTACATATACTCTCTCGGCGTGGTGATAGCGGCGATGGTGGCGCAGCAGGACGCGAGTCCGGTCACTTTCTTCGACACTCCACCCATGTTACTGGTGTTCGTATCATTGGGCAGATGGCTGGAGCATATCGCCAAGGTACATAACAAGTATATAACAGTTTTATAGAAGTAATGGCTACCTTTTCCTCTGACTTTTCGGAGTTAAGTGTGTATTGATAGTCAATCACCACGCACCTTAACGGTGAAGGAAAACATCGTGAGGAAACCTGCATACCGTAGCGATTTTAAAGAATTTCTACGGTATGTAAGTCCGCCAACCCGCACTAGGCTAGCGTGGTGGACTATATGGCCTAACCACTCTCAATTGATTCCCTCGATTGTAGAGTAGGCCCGTGCCCTGCAGTGGGACGTACATGGGCTTATATAGATAGATAGATGGAATGGCTACCTTTCACATCGTTCGACGTTATACTGTGTGAATAATTACCACGCACTTTGACGGTGAAGGAAAACATCGTGAGGGTATCATGTTTGTCTTAACTTTGAAACCTGTAATTAAAGCCAAGTTTAAAACACAACCCATATAATAAGCCATGAGATTTTTAACTAAATGTTAAATTTGAATTAAAATAATTCATCATCATCATCATCAGCCCGTTGCAGTCCACTGCTGGACATAGGCCTCTCCCAAGGTACGCTACAGAGCCCGGTCTGCTGCTTTACGCTTTACTTTAAAATAATTAGTGCGTAGAATAAAAAAAAACTTTCAACTATTATTATTTTTACTTTTATTCTTCAAACATTATCACAGCAAAGCACATTAGTTCTTCAAAATATATATCCTTTTCAGGGCAAAACCTCAGAAGCGCTATCGAAACTCCTGTCCCTGAAGGCGACAGAAGCAGTATTAGTGAACCTGGATGAACATGGAAACCTGATCAGTGAGAAGAGCATCCCAGTAGACCTGGTGGAACGAGGAGACGTGCTTAAGGTAAGGGTCATCACCTTCATCACCAAAGTTATAAGAAGGTAAAAAAATAATAAATACACCCAACATTCACATACATAGTCCTGACCCCACGATCAATTAAGTCTTGTGTCGTGTATCAGAAACTACGAGAGACTTTTCGGTCTCACATATGCAGTGCAGTTGGAGTATTCAGCGACGAGTATTGACGACACAGTTATGCCGGCCTGATAACGTATTTGTGGACGTGAAGATTGGAAAAAAAAATACTTACTGATGGAAAGTCTAGTAGGCTAATTCACGTAATTTCTTGACGCGCCGATCAAGTTACGATGCAGTTGCGATTAGGTTTACGTCTTAATGGTACGTACGTCAAAATGGTATTCTTGTAATTGTTTAGCTGCGCGTAAGATATGCATAAACTGCGCATGTGCTGCACGTTGTTCGGACTAAACTGTCATTGGAGACGTCAAATTAATAGGTAAATACCAATCAGGTTGCGATCTGAATCACGCTTGTATAAAACGCGCAGCCGTAGAATATGCTAAAGCGCTCGCGTGACGCGAACTTGACGCGAGCGTATCTGACAGCGGTTGTCTAAATTACGAGAATACAAAAAGGACTGTTTAAATCGAAACTTCACTGCAGCTGAACTTATTTAATTACGTGAATTAGCCTACAGACGGAGTACCTCTATGGCATTACTTATTTGAACAGGTGATCAAAAACTCTTGAGTCTGTTGGAAGAAGGCAGTTTCTATTCTCTGCAAATATTTGATTGTGTTGAGCATTGGATGTCCTGTGACGTGAGGGTTATGATGGTGATGATGATGATAAATGTCATTCCACAGGTAGTGCCAGGAGCCAAGATCCCAGTGGATGGTAAAGTGATATCTGGACAGACTACTTGTGATGAATCTCTCATCACCGGCGAATCCATGCCGGTGGCCAAAACCAAAGGTAAGTGCTCTCCTCATGCTAAGGAGATTCAGGATATATCCTGAAATAACAACAAATTTACGCGAATGGAGCTAGTAAAGTTAAAAAATATACACCCAACAGTCACATACATAGTCCTGACCTCACACCAAGTTTGAGTCTTGTGTTCTGTATCAGTTACCCTGAGACTTTTCGACCGCACAGACATCCAGACCCGACACAAGGACCTGTGGATCTCAAACATTTACATCGAACCCGCGGCATCTCGTTTCACAGTCGGCTTCTAACCAACTGCGCCATGGAGGCTGTGTTTAATTATTTTTATTTTATGGATATGTGTTTAACTGTAGGAGGGTATTAACTTATTTTGATTGCCCACAGACTCGATGGTGATAGGCGGCAGCATCAACCAACACGGCGCCCTCCTCATGCGCGCCACACACACGGGCGAGGCCAGTACTCTGGCGCAGATAGTGAGGCTGGTGGAGGAGGCGCAGAGCAGCAAGGCGCCCGTGCAAAGACTCGCTGATACTATCGCGGGGTAGGTAACATAAAATACCCCTCCGTGTACAACATACCCCTTGGTTAATAACCCACCCCTGCATCCATCACATAACCCTAACATACTTTCAAATTAGGTACTGTACAATATATTGTCTATCTATTAATTAATTAATTAAGTTCATAGTCTAAATTATTATTATTATTAATTTAATTTCTTGCTATTGTATAAATATTCAAATTTGCATGCTGTGGTCTCCTGTAATTGAAGATCACGTCACATTGTAAACCATAATAATGCTACACCATTGTGTCTATTATATTATGCCGTGTATCCTTCGTTGGAGATCCTTAAATAAATAAAATAAAATAAAATAAATAACCTACCCCTCCGTGTACAACATACCCCTTGATTAATAAGCTACCCCTTGATTAATAAGCTACCCCTGCATCCATCACATACCCCTTTGTAAATATGCCCTTTATGAACTATCGCACCCATAAAATATTAGTCATGCCGCATCTGACTCGCCGATTAAAAAATATTTTCACTGCGTAGACGTGGGAACGACGGAAACATTGCGGTGCCGCAGTTCTTTATTACATTTTGTTACAAAGGAGAATGTCCATTCATGGTAACGGTAAAACATATCGTTGACCCGTAGCTTTTTTATGGTTTGTCCTTAAACGTTTTCCTGTTCTATCCCGGGCGACAGATTTTTATAAAATAAAGTAATTATCATCGCATTTTACGATACGTCAGCCATTACTACAAATGAGACTACCAGAGTGACTGGACTTCAAGTTCATTTCTCCAAAAACTCCGGGCCTAGGTTGCAGTAATGTTTATTTTTATTTAAAAAAAATTTGGGTTCATCGAGGTACAAAAATCCTCGTACCGATACCAAGTTTTATAGTAAAATGGGCATTCTACTTTCCCCTCTGACATTAATACTATATAAACATGTTACTTTATAAAATTCTACGTCACTGTCCACTCATTTTTAATTAATTTATTTACGCACCTACCTCTTCTCATCTCTGCATCACCTTAGGTTCGACTGTTAGAGAATGCCTCAGGCATTAAGTCCACCTATACAATGTATGTATGAAGCGTAAATAAATAAATAAATAATATAACGATATATTGTTATCTACAGGTACTTCGTTCCTCTGGTGGTGTTCCTATCACTACTGACCCTGGTGTGCTGGGTCATCAGCGGCTCCTTGAATATCGACAGGATAAAAGCTATTACGCCTGTAAGTATCACAGGAACGCACAGACACGCCTCGGGAACTGTGTTTTTTCTAGATATAATAACCCTATTTTTGTCATTCAGGCATTAAAGTACAATTTATTAATCTTGGTGCGCTACTTTTGTGTGGGACTAAATTTTTTTTGACGGAAAACCTTATACTTATTGACCTATTCCTCAGGGACTAAACTTGTTTTCTAGATAAAAGACCCTAGCTCGAACATGATATACCAATTTTGCTCGGTACAATTTCGTCATTCTCGAGCATTTACGTCAGTTCAGAGAACGTCTGATTTGAACGTACAAACAAGCTTATTTTCGCATTTACAATATTAGTAAAGATGGTGAAATATTATATACTCTCAATCTATTTATACATGCTTCTGCCTAGGTAGCGTAGTTGCACAAAGTTGAGCTCTCGGGTTCGAATCCTGGGTAGGGCAAAGTGATATTAGATTTTTCTATTTATTATTATCAGCCCGGAGTCGGGAATTGTGTTCGATAGCGATAGGCTGGCCTCCTATCACATCGTGGGACGGAACATATTAGGCGAAATGTGGGTGTCCAGGTAGCACCTCTGCCTACCCCTTCTGGGATAAAGGCGTGAGTTTATGTATGCATGTATTTATACATAATATCTACTTTAAATTTGTCCGCAGGAAATCTATCTAAACGCAGGCTACTCAGACTGGGAGCTGATAATCCAAACCGCCTTCCACTTCGCGCTGTCAGTGCTGGCCATCGCGTGCCCCTGCGCGCTGGGCCTGGCCACGCCCACGGCCGTGATGGTGGCCACGGGCGTGGGCGCTAAGATGGGCCTGCTCATTAAGGGCGCTGAACCGTTGGAGAACGCCCATAAGGTTAGAAACTAGGTTATTTTTTATGGATCCGATAATTGTTGTTCGTTATCACCGTCATCACTTTTATCCACAGCAAGTCCCAGAACATACAGCTTTTTTAAACTTGGTATCCTACTCTGTGGCGTAACTTGTGAGAGGCCTATGGCCAGCAGTGGACTGCAACGGGCTGATGATGACCCTACTCTAGGCTAGCGTAGTGGGCTATATGGCCTAACTCCTCTCAATCTTATTCTCGATTGTAAAGGAGGCCCGTGCTCTGCAGTGGGACGTATATGGGCTGATACAAATCCAATGTTATAGTTTTATAATAAGACTGATTGGGCCCACAACATTTTTAAACGAATAATGACATTCAAACTTTTGACACAAAATTCATCTTCTTCTAAGCTCACTGAACAAAAACTGCTTTATAAAATAGCTAACACTAATTTATGTCAAAAAATTTTTTTCAATTTCAAATTTAATTAGTGATTTAATATGTTAATTTCCATTCCTCCAGGTGAAAACGGTGATATTCGACAAGACCGGTACCATCACCCGCGGCTGCACGCGCGTCGGCAAGCTGTGCCTACTCACAGGCGAGCCGGCGGGCCTGCCGCACGTACTAGCTAGTCTACTGGCCGCCGAGATCAACTCCGAACACCCTGTCGCTTCTGGTGAGTCATCACCTTCATCACTCTTAACTAACACCCGCTGACGGGCGAGCTAGCGGGCTTGCCGCACGTACTAGCTAGTCTACTGGCCGCCGAGATCAACTCCGAACACCCTGTCGCTTCCGGCGAGTCATCACCTTCATCACCAGTCATTGCAGGAAAAAATATTGATATTAAAAGGTATAATCATCGTCATTGAGTAACATAAAGATACTCTGAACACGCTGTGGCTTCCGGTGCGTCGTCACCTTCATCACTTTTAAGGATAGGAAGTCCACTGCTAAATAAAGATTTCCCTCTTAAGGATTTTTGTAAAGATCTGCTGGCTTACTAAATTGGAGTACGCTTTGATTTAAGATAAGTCATCATCTTCATCAACAATCTCTAAAAGGAGAATATAAGCATTAATAATTATTACCACAGGAAGTTGTTGGAGACCTACCAACGATTTCTTGCAATCTTCATTAGGTTTGGGCCAATTGCGATCAAAAAAAAAACATTTTTGTAGTAGCCTATGTACATAGTTCGATATGATTATATGGATTATGTGTATGTATTATTCAATTCTTTGTATGTCTTTCAGCAATAGTACAGTGGTGCAGCGCAGTACTAGGGGGCGCGAACCCCCTGCAGTGTACAGGGTTCGTCGCCGCGCCGGGGTGCGGCCTGCGCGCCAAAATTAAAGCAAATGGCAACGCGGTGCCTCATATACCGGAACTCACTAATGTTATCAATCAGGCCAGGTTGGTGTTGTAGTAATATTGATATATTGAATTTTAATAGATTTTGTGGTGTAGTTGTGAATCGAAAAGCCAAGGGTTCGATTGCCCTGCAGGGGAAATGTTTGCGTTATCCACAGGTATTTCTTTCGGGTCTGGGTGTTTGTGACACCGAAAAGTCTCTTGTACTTTCTGGTTCACGACACAAGACTGTGGGTGACTGTTGGGCGTATTTTTAACATATTAAAAAGAAGGTTCTCAATTCGTTAAAATCTTTTAATTTAAAGAACGAAAGAAAGAAAGAAAAACTATTTGTTGATCACAGTTGCAACACGTAACAATAAACATGAAAAAAAGCATACACAATAAAATGGCTGATCGCGACTGTGACCGGTAGTTGGCCACTCAGCTTTATGTTATGATCAGCTTTAATTTTTATGCATGTTCCCTGATTACCCGAAGGCGCCTCTACCGGTTTGGAAAATACAAATTTAATTTAAAATGGTACACTTCTTAGATGGTTCCATGGTCATCAGCTCAGGATCTAACAATGGGATCCTGGAGAATTCGGAGAATCTCTAAGGACCCACGTAAATCGATTTATTTTATTTATTTTTACTGTATATGTTGTTAGGGCGGGCAGCTCGTTCACCCTGCAAGGCGTGCAGGTGGAGGTGGTGTGTGGTGGGGGGGATGCAGCGCTCAGCTCGGCGCAGGCCGCCGCGCGCCTGCACCGACTCATCAAACCTGACGCTAATGGACAAGTGGGTAGACAGGTGTTGTAAATAAAAGAATGTTGAGGATGGACAGTCATCACCTTCATCATCAATGTCTTAGTTATTCATAATCATCATTATTATAACCATCAAGAATATACAATGTATAATCATTATCGTTATTGTCGTCCCAATAGTCATCACCTTCATCATCCACTGCTTCTGAATGTTGGCTTTCACCAAGGCCGCTATACCACTGAATTGGAGTTAGTTGTTAGATTTTTACTTAGTTTTTTAATTAAGTCGTAAGTCTGTATCAGCCCATATACGTCCCACTGCTGGGCACGGGCCTCCTCTACAATCAAGAGAATCAATTGAGAGTGGTTTTTGTCGTAAGTAATTCTGTCGTTTCCGATCACTGTTACCTAGCAATGGGGCAAATAAAACACAAAAAATACATGTTATTATTTTTCCGCTTGTATTAAATACAAAAATAATTATCACTGTATTTATTTAATGTTTTATGATATTTATACTGAAATAACGATAATGCGAAGGGAATAATAAATGATAAAAAATAATAAATAATAATATTTACAGGAAGCGGAACAAATAGTCCTGATAGGCAACCGTGAGTGGATGGCGCGCAATGGAATCAGTGTGCCGCGGAGAGTACAAGAAGCGTTACAACAAGACGAAGACATGGGACGAACTGCAGTGTTGGCTGCTATTAACGGTAACCTTGACCATCTTCTACATAAACATCATCGCCTTTTCCAGCAGGGGTAGGCAGAGGTGCAACCAGGACACCCACGATTCGCCTTGTGTGTTCCCACGATGTGTCATTGTGTCTGAAGTCACTAATACCACCTGGATTCGTTTTCGGTCGCAGTCTTGATATACCCGGTATATTCATGTAGATTAACTAAATGCTCAAACTGCCTCAGTGGCGTAGTTGTGTTACGGTACGGTTGCAAAGCTGAGGTCTCGGGTTCGAGTCCCGGGTCGGGCAAAGTGATATTGGATTTTTCTATTCATTATCAGTCCGGAGTCAGGAATTTGTGCCCGATATGGCGATAGGCTCGCCCCCTATCACATCGTGGGACGGAACATGCAAGGCGAAATGTGGGTGTCCTAGTGGCGCCTCTGCCTACCCCTTCGGGGATAAAGGCGTGAGTTTATGTATGTATGTATGTATTAACTAAATCCAATTGATCTTTTCAGAACAACTAGTATGCACCATCGGAGTGGCTGATGAAGTGAAACCGGAAGCTCATCTCGCCGTGTACTGCTTGAAGAAGATGGGTCTGCAGGTGTGTCTACTCACCGGAGATAATAGGAAGACCGCCGTCGCCATCGCACGACAGGTAAACGACTAGATAGGCAGAGATATACAGCGTGATATTGACACCCCCGACATTAAATTAAACCATGTGCATCGCGTAGTAAGGGATATTATTTGCACGCATAGGAATTGTCGTAGAAGGAAAAACAAAAAAGTTGATTTTTCAAACAAATTATAAGTCAAAATAATGACATTAAAGTTAAACATCCCATATTTAGACTTACCTGATATACAGCGCCCGCACGGAGCGGAGCGGCAACATCGCAATATTCCCGCGTTTATGAAAACAGCCTGACCCGCTAGCACGGGCGGCGCTGCGATCGCGGGAATTATCTTCCCATGTTACATATTTTTCATAGTAATCACACAACACTTAAATACATAAAATTAACTTATTCAAATTGTTATGTTTTATGCACCAAATCTCTCACGATATGTTCTGAGGGCCATGACGGCGTTTTGATTACACTCACCATACAACAACACCATATCTGTGTATTCCACAGTACTATAAGTATTCGTCATTGTATTAAGAATAGAAAATACAATAATACTGAACAACTTAAATCTACAAAAACTAAAAAGTACTTATAAACACTAATACGAACACTTAAATAACAAAAAGAACACTTAAACTAACAACTAATAAAAAGTACTTAATTGCAATATGTGTCTCTATCTCTTAACACAAATTCACTCACTTAAACACAAAATACAAATAACAACATAATTTATAATACTATCAAAATGGCGATTTCTGCGCGCGCGCGTGTTTTTGTTTACATTACTAATTGAACATTAGGATTTGCTAAAAGTTGAAGATCCCTAAGGATTGATTGGATGGATTGGTTGATGCAGTAATTACGTAACTGGATTGGACAATAGTATTTAAAATGAGATACTCTGATTGGCGTAGAAAAATACTTTATGTGATTGGTAGTTTAAAATAAGAGCCGTGACTACAATATCTTGAAATCGATATCGATTATTTGTAGTTTATTCAAATGTGTCAACTTTACTTTTCGAAGCAATTTTACCCGTAAGTAGTTCATTAATAAAATAAAACAATCTACAGCAGCGAATGCATACGTGTATTTTGTATAAAATTACGATTTCTTAAAGTGGTTTACTTTGGAAACATTAAATATTGTCAAGTTATTGTCATTTTCAGGAAATGTAGTCAGATAACTTTGTAGTAAAGTTTTTTTTTTTTGTTAATAGGAAAAGCTTTTTGCTCCCCTTTCAATACCCCGGGGAAGCCGAGAAAGGTAAATCAGTGTCTCTGGCCTTCTAGCCCTGTACAAACGCGTATACGAGGTGTGTTCAAAAAGTATCGCGAATTTCGAATTTTCGAGGTTTACGTATATTCGAATTTCGATGTTTTTGTGGCGTTATGTTGGTACTCATGTCTCTCACTTATGGCGCCAAGTTCGGCCAATTTGAATGTTCCGTTAATTGTTGACAGCTGCTTTGCTTGCATATGTTTAGGCTCATCTTCGATTTTTACCTACTCAAAAAAATGGATCAAAGAACCTGTATCAAATTTTGTGTGAAAAACGAAATTAAGTGTACGGATGCATTTCGAATGTTGACTGTGGCATACGGAGAAGCTACCTTGGACCGAAGCAACGTTTATCGGTGGTACAAAATGTTCTCAGAAGGCCGAGAAGATGTGAACGACGAAGAGCGTGCCGAACGCCCGAGCACTTCAACAACAGTTGAAAAAATTGATGAAGTGAAGAAAATGGTATTGGTCAATCGCCAAATCACCGTTAGAGAAGTTGCTGAGGACCTAGGCATATCGATTGGCTCGTGCTATTCGATTTTTATCAATGATTTGGGCATGAGACGGGTTGCCGCGAAATTCGTACCAAAATTGCTCAATTTCGACCAAAAACAGCATCGCATGAACGTTGCTAATGAGCTGTTGGAGTCTGTCCGCGAGGACCCAAATTTGCTCCAGAGGGTCATAACTGGTGACGAATCGTGGGTTTATGGTTATGACGTGGAAACAAAAGCTCAATCATCTCAATGGAAGCTGCCGCACGAACCAAGACCGAAAAAAGCGCGCCAAGTTCGGTCGAATGTGAAAGTTTTGCTTACCGTTTTCTTCGATTGCAGGGGCGTGGTGCATTATGAGTTCTTGCCACAGGGTAGAACGGTCAATAAAGAATATTACCTGCAAGTTATGCGCAATTTGCGCGAAGCAATCCGCCAGAAACGCCCTGATTTGTGGAAGAACAAAAATTGGCTTTTGCACCACGATAACGCCCCTGCTCACACATCGTTGCTTGTGCGCGACTTTTTGGCCAAAAACAACACAATAATGTTGCCGCAGCCATCGTATTCCCCAGATCTGTCCCCCTGTGACTTTTTCTTGTTCCCAAAACTGAAGAGGCCCATGAAAGGACGACGCTACGCTACGATTGACGAGATAAAGACGGCATCGAAGGAGGAGCTGAACAAGATAAAAAAAAATGAATTTTTGAAGTGCTTTGAAGATTGGAAAAAACGTTGGCACAAGTGTATAATATCTCATGGGAATTACTTTGAAGGGGACAAAATAGGTATTCATGAATAAATAAATATTTTTTGAATAAACACATAATTCGCGATACTTATTGAACACACTACGTATTGTGGTCGAGCTGGGTCCCTAGCAACACCTATAACGCCAGCATATCATTATGCTAAAAACCCTCGATGACCGGTTGGGTTTTAATTATTGAAGATATTCTAAATTATTAAAACCAACCGTAAGAAATAAAAACGAAATACCATGATATTTCTGACATAGTATTAAGTTTCCAGTCAACTCAAATTAAATAATATGAGAGATAAAAAATATCGATTAAGTGTCCTCGGATAATTTCACAACACTACTTCAAAAATGTTTCGTATGCTGTCACTTTCTTATAATTATACTTCCTCCAAGGGCGAAAAAGGGACAGCATATTATGATATAAAAAGATGTACAATCTGGCAACAAGTGATTATAGTAAATGCAAAGTACAGAAGGGACATGGCGCGTTATGATACGTTTACGTAAAATTGTTTTGAAAATGTTAAATTGAAATATTGCGTGTTGAATTTAAACATTACTTGAAATTGAATGCATATTGTTTAAAAATAAAGCTGAAATAAATTTTATTCTTGTTGCATAGTTTTATTCACGTATTTTTATTTGGACCGATTGTCACGTGCCGAAGAATAGTTTTTTTTTGTTGGTCGATAATTACGATTACAATTAAAGTTTTTGTATTGTGCAATTAAAATGCCTTGTATGTTTGACCGATATTCAAGAAACCTGTTAATCATTAATGTGTATATTGGAATTTGAGAGTGCCTAGTAATTAGTGAATGTATTTGATTAAATGCTTACTAAAAGGTGAACTATTAAACCCCAGTTAATCATTAGTACTTCTTATAAAATAACGATCATTCATTATGTTCTAGACTACATTAATAATAATTATTGTAGTGTAGAACATATTGAGTGATCTGTATTTCGCCAAGTTTTATGTTTGCGAGGTCAAAGTCCTTTGTCAGCTGAGCGGCAAAACTACTCGTGCATGTACAGAGTGATCGAAAATTGCGAAATACAAAATCGTGATTTTTGTCAAAACTACCAGGTGGATTTTGATGTAACTTGGTACAATGTTTCCTGGGGTGGTCACGAACATGTGGACAAAATTAAGTAACAGATGTCAATATCACGCGGTATATAGATAAGATTATCGGCCGGTCTCTGTATCCTATCTTTAACATGAGGTCACAATCGCTACTATTACTATGGTGATACCTTTCCATACTTCAATAAACAAAGATAAACATATACAATATACATTTATCTTGCCTAGCTATTTATAAATATATGCGCCATATCCATATATCTATATCTTTGTTAACTGAAACACAAATTGCATGGAAATATCTATTGAAATCTCTTGTTAAGGTTAGATAGATTATAGAAACCGGCCGATACAAATTTAGCATTGTGTAAACATTGTCAGTACAGGATAATTTATGACATTGCCATTTGCCCCCTCTATAACGGTACAGGCAGGGATTGACATTAACAAACAGTAAAGCAAATAGACAGAAAAACAGACAAGCAAACATACAGACAAATCAGGAAATGAATAAACAAATAGACAGACAGAAAAACAAATGAACTGACTAATAAACATATAGACAGACAGAAACAGACAGCTACTTTCGCATTTGCAATTATTAGGCTAAAATCAAAGAACAATGTTACTATTTTTTGAGAAATATTAAAGAAAATGATTGCACTATTTAAATGTACTTTTATGGATCCCATTGGGGAAAAGTATGTAATATTTAAATATTATGTATGGGTTTATGTTTCCAAAATCACCCCTCACCAGTTAAGTTATTTTTAAGAGAAAATGCCATCCAAGGTGATCACCGAAAATCAGCGTTGCGCTGTGAATGATCATAGCCACGACGTGAAAAATTCTTTTCCTTTTTTTAATTTTATTTTTTTATTTATTTTACATTTGTATATGTACGTCGTTTTGTTTGCTAGTGACAAATAAACAGTTATTCTTTATTTCTTTCTTTCCATCACGGTCTAGCCAACCTATTCTTACCTACTATAGTACTAGTATACTAGAACGCACGTGCGTGGTGGCCTGTTGGTAACGGACCAGACGCGGCTGCCTACATATTCACGGTGGTCGCGGGTTCAAATCCCAGGGTACACCTCTGACTTTTCGGATTTATGTGTGTATTGATAGTCAATCACCACGCACTTTAACGGTGAAGGAAAACATCGTGAGGAAACCTGCATACCGTAGCGATTTTAAAGAATTTCTACGGTATGTAAGTCCGCCAACCCGCACTAGGCCAGCGTGGTGGACTATATGGCCTAACCACTCTCAATCGATTCCCTCTATTGTAGAGGAGGCCCGTGCCCAGCAGTGGGACGTATATGAGCGGATATAGATAGATAGATACTACTATAGTTCTAACATTTACGATTATTGGCAGGTGGGAATCAACAAGGTGTATGCAGAAGTGCTGCCGTCACACAAAGTTGCCAAGATACAGAAACTACAAGATGCAGGACAGAAAGTCGCCATGGTGAGTCAATATTGACAGGCTCCATGGCGCAGTTGGTTAGACGCCGGCTGTGAAACGAGAGGCCGCGGGTTCGATCGCCGCAACGATACAAATGTTTGTGTGAACCACAGTGTTGTTTCGGGTCTGGGTGTTTGTGAGACCGAAAAGACTCTCAAAGTTCCTGATACACGACACAAGACTCGATGTTAGTGTGGGGTCAGGGCTATGTATGTGACTGTTGGATGTATTTATTTATTTGTTAAATCATGTTATATGTTTCAGGTAGGTGACGGTGTGAACGACTCGCCAGCGCTAGCGCAAGCAGACGTGGGCATCGCCATCGCCAGCGGCACCGACGTCGCTGTGGAGGCCGCAGACCTCGTGCTCATGAGGGTACTTGTTTATATATAGTCCTCTCTCTCTCTCTCTCTCTCTCTCTCTGGTCGGTCCATGATGTCTAAAGATCTTCCTCCACCGATTTCTGTCCAGCGCGTCTCACGATACAATTAGATAATAACAAAACTTATTAAAATTCACCTTTGTTAATCCGAAATAGCATTTAAAAAAAATCAGGATAAGCAAACTTATGAAAAATCGAACATAAGCAAACTTATCAAAATTCAAAATAAGCAAACTTATCACAATTGCAAATAAAGAAAATTATCAAAATTCGAACACAAGCACGCTTATCACAATTCAGAAATAAGCAAACTTATCAAAATTCAAAATAAGCACACTTATAAAACTTCATCTTTACATCAAAAATACTATTTAGCAAACTCATTAAAACCTGCAATAAAATTAATTAAAATTTTTTTCATCATCATTCCATTAAAGTCATTCAATTTCCGTTAAAGTTTCCTGAAACATTTTTTCACGATTACTCAGTATATATACGACCGAAAACGAAGCCAGGTGGTAGTATTAGTGATGTCAAGCAAAATGCAAGGAAAATTTTCACAAAAAAAATGTATTTTTTTTTGTAATTTTTTACTTATCGTCATATTTGAGTGATAAATACATAGTTTTTCTAAAATTTTCTACCGCTTTATTTTTAAACACGGAATGGTACGTAAGGGTTTATATTACTATTTTTGCAAAAACTAGATATTTATCCCCCAAACATGATGATATTTAAAATACTATAAAAAAAAACTGTCGCTGTTTTTGCAAAATTTTTATTTGCATTGTTTCTGTAACTGCTAAAACTACCACCTGGCTTCGTTTTCGGTCGCGGTCTTGATATACCCTGTATATCTCATATAAACTTCCAGAACGACCTGCTGGACGTGGTGGCGTGTCTGGAGCTCTCTAGGACTACAGTGCGGCGAGTGCGACTCAACTTCCTGTTCGCGTCCGTGTACAATCTACTCGGCATACCGCTCGCGAGTGGAGCCTTCGCCATGTTCGGGCTGCAGTTACAAGTGAGTACCACCTCTGTCTTTTTTTCGGGTTTCGATCTCCACAGACAAATGTTTGTGCGAATCACAGGTGTTTGAGACCTAGTCTCGTTCCTGATACCCACGACACAAGACTCGATGTTAGTGTGGGGTCAGGGGTGGGTGGTTGGATGTATTTATTTATTTTGTGTCGAGAGGAAAGTTGTCAAGCTACCCTTTTGGTACCCCGGAGGAGGCTGGAAGTGTGTGGTGGCCTGTTGGTAACGGACCAGACGCGCCTGCCTACATGTTCACGGTGGTCACGGGTTCAAATCCCAGGGCACACCTCTGACTTTTCGGAGTCATGTGTGTATTCATAGTCAATCACCACGCACTTTAACGGTGAAAGAAAACATCGTGTGGAAACCTGCATACTGTAGCGATTTGAAAGAATTTCAACGGTATGTAAGTCCGCCAACCCGCACTAGGCCAGCGTGGTGGACTATATGGCCTAACCACTCTCAATCGATTCTCTCGATTGTAGAGGAGGCTCGTGCCCTGCAGTGGGACGTATATGGGCTGATACAGATAGGAGGCTTTAAGAAATAGGTATATGTTAGTGTCACTGGCCTTCCAGCCCGGCACGCTGCGGATAATGCGGCCGAGCCCTTTGACTGTCTATATATCTTTTTTTATTTTGTACATTGTCACCTGGGATGATAAGACACATGTGGATTCAATGAAACAACATATATCAATATCACATATTTATATGTTTGTTGACAGCCGTGGATGGCGTCCGCTGCGATGGCAATGAGTTCTGTGTCAGTGGTGTGCTCAAGTTTATTGCTCAAAACGTAAGTAAAGTCACTCTTAACTAATATTATAAAGAGTAAAAAATTATATGTTTGCACTGAATAGGCTCTGAAACTACTCGACCGATTTGGAAAATTCTTTCACCGTTAGATTCCTACATTATACCTCATGAATATAGGCTATAGAATATTTCCAATATTTATCTGCACCCTAGGCAAAGCCGGGCCATTAGTATTGTATAACCCAACCTAGAAATCTAAGAACTTTATTGTTTGCAACTCATATGTGTTGTCAACTGGCGAGACGATATAAAAATTTTAGTTATAGTTTCTAACAGCCTCCCTGGCGCAGTTGGTTAAACGCCGGCTGTTAAACGAGAAGCCGTGGGTTCGATCCCGCGCAGAGACAAATGTTTGCGCGAACCAGATGTATTTGTTTCGTGTGTGTTTGTGAACGAAGTTTCTCGTAGTTCTTGATACAAGACAAGACTCTATCTTAGTGTGGGGTCAGGATGTATGTGACTGTTGGGTGTATTTATTTATTTAATGTATTGTCTATCTATTAATTAATTTCATAGTCTAAATTATTATTATTATTAATTTAATTTTTTGCTATTGTATAAATATTTAAATTTGCATGCTGTGGTCCCAGTAATTGAAGATCACGTCACAATGTAAACTATAATAATGCTACACCTTTGTGTTTATTTTATCATGCCGTGTATCCTTCGTTGGAGATCCTTAAATAAATAAAATAAAGCATAATGGTTTCTTAGATTTACGCGAATGTTACACATTGAAATAAAACTATTTTATACGGATTTTATCGCGATTTGGTTTAATTTTTACATTTTTTAACTTCCCGACGCGACGTTTCGATTACTTTACAGCTTTCGTGGTCGCGGGGCGGACTGAGGTATTAGTCATCCGCTCAGTCACTGTTACAATTTGACTACCCTTAATTTACAATTATTAAATTATAAACCAAATCGCGATAAAATCCGTATAAAATAGTTTTATTTCAAATAAAATAAATTTAATCCCCAGATTTAAGAAACCAACGATGGAACAGCTTCGAACAACAGAGTACCTCCAGTCAATACATTTGGAAGATCTAGACTCAGTGTCAGTTCACAGAGGGCTGGACGAGAGAATCGACCCCAACGAGAGAGGGCAGTCGCCTCTTACCAAGTGAGTATGGGTTTGATTACCGGGTAACACTTTTTTGGAATAAAATTGGGCTGTGTGTAATTAAATATGAAAAAAATTTATTTCAAATTGCAGCAGATAATTTCAATTTCACAAATGTTAATGCTGATGTTATAAAGAAAGAGTTAATTTCGTATGGTTATATTTCATACAAAATGTGAGATTTGGCTTGTTGGTAACAGAACACTGAATTTTAGATGTCATATGTATTGATAGACAATTATCACGCATTTCAAAAAAAAATGGTGAAGAAGCCTGAATTCCATAGAATTTTCCATTGGCGCAATCTAACAAAGTCGTTAATTAATTTTAGCCGTCAAAAATAATTCTATTTGTGTTTTAAATAACTTCGTTAGCTCAAATATTATGGCGGAAGGAGGTATCTTAACTAGCCACTGTAATGTTAACTTATATTCTAAATGTTAGTCATACTAATTTTTTGTTTCTAATTATTCGATGTTTTTCAACAATTGTAATACTTACTCTTATATGTGTATCAGTTTAAGAGCAAAAGTACGAACATGGCAGAAAATATAACTATAAATAATTACTAGGTAAAAATAGGGTACTTTTGTGCTTAAACTGATCGTATTCTTCTTGTAATATGTATCAATGTCTAATTCAGAGGTTCTCAACATTTCACATGCCAGCATATCTCATTTTATTACTAGTTAAATAACCACACTGAAGTTTAAAATGATCTGAAATAAAACATATTTTTCATTTTGTAGTAACATGTCTTTATTTTTTTTAATAAAGAGCCTCAAAAAAACCACTTTGATTATTATTATTTTTACTTTGCAATATTTTGGCGCTACATATAAACTTAACTTACATCAACTATTTTAACCTCCCCAAACAAATGCTTTACGAAAAAATGTTGAGAACCTCACTCACTACATCTATCCCTGTCTAACGCTGTTCTCTCTCTTCCGCACGCGTAGCAAGAAGAGCGAATCATGGCGGTCGGCCATATTAAAGGTGTAACACTTATGGTGTGTAACGCATTCCACTTTTATTTGTGTGTTCGTGTGTTTGTTCTCATACGGGAGTCACAAGGTATGGCGGCACACGGAGATTGTATCCATGGGGCATACTTCGCAGTTTTTTTTTGTTTTTTTTTATTTAGTAACAAAAGAATAAACTTATAATCTACACAAGTGTCCTGCAAAACTATACAAACAGTTTGACTGCAGGATCAATTTATACATTTAATTAATTATACTATACATTAGGGCAAATTGGTTAAGTAGTGCTTTTTAAGAATCGACTTAAATATTTTTTTATTGGATTCTTGTCTTATGGCCTCGGGTAAACGTTTTAGAGAATACGGGATACGCTTTTTTAGAGTTCTATTCCCGTAAATGTTGGTGACTCGGTTTATTTTTAATTGTGTCCCACTGCTGGGCAAAAAGCTTCCCTTGATTCTTCCAATTAAGGACACCAATCAATATCTTGGTTAGTATCCGTATAATTCATGCATTATAATAAATACTGGACATAATGAGACTTAACATCTTATGTCTCAGGATGGCGAGCGCAGTGGAATGCCAAGCATTGCTTTGTAATTCATGCTATTGTTTGGTTTTCTACTGTCCATGAGCAGTCGTATCGCTTACCATCAGGCGGATGGCATACTCGTCTCGCCATTCACAGCAATAAAAAAATGTGTTGTATGAGTTTTATGCCCTTTTCAGCTAGTAAACAATGCCTTCTGAATGGAGTGGTTATGATTACTGAAATAATGACTTAAGTCTAAGTGGATTCCCTATTACTGCATCTCTTGATAATTTCTCAATTCTCTTTCTATGCATATTTAAAATTAGGTAGATGTAATAATTTCTAAAATAAAATAGAATAAAATAATAAAATTTTCTATCTAAAAAAAGCTATATTAGCTCAATTTTTGGAAGCGAAATTGGGAGTACTAATTAAAGTATTGTGTGTTGCCATACTTATAAACACGATTTAGATTTTTCAAAACTATTAAACATCTCCGTGCGCCGCTATGTTCAATCGAAATTGTTATTAATTCATGAAGTTTTTTTTTTGTGCGTTTTCTTGTTTTTTTTTTCTTTTCTTTTTATCGCAAATGTGTTGTCAGTGTTTGTTTGCGTATTTTGTGTGAGTTAAAATAGCTTTGAAGTGCTCAAAATCTTATTTATTCATAGCTTTATTCATAGACAGTTTTAAAACATATTTTAGTTATCGAATGTTTTGTCTTCTTCGTTTAAGCTGAATTCTAAAGTCGTTCGAAAGGGACAAAACATTCGATAACTAAAATAGGTTTTAAATCTGTCTATGAATAAGACCTAATATCTTTATCTACTTATCAGAGTATCTGTCTTAGTTTATTTACTATTGAAATTCTGCTGGGCTTATTAAATAATTTATATTCATAGTCGATGGGTTGTTTGGACAGCCTCCGTGGCGCAGTTGGTTAGACGCCGCCTGTGAAACGAGAGTCCGCGGGTTCGATCCCCGTACCGAGACAAATGTTTGTGAGAACCACAAGTATTTGTTTCGGATCTGGGTGTTTGTGAAACCGAAAAGTCTCTCGTAGTTCCTGATACCCACGACACTAGACTCGATCTTAGTGTGGAGTCAGGACTATGTATGTGACTGTTGGGTGTTGGGTGTATTTTGTAATCACAGGTTGTATAATTAAATTGTTTTCCATTTGGAGTACCAAATCTTTTTTCACTAAATATATTTTCTATTTGTCCCACTGCTGGACACGAATCTTATTTAAGATTGAGAGAATTACGTCTTCGTTTATAATTAAGAAATAAGCATTTTAATGTAGTTTGAGAATATCAGTTGTGTGAGTTTTAAAAGCTTTGTTTTAGCGTTTTTGCATGGATGTGTCGTTTTTGATAGTGTTAAGAAAACTAAGTTTCTGTAAACCAAATTTCAGTGTTTGAAGAGCGATCAATAATTAATTTATCAACCTTTTAAACTTGTGTAAGCTCTAGTATTTACAATGGTTTTGGTTCATTTTAACTTCCCGTCGTTTTGAAGTGTTATTTCAGATAAAATTAGTCCAAATAATTCCGAAAAATTGTTATATCTCAATAGTTTTATTCGTGTTCTTTGTAATACACTCTACTATATTTTTTAATCTGCAGGGCCGCTCTCAGACCATCAGCCGTGCACCAAAATAAACCAACATAATTTTTCTGTGCAGATTTTTCAACCGAACCAAATCTAACGAAGGCTGCCTCCTTCAAGAAGACGATGACCTGATGACGGTCTCCTTCATCCCTAAGGCGAGGCAGGAGGGCAGCATCAACGGCTGAAGACTGACATAGACGGGCCGGCATAATGAATGCAACTAGCGACAGTTTGCACCGTACTTACAGCGTGTTTCGTGCCGAGTCTACTAGTTTTAGGAGCTCAAAGAGTTTTGTACAGGTCCAGGGTTCGAGTCTCGGCAAGGACGTTTTATAGATATTTTTCAAAACAGCGTAGTAATCGGCGAATATTTCTTTGAGTTTTTTTTAGTACCCCAGTTACGCTGTATTTTATCCAGTTTTTTAAGCATTTATAAATATCTAATTTTTAATGTATAGATTTGTACGATGAATGTATATACTTAGTTTTTTGTATTTCTTTTAATAATCGCTATTGATAGATTATATGTAGCTTTTCATCATGGGGGGCTAGGGCCCCGAAAGTTACCAATCTCCCTTCATCCGCCACTGTATTTTAATAGCTTATAATTAACTATATATCAAAATAAATAAAAAAGTGTGATTTGGAATAATAAATATCAACACGAGGCTTTATATTTGATAATCGAAAAATATTAGAAATAAAAAAATACCAAAAAATGTATTTTCAAATATAAGAAAATTTGAATGATGTGTTTTTATTTACTTAGTTCAGTAGGTACAACTTGGGTTTTAAATTAAAACTATAAAGGATGACTGGATGTAGCCTGATGAGTAATATAATACATATTTTCCAGTATTGTTTTCAATTATGTGAGTGGAAGCTTAGATTGCTCAAGGAATTTTTAAGTTTTATAGGAATAGTCAGTCTGCGACCGAAAACGAAGCCAGGTGGTAGTTTCAGTGACTTCACACAATGCAACTAAAAATATCGAAAAAAGAAGAAGATTTTTCGTTTCAGTTTTTTAAGTTTTCCCAAACCCATTCCTACAACTACGTATTTGAAAAAAAAAGTTACCATTATTATTTTAGGAAAAACTACGTATTTACCACCCCAACACGCCGGTTAGTAAAAAAAAATCGTCGCTTTTTTGCGAAATTGTTTTTTGCATTGTTTGAAGTCGCTAAAACTACCAACTGGTTTCGTTTTTGGTCGCAGTCTAGATATACCCTGTATTTACTTTAGGAAGAGATTACGATTTCACATCTATTTATACCCCGATAATACCAGAAACACATATTTAACTTTTAATAAACAGAAAATGAATTAGTCAATGCTTCCAAAATATTGGTTTAATTATTGCTTCCAATATAGCGGGTAACCGACTTACTGAAAATTATATTATATGAAGCTAATTCCGAAGTATTAATCGGTTATCTTATAACCATAGTTTTGGCACTATTACAAAATATGGGGTAACTCACAAACTATACATATTAAACACAGTACGTAAGAATTAATATATTTTTTTATATTTATATCTTTATACTGTCTTCGCTTGTGTTCTGAAAGTACTTATCTCGAATCGTGGTTGAAATCAAACAAGTATATTTTTTACCCCAATCCTATCTTCCAATAATCCTGTTGTTTTTAGTTGGAAAAACATTTTGAGGCATAAATAAGCTCTATGATTGTTTATAATTTCATGGAATCAGTATTGAAACAGTACAAATTTGTTGTAATTCAAATCTAAACACAATGAGATACGAGCTATATTTCATTGACTTTAATTGTCCGTAGATTAATCAATATTAGCGAAGTTATAAAACACTTAATAAATTTGTTCGATTTCAATCAATTTCCTTATAGTTAGATCTAGATTATCGTAGACTGTGCCATATAGCGAATTTAGTTCCTGAGTTACCCCGATGAGCACTGATATCAATGTATAACGAGGGATGTAAATAATATATATTTGCAATTATTCTTGTGTTTTATTTAGACCAGGCATCAACAAAACTTTGCAAGGATAACTAACTTCTACTTGTGTTAGGTCTCTCATATGTGAGAGGCCGCCTGGGTAGGTACCACCGTAATGTCTATTTCTCCAACAAACAGCAGTGTAAATGCACTGTTGTGTTCCGGTTTGAAGGACATTGTAGCCAGAGTAACTACTGGACATAATGAGACTTAACATCTGCCTCAGGATGGCGAGCGCAGTGGAATACCCAGCATCGCTGTATAATTCATGGTTTTGTTACTGTCCATGAGCGGTCGTATCACTTACCATCAGGCAAATGGCAGGACAGTTTCGCCATTCACAGCAATAAAAAAAAATTAAAACTTGCCAGGACAACTAAAGCATTTTTGTAAGACATGACAAGACACACCATTGCATCCATTGAGTTTTATTTATTTTAAATATATGAGATGAATTAAAAGTAAAAACACAAAATTTTGATGTATAATATATTTATTAATTAATTAACAGGCTGTACAGTTCAGTATTTACGAGCATTCGATAGTAAATAGTAACTTAATCTGTTCGACATAGATCTAGCATACGATATCTTGGCATTTCACCTAATTTTGCTGAATAATTGAAACTATTTCATAAACATTTTCAATTATTCAGCTGTGTAAAAGCTAAGGACGTTTTACACATATTTAGGTATTTCTTGTAAGACTTTAGGTTTCCGTCTATACCCATATCATTATAACCCAATATTTCTAGGTTTCTGTACAATTCATAGATCATTCAAATAGTATGATATTCCCACAATTAGGACGAATATGAAACAATTCTTATTCTAAATTCTAGCTGCATAGACTAGTAAGTGTCCTATAAAAAGACATATTACAGACATGAACATTTTCATGGCGCAGTAGACACTGGTTGTGAAACGAGAGGGCGCGGGTTCGGTCCTCGCGCCAAGACAAATAATTCACAAACTTGTCTTTTCGGATCTGAGTTTTTGTGAGACCGATAAGTCACAACCAAAGACTTGTATCTTAGACTATATACTTATTTGACTGAAGTGTATACATGTATTTATAAGACTCAAAAAACATTATCACATTGAGACACTTTATTTCAGCTGCTGAAAGTTTCCTCTTTCTTTCTCAGTGAATTAAATATTGTTCACCGATTTTTACACTTATAAAACCGTTGTTATACGGTAGGATTTGTTAGGAATCTACCCTCAATATCCGCGTATTCGAAGGCAAGTCACCGGGTTACCAAAATGGCTTAACAACTAATCTCTCATCAAAAAAATTGCACTGTCTTTCCTGAGCTATAACAAACTTTTTCTTATATTGCCAACGTCCCTGGTTCTCTTGGTTTGACCATGCTAACGACATTCTGTTATTCGTCATCACAATAAAAAATATTTTCACCTTCTGGTATTAAAACTTTTCCATTCATCCCGGACTTAAATTCAAAAACAATCAGAACCACTATGATGCTTTCTAAAATGTATTGTCAGAAGTGAGTTCCTGACCGTCTTATAATCACATAGTTTGCATTTAAAGGGCTTGTCTCCGGTGTGTATTGTTTCATGGCACAAAACGCTCTCCTTCCTCGCTGATTTGAAATCACAAAACCGGCATTTTGTTCCACCGTCAAGGTGCACCACATTAAAATGCCTTTGTATCTCATGCCTGTTCCTAGAGGAGTAACTGCATAGCGTACATTTATGGGCATTGTGTTCTTTCTGATGCATAACTAAGGTACATTTAAACTGGGTTGAAAATGTGCAAGAATTGCAGTCAAGCATGAGTTCAGATTTACTCCTCTTTGTGTGAAGTAGCAAATTATCTCTCGTTTTGGTGGAAAAGTCGCAATTCGTGCATTTGTATGGTCGGTTATGGCTTGTGTGGTGTCTCCGGAAGTGTCTTTGAACAGGAGCCTTCAGCTTTGAAGAGTATGAACACTTACTGCACTGGTACGGCTTGCTGCTATCACCTGATTGGAGAACCTTTATGTTTTTCGTTTCTATCACACCTTCCATTTCTGATAGATTATCATTTGTGTCATTTCCATCATTTGTATTTGTTTCACATGATGTGTTGTTTATTAGTTGTATTATGTCTGTGGTTAAATTAGCAATTTTTTCGGAATCTACTACATTTGTATTTTGTTCAATAGGGTCCTCATTGACTTCGGTAACTTCGCTCTGGTTCTGCATCTCCACTATTATTTTGTTAACTTCTTTTTCTACAGTCTGGCCATAGGCCTTTTGATGTTCACTTTTATGTTGCCTACTTTGGCACATGTAGTATGTTTCAAAATCACATTGTTTACACTGTATCAACTTATCCTGCTTGCTCCTCGCGACATGTTGGTTCAACCTCCATCTAATCACAGTAGAAAAATCACAATATGAACACACTTTGGCATCCCCAGACACCAAACGGTGTATTTTAGCTCGATGCCTATAAATATGACCTGGATGCTTAGTTACAAACGGACACTTCTCACATTTGTATTGCCTCGGCTCATTTTTGTGTATCTTTAGGTGTTTCACAAAGCTCCCTCGATAAGCTGTTGAATAAGTGCATTCGGAGCACTGGTACGTCTTTTCCAGACTGTGTTTTCGTTTGTGAGCTCTCAAACTGTATTTGAAGTAGGTGCTATATTCACAGATGTCACAGAAGTATTTTTTTGCTCTCTCGTCACCGTTGTCTATCTGGTGCTTTATTTTATGTCTCTGGAGTGCCCCCGGGTACATGGCTGCAAAGGGACACTGACCACAGACGTAAGGCTTGATGTCAAGATGACCCAGTGCATGTCGCTTCATACACGTTTTAAATGAAGTCCTGTATTCGCAATGATCACACAGAAACTTTTTGCAGTGTTGAATGCAAGAATTGTTTTGGGACCTGCAAAGTAGGAAAATTGATTATACATTAACAGAACAAGCATCTTGGCAAGCAGTAAATCAATTGATGTGGATTGTAATGCCCAACCAGTGCTTAGTTATTTACTTACTTAACAATGAAGAAAAACATGGTGATGATGATAATGATTTTACAAAAAATTTCGAATATAGGAAAAGTCAACTAACCCATATTAGGCCAGTGTGGTGGGCTGAACAGTGGTTATAAAGTATATTCATTAAATACAAAACCATAAAGTAAACCGAGAGGGGAGACATTCACATAGTAGCTTGCACATGCATATTACATGTTTGGTGCTACATATATACATGTATACCATCAAATACCGTGATGTTGGGGCCACTATAGATCTTACATATCAAAATAAAATCTGTTGAATCGGTAAGATAAAAAAGATATTAACATGAAGGTTCATTTGAATTAAGCTAAAAAAGAAATTTACTCCTCCATTTCCTCAGTATTGGCAAGATGGTCAGAGTCCTGTTCCTTGTCATCATTCACCTCCACTTTGACCCACACGCTGGCGAACATGTTCTGAATGCCCTCGCTGTCCTCACTGTCCGGATCCATCTTGCCATCGCTGTCGTGTTCCATCGCGGGTGATTCTGAAGCACTGGCACGTTCATCCATTGCTTATACTGTAAAAGGATTAAGATTTTCTGCTTTATAAATGGGAATTTCTCATTTTATATGTGTTTATTAACCATGTATTTCAGTAAGTAATAGAAACAACAATAAATATTCTACAATCTACATTCCACTTTCTTTTAATTCCTTGTATTGTGTCTAATTTTGGTGTGTACGTATCTATAACGCACCATTTGTGTTCTATTTGGTTAAAAAACTATCACTGTATTTAAGGCCAGATGGCAAATCTACTCTCGAATTAAGCAATACGTGATATCTAACAAACGCTGGACATGTCGAGAACATAAATAAAAAAAGGCAGATCGAATTGTGCATGTTTTAACTTTGTTTTGTTTTTTTTTGTTACTTGATTGATTTGGTTGGATTGCTTCGTAATCAATTAGCAAAGCACTGGGACTATTTAATGGTACAATATTAGGGATACATGGAATACTTACACACGTATTTTAATGTAAACAATTTTATTTTTTTGGTTGGCCCAAATAATTATGAATATCCATGAACAATTTTGACAGATTGAAAATCAATTCCAATTCCAAATCAATGAATTGATAGTGCGTTCGAAATACCTATATCAATTAGAAATTCTTTTAATAATACAGCTCAGATATAAAATCGCTAGAAAAATTGTTCCGTATTTAATACAATCGCAATTTTTCAACTGAGCATTTGGTTTATAGTTAAAATATTTTTGAATTAAGTTCAATTAACAAGCAATAATTTTTAAAAAATAAATTAATTAGGTTTCGAAACGCACTTCCAGCGACTTGCAGCTAACTTCATAGTATTTTTTTGTGTTCGGATATGCACTGCCTAGATATTTTACACAACAATATTTTATATAATGGCAACATCATATTAATCAATATGTCATAATCGATAATTTATGGTCTGCCTGAATTACCTACCTACTCGGCTTCTTGACTACCCGTGGAGTTGTGTTTATTTTGGTAATAAAAATCGCGGAAATGTATACAGAAGTGGACGTATTCGTGAGTAATTACACACTGATAGATCCGGAGATATACCAGCTATGGATAGAAGGATGTTCCTGTAAGTATTTACAATTAAACATGTAATTTTTAATCATTCGATGAATATCAGCTGTTTTTATATTTAGATTGCAGCTGTTTGAGATAAAATGAAAGTAGATTGAATAAAAACCTTCTGTCGTTCCTTTTCTGCAAAGTAAATTGGGTTTAAAATGCGTAGTTAAATTAAATACCAATACGTAGAAGTCACACCTGTTTAAGGCAATACCAATAGAGTAAACATTGTATAAACATTAAACAGAAATAATATTAAATTGACAATATAATATAATGAGCCCTAAAAATACTTATAATTTAATGCGATTTAGTTCTCATATTTTTCATCATAAAATTTAATTAAAAGTCTTTTATTATAAACCCCAGCTATAGAGGCTCTAACTTTATACATGAAATATTATATTAAAACACAACAATCTTAATTTGTAAGGTTGCATAACTAAGTAAAGAAATAAAAATTAAAGCGACTTAAATTTTCAGTCTAAGTTATCTGTGTACATTTTAAACTCTTAATTGTTGTAGCGAGCGAGGCAGTTTCCACTCTGCATCAAAGAGGTGCTGCCAAACAGCTGGGAGCCTCCGTCGAACTCATTGCTAGTGATGTACTTGATCACTACAGGTAATGTCATGAACTATTGTTTTTGCCTATTTCTGTGTGTCTTTTAGATTGATATAGTCACTGAAGAAAATATAATATTCCTATAAAATTATTTTAAACTTTTCACACAACATCATTTATCATAAACAAGATACAAAATTGATTTAAATGTTCAACTGGAGTAAAAGTATAGAGTGTATAGATTCATTGGATTAAAGTAGCAATAAGCCAGCTCAACCAAAGACATGATATGTAATAGGAAATTATTGTTAAGCAATGTGGCACTCTCATGTTTTGGTTCATAGAGTGAGATTACCAGAAGCACGATACCCTATTTGATTTCTCTTTTAGATAGATGCAGCTAAGATCTAAGAGCTATAAACATTCATGAGTGGTAACTGGCAGTAATCATTTACTATTAAGTTACCTGTTCGCTCATTTTCCAGATGCATACAATTATAACATATTTTTTTTAGGACATTTGCACTGCTGGAGCGTCTTCTGACAGTGCCATCCAAGCTGTCGGAGCAGATGATCTTCCAACTTGATGAGACGACTAAACAGATGCTTATTGAGAAGTAAGATGTTAATAAATGTGTCTTTAAATTAATTTTAATTATCATATTTAGCCTCATAAGATTTGATTGCAATTGGCTGCAAAGTTATGTTGCGCCTACGTCATGTTAGTTCCATAAGGGCAGGAAGAAGAAACTATAATTAGGAACAGAAATGCACTGCTGAATACAAACATCCCCGAAGAATTTCTATGCCATGATATAGCAATGCCAACTCTTCAAGCTCGCCCGCCGATCTATTTAGGCAACTTTTTGCCGGCGGGCTAGTTAGCGGCTTCACTCATCATATTGCATGTCGCCGGGCAACTGAGCTACGCGCTTGCATCGCCAACATGTCGGCGGGCAACACGTGCGGGTGCTTGTTGGCGACATGATTGTTTTCTTAAAGGCCGCTGGGTTGTGTCGCCGGGCCGGCTTTGCCTTTGAACTTGAATTAAAAAATCTTGTTCTAGATACTATGATCTGGACGATGCTGTGATTCGCGAACTGCTCGGAAGGAAGTTGTCTTCGCGACACCGCAAGGATTTGGATGAGGTAAGTTAATATAAAAAATTCAAGGAGTTTTACTTCTAATAACAGCCTAAGCAGAACAAGAAATATTTTTTGTACAAAATAATAAAACTTTCTAAACAATACAAAAAGGATAGATATATTTCATGTTATAGGGGAGACATTGCAACCAAATTTGTAATTAAAATATCAGTACTGCTATTTCTGTTCTTGAAGTTATTCTATTGGCTGAATTATAAAAAAATGAAAATTAGAAATAGACTCGGCCTCTATCACATCATGGGATGCAACACAAAAGACGAAACGTGGGGGTCCTAGTAGCACCTTTGTCTACCCCTTTTGGGAAAAAGGCGTTAGGTTTTGTATGTGTATAAAGCTTTTATTTAAGTACCAGGAATGTATGAGGTTAATGGAGATATATTGTTTCTGTCTGTCCACTCCAGCATACTATAATTCTGTGATAATTCCCAGGTGGCTGAGCGGTCGGGAGCGCCGCTGCGTTGCTGTCGTCGCCAGTTCGACAACGTGCGACGCGTTTTCAAGGCAGTAGAAGAGATGCCGGGCAACGTGGTGGCCAATATCAGGGCCACTTTCTTACTGTCTGAGCCACTTGCCAAGTAAGTACACAGTAGTGGGGGAGTTAGGCTACTATATGGCCTAACCCCTCTCAATCGTACTCTCGATTGTAGAGCAGACCAGTGCCCCTAGCCGGAACATTTTGAAGTACTGCAATGGGATGTATAAAGGCTGATCTAGATTCAGATGGATGTTAGAAATTGTTGAAATAGTAAACATAAATACATAAATAGTATTTATTCGAGTAGTTGCACCTTCTTGTCGTTTGTGGCGCTTAAGTGCTTTACCTGTCATATTAGTTATTTTCTAGAATATTGTATTCATTCTTGTTATTATTTTACCGGTGAATAAACGTTGTTGAACTTACAGTCTCGGGGTTATTCTTTAGGTTTCCAACAGAAATCAATCAAAAAGTTTTGAAATATTCAAATTAGTAGCTTCATTGGTCTAATGGTATTGTGTATGGACTGAGAATTGTGATTGCATGCGTTCAATTTTCATGTGGGGCATTTCAATTTATTTTTATTTATTTCCACATAATAACTTATGTATGTATGTAAAAATATAATAAGTTAGTAAATAATTTTCCCTTCCATCAACTCTTTCTGTTATCAATAGATTGTTGCTTATTTACAAAGTTTCTTAGAAAAAAAAATATGTTTAAACAAATGAAGTATTTTGATTTCTTTGTGATGATAAATTGTAAATAATATGTTGATATTTAATATGAATCAAAAAACAATTTTTCAAATAACCTTTTGTGTTGCCAGGTAACAGACAACCTCCGTGGCTCAGTTGGTTAAAACGCCACCTGTGAAACGAGAGGCCGCGGGTTCGACCCCCGCACCGGAACAAATATTTGTGTGAACCACAGGTATTTGTTTCGGGTCTGGGTGTTTGTGAGACCGAAAAGTCTCTCGTAGTTCCTGATACCCACGACACAAGACTCGATGTTAGTGTGGAGTCAGGACTATGTATGTGACTGTTGGGTGTATTTATTTATTTATTTATTCAGGAAGTACGCAGCGGTGGTGTTCATTGCCTGCATGAGGTTCGAGACCACCAAGAGGAAACTCCAGTACTTGTCCTTCAACGACTTCTACCATTGCGCTCAGGTATTTAAAATAAATACAGCCACCAAGATATACAGGGTGTATCTAGACTGCGACCGAAAACGAAGCCAGGTGGTAGTATTAGTGACTTCAGACACAATGCAAGTAAAAATTTCGCAAAAACAGTCAACTTTTTTTGGTAATTTTTTACTTATCGTCGTATTTGGGTGATAAATACATAGTTTTCCTAAAATAATGATGTTCACCTTTTTATTTTTTAAGACGCAATGGTACGTTAGGGTTGAAATTACTATTTTCGCAATAACTAGGTATTTTCTACCCAAACAAAATAATTTTTAAAAAATTGCAAAATAAAACCCGTCACATATTTTGCAAAATTTTTATTTGCATTGTGTCTGTAAGCACTAAAACTGCCACCTGGCTTCGTTTTCGGTCGCAGTCTTGATATACCCTGTCTATTATACAGTTTTACTAGTAGTAGAGCCACGTTGTCAGTCATGACTCAGGATGAATGTGCAGGCTTGTCCGGGGTAGCACTGTCTCATAGGAGATCTACTTGAAGGGATAGCTTTTGTTCTGCGAGTAAGATTGCTGGATGTCCCCTTTGCTCTTCTCATTCTTTTTCCTCCCCTACCAATTTGATGGTCGGGCAACACATCCATGATCCAGCGTTGGCTTTAAATAAAATTGTTTTCTTTAATACTGTAAACTTGCATTTTACTTGAAATACATACATAATCGTCACGCCTGTATCCCATAGGGGTAGGCAGAGACTATGGATCCCCACTATACTCGATCCTGACATTTTACTTTCGCTTCATCAACTTTCATCAATCTCATGCATTCTCGTCGGTTCGGGGAACTTTTGACCTGACCCTTGTTGAGGGTATCACCGATTTGGATGGTGTAGGTTCAGTGAGGTCGACCCCTACCGACACTTCCACACTCGCCTTGTATATTTGCTTGAAATAAATTGAGTTTATCCTATCCTGTCCCATCCCCAGGCTATAATGGGCAGCTGGACGTACAGCTGCACGGGCCCGGAGTACTACGACACGGAGATGGACCGCGAGTTCCTGCTGGAGCTGCGGGAACTCAGGATCCTGCTGGACAAGGAGAAGGAACATAAGCAGTGAGTGATGTGTATGACAATTTGGTATAGCGCCATCTATTGACGGGTTTTGGAAGCGTGTATTTTGCCACTTTTCAAAATTGATTGTCAAATGTTAGGGTAAACTGCGTGGTGTGTTGGTAATGGTACAATTGTGGCTTCATGCACGGTAGTCGCGGGTTCAAATCTCAGGGCACTTGACTTTTCGGAGTCATGTGTGTATAACGAAGGAAAACATCGCTGGGAAACCTGCATAACCTGCGATTTGTGAGAATTTCTATGGTATGTAAAGTCCGCCTGGCACTAGACCAGCGTGGTGGACTATATCTAACCCCTCTCAATCGTACTCTGGATTGTAGAGAAGGCTCGTGCCCTGCAGTGGGTACTATCACAACATGCATGAAAATTATATTACGTTTACACCAAGAATAAGATGAGAGTAAAAATATTACTATAGGAAGGGCTTAAGCAACCCAATTCTAGAAAGATATATTTTTATACATACATACATAAACTCACGCCTTTATCCCAGACGGGGTAGGCAGAGGCGCCGCCAGGACACCCACATTTCGCCTTGTATGTTCCGTCCCATGATGTGATAGGGGCACAAATTCCTGACTCCGGGCTGATAATGAATAGAAACATTTATGAAGTTAATAAATGCTTTCTTCCAGTTTGATCTGCATGCGCCTGAAACCGAAACTTCTGGAGAAATCCTACCAGGAGTTGGAGCTGAATTTCCGGTAATATAAACATACTAATATAAATATGAATATAAATTGTGTAAATTATTACAAAATTCTAAATGCTAAGGCGTAAAAAGTTGAAAAAATAAAGCTAAAAAGTAAATAATTTAGGTTTGATTAATTTAGTTGAAAGTGTAAGGTTTTATTTTGATGTAATTTGCTACAATAATTGAATTTTTTCGAATGACTTAAAAAAAATTATTAAGATTATGTAATCCAAGCTTCCAACTTTCGTTTTCCTGTAGCTAAAGATGTTTTGCTTGTTGATTACAAACAAAATTCAACTCTATTCGAATGCATTAAACAGTATTTTCGTTTGTCAGGCTGTACACCCGTGCGCTGGTGGGCGTGGCTTGCAACCTGCACCGGGGCAGAGAGTTGAGGTCGCTGTTCATCGACCTTCTGGAAAGGTAATGTATTCTTTTTATTTATTTTATCATGGTAGTATGTTGATACCCTAAAAAAGTCCAGATAAGATGATGAAAAACTGTAAAACCTTGAAATAAAACTAATTTTAATTTTGACCCCGCCCCGTGACTACGAAAGCTGGAAAGCAATCGAAACGTCGGGAAGTTAAAAAATGTAAACATCGCGATAAAATCCGTAAAAAATATTTTTTGTATTTTTTTTTTCAATGTGTAACATTCGCGTAAATCTAAGAAACCATTTGAAAACCTATTTTAGTTATCGAATTTTTTGTCTCCTTCGCTCAAACTGTATTCTAAAGTCGTTAGAAAGGGACAAAACATACGAGAACTAAAATAGGTTTTAAAACTGTATAAATAACGCCGTTGAATTATTGCGTTTACCATAAGGTACTTTTATATATATTTTATTTATTTTATTATAAATTAAATAAATTATGCAGTTGTGAAATAAACTATTTGCATAATTCACTATTTAGATAGATAGATAGATAAACTCACGCCTTTATCCCCGAAGGGGTAGGCAGAGGCGCCACAAGGACACCCACATTTCGCCTTGTATGTTCCGTCCCACGATGTGATAGGGGGCGAGCCTATCGCCATATTATTTTATATAATAATTCACTATTTATTAGGCTTTTTGTGTTTTCAGATGCATTGAACCGCTCCGTCTAGGCGGCTGGCCCAAAACGGATCTAGCTCAGTTCCTCTGCGGCTACGAGCAGTGCGCTTTACAGATGGACGTGCTCAGGTAAATAACATTATTATTATGTTACTGTATTACATAATTAATCATAACAATAAATACACCCAACAGTCACATACATAGTCCTGACCCCACACTAAGATCGAGTCTTGTGTCGTGTATCAGGAACTACGAGAGACTTTTCGGTCTCACAAACACCCAGACCCGAAACAAATACCTGTGCCACAAATATTTGTTTCGGTGCGGGGATCGAACCCGCGGCCTCTCGTTTCACATGCGGCGTCTAATCAACTGCGCCACGGAAGCTGTCAATTGTGTGTATTGATAGTCAATCACCACGCACTATAACGGTGAAGGAAAACATCGTGAGGAAACCTGCATACTGTAGTGATTTTAAAGAATTTCTACGGTATGTACCTAAGTCCGCCAACCCGCACTAGGCCAGCGTGGTGGACTATATGGCCTAACCACTCTCAATCGATTCTCTCGATTGTAGAGTAGGCCCGTGCCCTGCAGTGGGACGTATATGGGCTGATATAGATTACATAATTGTATTTTATTGAGCAATGAGACTGACATTCGAGAATTTTAAGAAGGGATTTGTTCTCAAATACTTTTTCTCATACGACACAAGACTTAATTGATCTTAATGTGGGGTCAGGACTATGTATGTCACTGTTGGGTGTATTTTTTTAATTTAATTTTTTATTATTAAGCTACACTAACATTATGCTTACAATTACACAGAACATAAATATTGTACTATATACATGTATTTTACTGGTACATAACAATTATGAGTGTTGACAAATTAGCTTAAGAGTGACATGAAAACAACTCCATACACGGACACAAAAAATAACTGTAGAAGGTAAACATAAATAGAAACAAAAAAAAATAATGAAATATTTAAACAAAAAAAAATGAATGGTTAATAAAGCCTAATAAAAAAAAAATACGAAATAGAAGACGAAAACAAAATTACTTAAATCAAAAAATAAAATAATCTTAAAAGTAAAATTTATGCGTATATAAAATCCCAGCATCTTTCGTTTATATGTTCGCAATGAATCGCTCAATACATTCAATTCTGTATTACATTTTTATTTATTTATTTTTCTTCCAGGGAGGCAGATCTGAAGAGTGTGTGGGAGCGATACATGCGCGTCATCAGCCAGTGTCTCCTCACTATGTACCACAACTAAACATTATTATATACACATACAGGGTATATCAAGACTGTGACCGAAAACGAAGCCAGGTGGTAGTTTTAGTGGTTACCGACACAATGGCAATAAAAATTTCACAGAAACAAAACAAAACAGAATTTTTTTTGCAATTTTTAAAAATCATTGTGTTTGGCTAGTAAATACCTAGTTGTTGCGTAAATAGTAATTTAAACCCTATCGTACCATTGCGTCTTAAAATAAAAAGGTGTACATCAGTATTTTAGGAAAACTATGTTTATATCACCCAAATACGACGATAAGTAAAAATTACCAAAAAGAAGTTAACGACATTTTTTGCGAAAATTTTACTTGCATTGTGTCTGAAGTCACTAATACTACCACCTGGCTTCGTTTTCGGTCGCAGTCTTGATATACCCGGTATAATACTGCGAATTTTCCTAAGAAATGTATTAATCTTAGATGTACACACATAACAACTTTATTTGAAGAAACTTTTAACATTATTTAGTTATTATTTAATCTTTATTGTACACTAATATTAACAAAACTACACAGAAACAATCATAAAAGACAAATGGCGGTATATAAACATTGGTTTTCGTTGTTGCCAGCTGCTGTAACATTTACCGCGATAGTAAATTTTATAAAAGTACAGATTTCTTTAAATTTAATATTAATAATATATTTTATTGCTCTGTGTGTACAGCGCCTTAATGTAATATATTCGAACTAAACTATAAAAATACCACGAATCTTCCCAAGACATGTATTATTATTACTGTTTTAATATTCTAAGCGTTGTACGCGAAAGTCGTACAAATATTTGTTAAAAGATAATACTCTTTTACTATTCAAGTATTTTCTGGGTTATCTGAAGATATATGCAGTTAGCCTAACTTAATTTAACACTTTTTCTATTCTGGATGTAAGTAATTGTAGACGTTTTTCTGATTATCCGATAAATGTATTAATCTTATAAATTCATTAAGCGAGTTAATGTAAGAATACGTAATTTTTTCCGACATATGTGAAAAAATATTAATCTATTACTATTCCAATTGTATTTAGATTTAAAGTAAAATTCTGGCAAATTTTTCTGTATTATTTATAGAAATAAAATGTTTTGATACCACTATACTGAGAACAGAGACAAGATTCCGTAGTGTTTTCCGGCTTAACCGAAGAAATATTGATAAGTTTTATATTCTACTACTAGTTTTATATTCCGATTTTAGTAGCGATCTATATATTACACAACTGTTGTATTAACCGGCGAATCCGAAGGGTTGAAATTGAAATACAGGGAAATGGAAAAATGCTAGCCGATTTTACTGGAATACTGGGAATGATGATTTGCCGGCAAATCCGAAGATTTTTAGACATATTTATATTTCCTAGTCATGTTAGCGTTGCCCAAAGGGCCATCCCACTAGTGGGATTAAGGGATTTTTTAAATATTCTGTTATTTATTGGAAAAATAAAAATCACGTTGTCAAACTAAACAAATGTTTTTTTATTAATAATATTTTGTTTCCTAACTACAGCATATACAAATATAACGAATCAGTATCACAAATAAGTACTTAGAAACTATTTACATTACGTCAAATTTGACAGCACACGGCGGCGACATATAAGACACATTTATTTGTCATAATTCCGTAATCAACACATTTATGTGTCGATATTCCGTAAAAGACACTAATGCCACAAATTCCGTGACATGAAATTCCGTAAATGACACATTGATGTGTACAATTACGGAATAGACAAATCAATGCGTTAACATTCCACAACAGACACTAAATTCCGTAACAGACACATATGTATCAATTATTCCGTAAAAGACACATGCATAATATGTCAATCCGCCGATATTTGCAAATAAAATATATCATAATAGCTGCATAATCACAACATATAGCTTGCTATATACACTCGCTACCTTGTCCTAGGCGACAGCTTTTAAATTAAGTACTGCCTGATTTTGATAAGTAACAATAGCTATAGAAAAATACCTGGCGAAATTTAATGTGTACGGGTTGATACGGATGAAAATGTAGACAAAAATGGGGTGAATAAAGACACTCTAGTTACAATTATTCAGTATTTGACATTAAAATTGGACAATTCAGGTATTTATTCAAATCTCTTTTGTTGGAATTTCTTCTTTTAAAAGTTGTATGGCTCCATCGGCATTCGATGATTTTGCCAATGTCAGAGTAGGATAAGAATAGGCTGATAATGAATAGAAAAATCCAATATCACTTTGCCCGACCCGGGACTCGAACCCGAGACCTCAGATGTAACCGTATCGTAATACAACTACGCCACCGAGGCAGTAGTAGTGTCGTAGTTATTTGAAATATACCAAACATCAACTAATGTTGATTTAAAAACATGGCGGATTTGGTATTGAAATATATTTTTATAGTTACTGTTAATGATTGCATCTATTTTCACTCCCATTTAAAATATGGTTGTAAGTTACGCATTAAAATATCATTTATAAGTGTTTCGTTAAAATTAGTTATCATTGTATAATACCATTTCAAAAAATGAAATATATTTTTATTATCTTTTCACCCGGAATATAGAGCACAAAATTTGAATCATATAAAAGTAGAAATTACACTTTGAAGCGACAATTAAATTATTTTCAATAAATTACATTAAATACAAAGAACGATTACAATAAAATTTTCAACAATAATTTTAGTTTTTATCGTCAATTAAGAGACGTAAAGTTATCGAAAATCTTAAATTAAACCTTTGTTTTCACAAGCCCAATAATACAATGTATTTGAATAGTTATTCCATCTTACAAAGTCCTTTGTTTGTGATTTTAGACTACAAGAAGTATAGTCAAGCTTAAATTGAGTGTGGCGAAAATTGGAACTACAAATAAAATTGTTTATAATATGTCTTCGTAATATAAACAACAAGCATTTATAATAGTAATAACATACATAAACTCACGCCTTTTTCCCAGAAGGGGTAGGCAGTGGTGCTACCAGGATACCCACATTTCGCCTTGTATGTTCCGTCCCATGATGTGATAGGGGGCGAGCCTATCGCCATATCGGGCACTAATTCCTGACTCCGGTCTGATAATGAATAGAAAAATCGTATACTTTGCCCGAATAACATATCCAATGTAATAAAATGTGAAGAGAGAAAAACTATTCTTATTATTTTGACAACAGCGCTTTCGGCGACAAAAAATCGTAGACTTATACACATTCTGTATCTTAAACAAACGGACTTTGTGAAATAGAACATCTATGCCTTATTCACATATATTAAACATAAAAAAAACAAATTTTAGAATGTATCACAATTTCCTTGACTCCAAAAATAATGTTGGATTGAAAGAAATTTAATCCTAAATCTTTCGGGTAATAATTCAATGGTATATAAGTACCTAAAGGCCTGACCTGGGAACCGAACCTAACTAAACCCTAAAAGCTAAGGTAGCGAAATTTGGATACACAACTATAGCTTAGTGTTATTTTGATTTGGGTTCGAATCTTGGACTAAATATTTACAGTGGAATGTTATAGAGACCGGGTTATTTAAATGCTAGGAAAATGTCTGTGACGTCCCCCCCTCCCTTTATCCAAAATTAGGGGTAGGATATTTTTTTTATCGCGATTAATAAAAAAGTTGCAATTATTTAAAACTTGGTGGTAGGAGTTCTTCATGGGATATACCCCTTATCCGAATTTAGGGGGTAGGATATTCGTTTCCGTCATGTTAGCAACCATAAGGTGTAAAGCCGTCACAGTGACACGCAATTTTATTGTTTATATCCGGTTTCGAGAAGGCCGACATAATTGTGTCGACTGAGAGAGTCAATCAAAGGATACTTATCTTCACTATTGCACCTATTGGGCGCAGTGCAGTCACTTTGGCATGCCAGTATATTTTTTTAAATATACGACAATGTAATTCATCCAATGGTAAGTTATCCAAATATTGTGTTCACCGAACAGAAATTATTTCGCCAGCCTGCTCAAACCGGGGTTAAACGATAGTGAGATAAGTTTCAAGTTAGATTTCTGGTGCTAGGAAACTAGGCATTTAGACTACTTGAAAATGATAAGCTTACACTATTTTGAAAAGCAATTTTTTTCATTATAAAAATATTTTTTGGAGTAAACCCGGTCTCTATTCTAAGGATATAGTCATTTTTAGACAACAAAATAACTATTTACAATATTTTGTGATATATGCGGGAGGGCTGTTAATAGAAGGAACAGTTTTGGACAGTAATGTTAAGAAATATATCATAATTTTAAATATCATTTAAAATATTAGAAGCACAGTAATTAAAAAAAAAGATGGCGGAAAAATAGCATTAATTAAAACCATATAGATATATGTAGATATCTCATTTGGTTTAAAAATATTGATTTGTTAAAATCATACCTAATTGATTATTTTTTTAAGGATTCCGATTGACACATAAAGATCGATAGTTAAAGTGACATGAACTTTGAGAAAATGTCGCTAAATATTTAATTAATTATATTTAAAATAATTCATTATATTTAACATATGTCTTCGGCATTTGGGGAGTAAACGGGTAGGGGGTAAGATTTATGGATAATTCCAAGAAAATACTTTCTACCAAAAAGCAAAAATACTATACCTTATACTTTAGATATCGAAAGCTTGCCAAATTCTAAGAACATTAAAATAATACAGCCCTCCCTGTACCGTTAAAATTGGTGGATTTCACCCCCACTACAATCTATTATCATAACCGCAATAAACTTAATCTCATAATTATCAAAATTCACATATGTTTTTGGTAAAGAGATCCTTATCACGAAAAAGCATAGTTTTGAACCGTTGGGTTCATTTTGGGCGAAATAAGCTCGAAATATTTGATTATGTTACGTTTTTTTGACTATCTGATTTTATCACTTGTCTCAGAATCTTTGGTCCCAAATTTTTAAGAACCAAACATTGAGTAACAATAATAAAATATTAAGTTATACTCATAGTCATTCAGGACCAACAATTTTGGGACCAAAGTAGCAGAAAGCATAATAAATATCTATTTATTCGAGTAATATTTATGATTGAAATAAATATAATAAGCATATTAGGCTTACACGTGATAAAATCAGTACTATAATTTTACAATTAAAAATATATTTTCTTCTTTGGTCCCACAGTATCAAATTAATACACAGCGATACTGAATTGGGACCAAAGCTCATACTTATAAAGAAAAGTAAGCTCATTTCGCGTTCTCAAATATTTTAATACGGAACGAAATTGTGTCGATTAAAAGCTTTAAGCGTTTCATTTTAATATTTTACTGTTAACTGTTGTAATTTTTAAAAATAAATATTTGGCATTTACATAGTTATAAAAACAAATATGTTACTTTGTTTTAATTGATGGTGAATTATTACTGCCCACAAATATCTTTCAATAGAATGTTTTATTCTTAGTTTAGAAATAAATTATGTGATCTCGAATTATTTCTTTGAAATATGTTATGGTCATGCAAATATATATGTACTAGGTATTCTAGTTTGGGACCAAAAATATTTAAGTCATAATATTAAAGATCTTTTCCCAATCGACACAATTATTAAAACATAAATGCTTAAGAACCTGCAATTCAGGATTTTGTAGATCCGTTTTTAAAAGTAGATTTATTGCTGAGCCATTGAGAAAATTGGCAGTTCTTTAAGATATTGTCGAATAATTGACAAGTTATTTGCTCAGTCAGTTTCAAAGACGCCGAGAAAACAAAAATTTTGATACTTTAAGAGTTAGAAATGTTAATTGATTTTTTTTCAATTGTAAGAGATATTTTGTTACCTGGATTTATTCGTGTAATTGCTCAATTTAATTCACAATTTTTTATTCAAAATGTAATATTAAATTAAACTTGACTTTTTATTCAAGTCTAGTATTCAGTAATGGACACTTTTGAGCCGATTCATCAGATTCTTAGCATTTATATTTTTAATTTCCCACTCCCATATTCCTCGAAAAATAGCATTCTTTTTGTGACACATTAATAGCGAATACAGTTATAAATAACACAAAATTAATCGATTTTAAATTATTGAACCGATTAACGATAATCGATCCATATCTTACTGTTAACTGTCAAATAAACCGCAGCACACAATCGATTCGACAAATGCTTATGTTGCCAAAATCGATTTTACATTTATTCGATTATAAATCGATTGTTATATAGCTGTATATTTGAGCCACTGTAGAACGCTAAATAAATCACAAATGTTTTAGAATTTTGTCAAGTCTGTCACTGTTCACAGGGCGCCTAGGCATCCTGGCCCACTCATATGTCCACTTCGCAAATTTTCCTTTTCTGGGGAAATCCGTATTTGTCCTTCTTGATCACTTCCTGTTTCAGCCTGAGGTAGGTTTCCAGCCTGGATAGAGCGTATTCCTGTCAAAAAAATGATTTAGTTGTAGTACGTTTCAATTCACCCCGTGGTTGACGTAATACATTGCTGAAGAGCGATAAAACCACCATTTGTACTTTTTATTATTGTTTCTGTATGCTGTTTTATGTGTATATTTGTTTTTTTTACATTTTATTCATTTTTGTTATATTTTTTTTGTTCAATGGTGTACAATACATTTTTAAATAAATAAATAAAGATATAAATAATAATAAAATTTTCTAATAAGCTTGGGTACCGAACTTATACAATGAGATCTTTGTACAGCATTGCAATGATAAAAAAAGTGTTTTTTTTTTTATAAGTATGTCATAGGTATCAAACCAGACGCGTCTGCCAACATACTGGTGGTAGGTCTCTCATATGTGAGAGGCCGCCTGGGTAGGTACCACCGCAATGTCTATTTCTCCAACAAACAGCAGTGTAAATGCACTGTTGTGTTCCGGTTTGAAGGACATTGTAGCCAGAGTAACTACTGGACATATTGAGACTTAACATCTTATGTCTCAGGATGGCGAGCGCAGTGGAATTCCAAGCATTGCCTTGTAATTCATGGTGTTGTTTGGTTTTGCTACTGTCCATGAGCGGTCGTATCGCTTACCATCAGGCGAATGGCATGCTCGTCTCGCCATTCATTGCAAAAAAAAAAAAAAAAAAAAAAAACATATTGACGGTGGTTCCGGGTTAAAATCCCACATCTGTGGGTTGACTATAGGGCCTAACCCCCCTCGTACCCTCGATTGTAGGGAGGCGTCCCCTGGGACATGTATAGGCTAGAATAGAATAAAAAAAGTAATACAGACACATACCCAGTATCCGAAGGGTATCTGGCTCTTGGAGGCGTTGACAATGGACCACAGGCTCCAGAACAGATGGCTGGCGAGCGCGAAGGCATCCACCTCACATAACAGATGGTTGACATCATCAATGGAAGGGCCCAGCTCTTTGTCCTCGCACAGGTTCGCTTGGTAGTGCTTGAGGTACTCCTTTATGAATATCTCCTGGGGAAGAAAGAAATAAATTTAAAAAATAATTTACATGATGTCTAATGGTCTTTTGGCCAATTTAACATGTATTAAGGTAGTGTGATAATTATTATTTATTTAGTATCCTTTTTAGGGTCGAAAATAGTTTTTTGCTGTATTTTATAATGAAAATTTTGGCCTTACAGTAAGCATTTCCTATTCTTTAGTATCGTTTTCTCGCCAATTGAGCTAGGCTTATCCATAATAAAGTTAAGAAGTAGAGAGGGTGTTTACCCTATAGAAAATAAAAAAAGGAGATCGAACTTTTCTATAAAAATACACATAAAAATCATCTAAAACTAACCTTTTGCTCCAGTGTTGGACAATTCTCCTGATTTTCAAAATAGAAAGGATGCTCCGGGTTGGTATAATCATACCCCCACTCCTGGAAATGGTTGGCTATATCGAACCCCCTATAATTGTAGGCACAGTACTCAAAATCTATGAGCACTAGTTTAGGTTCCCCGCTATCTGAGATGTGGCTGGAAACCGAGTCTGAAGTGTTGGCATCTTCGTAGGTCATCAGGGGTTCGGAGTACTGAGCTAGCTTCGTATGGTTGTTCTCTTTGCTGGACCTAGGTGTTTCTGCGTCTAGAGATTGTACGTAGATGGAGGATACCTCGTCATCTGTGGGGGGGACTAGGTCTTCTAGAAGTAAGATGTTACCTGAAAAAAAAAATACTTTTGAAGTCCGTATTTCACCAAGGTATAAAACTTGAAAAACACAGGTATATGTCTTAGGAAAGTTCGTGAGATGGTTTGTGGTCCATAATTTTGAAGGTTAAACACTTCGATATAACTGTTTATCTTTCATTTATAGGTGTAGTTTCCTAAATTCTTTAGTGGTTGCAACTCTTGACAGCCTCCGTGGTGCAGTTGGTTAGACGCCGGTTTTGAAACGAGAGGTCGCGTGTTCGATACGCGAGACAAATGTTTGGGTGAACCACAAGTATTTGTTTCGGGTCTGGGTGTTTGTGATTCCCTTAAAGTCTCTCGTAGTTCCTGATACCCACGACATAGGACTCGATGTTAGTGTGGAGTCAGGACTATGTATGTGACTGTTGGGTATATTTATTATTTATAACTGAAAAGGCATCAAATGCCAAAATTTTGCGTTTTTCTTTAAAACAATTTTTTCACTTAAACACCATAAATGCAACTGTGTGTTTTTTATCTTTTCACTTATATTTCTGGACCGATCTTGATAAAATTTAGCAAAAGGGTAGCCTAGGACTTGTAGAAGGATCTAGAATACTAATTACTATATTCAACATCAGAAGGTAGACAGGGAATGATAGATTTCCGGATGCGTAATACACCTGTCTTCTTCCCATCTTTTTTCATTCTCTCCCTCCCGATCTGATGGTACGGCAACACATCCATGATCCAAGCGTTATGGATGTTCATGAGCAGTGATCACTCACCATCTGCTGACCTGTTTGCTCATTTACCTACGAACCTATATTATACAGGGTATATCAAGACTGCGACCGAAAACGAAGCCAGGTGGTAGTATCAGTGACTTCAGACACAATGCAAGTAAAAATTTCGCAAAAAAAATCGACAACTTTTTTTTTGTAATTTTTTACTTATCGGCGTATTTGAGTGATATATACATAGTTTTCCTAAAATAAAGATGTACGCCTCTTTAATTTTAAACACGCAATGTTACGTATGGGTTTAAATTAGTATTTTCGCAAAAACTAGGTATTTACCACCAAAACACGCTAATTTTTTAAAAAATTCTAAAAAATATTGTTTAAAGTCACTGTTTTGGCAAAAAATTTATTTGCACCGTGTTTGTAACCACTAAAACTACCACCTGGCTTCGTTTTCGGTCGCAGTCTTGATATACCCGGTATAAAAAAACCTATACAAAGAAAACCATATCTTTTAACGTGACTGTGTATCGGAAAAAGGAGGAAATTAGGGAGGGGAGTAGGTCGACTTGTACCTACCTTCTTGCATATCATTGTGACAGAAGACGACAGGAGATTCCACGGTAGCGATGAATTTCTTGAGCCATTCTATTTCCTTCTCGTAGTCCACCGCCTTCAACTGCTTGATCACACGCTGTTCTTCTTCGTTCTAGAACATAATTGTAATAATTAATAGAGATATTGAGTATAGGAACTGTATTTATTTTATTTAAGATTGGAATGATGCATTGCCTTGGGAGACAATCAACATTTTGAAACTTTCAGGCACGTTTCTTGCTTGGGATCGATAAATGTATACTGTTTTAAAATATTAATAACATCAGTTATGAATATTATTAATTCATCATTATTTTAATGAACAATCGTTGTATTATTTACACGTGGATACGTCACAAATTCCAAAAAATATTCCGCATATTTTCAAAAATTGTAATATCGTGTCTGCCATCACTAATACTACCAACTTTCTTTCCCTTAATTTCACTAACACCCTGTATACACACAATCGAAACACCCTGTATAGAACTAGACTATTTACCTTCCCACGGTTGTGCTTTTTTACCCTTGCCTTTATTACCCTTTCCGACACCCTGTATAAAAGATTCAAACACCCTATACGCCTCACCTTCCCATGCGTGTTGCCACTCAGCCGTTCTTCCCGGACAGTCTTGAACCACTTGCCCATGGTCTTCCACAGCCAGTTGGGCTCCTTGGACAACGGCACGTCCATGGAATGTATGGCCGCCATCTTCTCAGCTATCTTCATTGATAACGATGGGTCGGATAGCTCCTTTGTTAGGAGCGGTCTGGCCTAGAGACGAGGAAATAAATAAATAAATAAATACACCCAACAGTCACATACATAGTCCTGGCCCCACACTAAGATCGAGTCTTGTGTCGTGGGTATCAGAAACTACGAGAGATTTTTCGGTCTCACAAACACCCAGACCCGAAACAAATACCTGTGGATCACACAAATATTTGTTTCGGTGCGGGGATCGAACCCGCGGCCTCTCGTTTCACAGGCGGCGTCTAACCAACTGCGCCACGGAGGCTGTCAAATAAAATTATACAATAATTTTGTACTGAATGGCGATACGAGCATGCCGTTCACCCGATGATAAGCGATACGACGGCTCATGGACAGTAGCAAAACCAAACACTATAAATTACAAAGCAATGCTTGGTATTCCACTGCGCTCGCCATCCTGAGACATAAGATATTAAGTATCATTATGTCCAGTAGTTACTAATGTAAAAAAAAAACGAGGATTGATAATAGGTTCGCTCGCGTGGTTAAGAAAACTCGGAAAGATATTAATTTTTCTCTCTTTTCATGCACAGAAAGTCTACAACTGAAGATATGCCTTCTCCAATAATTTCCTATTTAGGCTTTAAGATGCAATTCATTGATTTCCCATTCAAAATCGAGATTAATTTCAGAGACTTTTGAAAATAATTTTATTACATTTAATAAATTATTGTTCCCTAGGCAACAGGAACCCTAGGTTTATGTCTGTAACCCCAGCAATGTTTATACAAAATTTCATAATCATCGCTTGAGTAGATACAGCGTTTTGGACACCGGAAGGGTTAAGACGTGAAGACGTTACAAACGAACTTCTAAACTGTCAAGTAACAGAAAAAGGATGCTTAATGTAAATAGCGTCTCTGTCATGACTGCACTGGCGCGCGAGAGAGATAGTATGATGTTCCCACTATGCTCACACTTTTGCTTAAGTACTAATTGCTGTCTCATTGAAAAAGCTATTTCAATGGTGTCTTGACACAAATATTTTATATTAATGATATTTGCTGATGTGTACAAAAATATGAGAAAAGAAAAATAATTAACTACTCACAGGTATATACTCTTCAATCCTCCCTCCAGAGAAGACGCCGTGAAGTTTCGGCCCGAGTCGCCTCTCCGACAGTAGCGTGAATATCACAGACTCGGTGACTATCGCGTCCATTGCGCGCTCGCCGTGCACCTGACCGTATATGCGTAGCAGAACCTGGGAACAAAAGCGGTAATGTACGTTAAATTGTTTGTTTGTTACCGTGTAACTTTTGAACTATTTATCGGATTGTGATTGTATTTCTACTGTTTATTTGTGCTGACTAGGTGATGGTTTATAGCTATTCTAAAATTCGATAAATAACGTCATGCGTAAATTATTAAGGAAATTGTATATTGTACTACAGTTTCGCAATAATTTATCTCTTTAATTGAATTGTGATGTATTATTGTCTTTCTTGTATTATTACTCATAACAGCTGTGTAATTATTACAATTGTTGGTGCTAGGATATACATATTCGCCAGGGAAGTGACCACCGTACATCAACACCACCGATGAAACAACCTTAAATAGATAGCCCTGCTTATCATCAACTCCACCTTCTGTATTTTCAGCCCATATAAATCCCACTGCAGGGCACGGGCTCCTCTGCAATCGAAAGCATGATTGAGAGGGATTATGCATATAGTCTACCACGCTGGCAGGTCCACAAAAAAGTGGCTTACTTTTTAAAATCTAGCGCGGCGAAGTGACGTCACTGCACCTGATAGTAAGCGCAATGCCGTCCAGTCAGTGTCGCATGGCATCTGACGGCGGTACGCTTCGACGGAAAGACCCAAGATTATAGGAAGGACTTAACAATGCCAACACATCATACCTTCTTCGGCTCCTCGATGGTGAAGGAGTTAGACCTGATGATGGATTTCTTCATGAGCCTGGTGGCCAGCGTCTCCGGGTCCAACTCGGGAGAGGTGTCCCGGACTGGGAGCGCCGTCAGCTTGGAGGTATCGTCGGGAAGAGCCACGTAATATAGGAAGTTCGATAAACCGCCGCTGAGGTCAAAAAATAATGATTAAGTCTTTTGCTTCTGTATTTATGGTTATATTGACAGCTTTAACAGCTTCCGTGGCGCATTTGGTTAGACGCCGGCTGTGAAACGAGAGGCCGCGGGTTCAATCCCGCACTGAGACAAATGTTTGTGTGAACACCAGTATTAGTTTCGGGTCTGGGTGTTTGAGACCGAAAAGTCTCTCGTAGTGTCTGATACACGACACAAGACTCGATCTTAGTGTGGGGTCAGGACTATGTATGTGACTGTTGGGTGTATTTATTTATTAATGTTATACGAGTAGTATAATAGTATCTTAGATTTACGCGAATGTTACACATTGAAATTAAACTAATTTGGTCCGCCCCGTGACCACGAAAGCTGTAAAGCAGTTGAAACGTCGGGAAGATAAAAAATGTAGAAATTAAAATATCAAATCGCGATAAAATACGTAAAAAATACATACATACATACATACATAAACTCACGCCTTTATCCCCGAAGGGGTAGGCAGAGGCGCCACTAGGACACCCACATTTCGCCTTGTATGTTCCGTCCCATGATGTGATAGGGGGCGAGCCTAACGCCATATCGGGCACAAATTCCTGACTCCGGGCTGATAATGAATAGAAAAATCCAATATCACTTTGCCCGCCCCGGGACTCGAACCCGAGACCTCAGCTTTGTAACCGTACCGTAATACAACTACGCCACCGAGGCAGTCAAAAAAAATAGTTTTATTTAAATGTTCTAGTATATATCTATAAGCGACACTTCGTTTCCATTCATCAATAATGCGATATACCGGTTTTCGTCAGCTACAGATATCATAGGCCGTCGGAAAACTACTGTATAGATAAGACAAGTCGTTAGGATTAAACTGTCACACATTTTTATTTATTTTTATAAGTTGTTCGAGTCATCAACATCTGACTGTTATTATATTTGTATTACAAATCGTTGACTTTTACGGTAAAGACAAATATTGAGATTTATACATGTATATTTCTCCCGCCAAACAGCAGTTTAAATGCACTGTTGTGTTCCGGTTTGAAGGATTGCCAGAGTAACTATTGGACATATTGACTTGAATAATTAATATATCTGAAGACTATTTTTTATTTCCCAAATAAAAATTCACCCCATTTGATGATAATTAAAACCCTTTCATCGCGAAGATAGCATTTCATGATTTTACGTATTTTATTGATTCATTAAACACTCATACAAATAGAATATGGCAATGTTTGTACACATAACATTATTGTTCACCACGCCAGCGCAGTTATTTTTTTCTTTACTCCAAGTTATATTACAATACAAAAACTTATATACAAAAAGTGGATTTAGTTTTTCCTCGTACACAAAATTGCTTATTGTGGTAAAAATCGTTCGTGTTTTCCTTTATTCGCGTTCTCACACAACACGATTATGGACAATTGTTAGTGCAAGTCACGGACTTCAGCGAGTATATACTTATTTAAAACTAGCTTCTGCCCCCAAAATTCGTCTGCGTGATTAACTTTATCTGGAATTCCCCATCCCGTCCCGTCCCGTCTTGTTATATCCCGCCCGTCCCGTCTCATTCTCACTCTAGGCATGTAATCCAGTCCCAAAGAGATGGGCTCTTTGAGTATAAAAAAATAATAAATATGTCGAAATTCTTCCTCATCCCACGGGAACACTATTTTTTCGGGATAAAAAGTAGCCTAAGTGTTAATCCAGGGTGTCAGCTACCTCCATACCAAATTTCATCGAAATCCGTTAAGCCGTTTCTGAGTTCATTGCGCACAACCGCACAGACAAACTGACAAAATTTCTAAAAATCATTGTTTTGGCTTCTATTATTTTAAAATAGACCCTCCATATTAGGTTTTCTCATTTATCTTCCATGTAAAGACATCGATCGGTTACAAATTTATTTTATGTATAGTTAAGGATTATTTTAAAACAGCCTCCACAGCGCATTTGGTTAATCACACCACGAGAGGCCGCGGATTCGATGGCATATTTTGTTTCGGGCCCGGGTGATGCGAAAACAAAAATTCTCTCGTAGTTTCTAATAAATGACACACTTGTATGTTTGTGCGGGCTTAGATCCATGTATGGGTGTCTGTTGTGTGTATTTATTTATTCAAAAGGAATATTAGAAGCTCTCGTAGTTTCTGATACCCACGATACTCAATTGATCTTAATGTGGGGTCAGGACTATGTATGTTTCTGTTGGGTGTATTTATTTATTATCTATTCTCCATAGTTTTAGTAATGTCCGGATTAAATTGTTTTGCTAAACCGCTATCGCCTTTATATCGGACCATTCACTGAACGCAAACGTTGCAAGGTTGTTATTGTATTTATTTACATTTTTTGCGCGATAAACTTTACATTGTGTACTTCGTAATATGATTGGTCATTTTTAACTGATAAATCTTTTTCAGCAGACTTTATTTTGGACATTTAAATAGTCCTTCTTAATTGTACTTTGGCTCTGAAAGGCTAAAAGATAACGGAAGGAATATTGAAGGTAATTAAAATACACCTTGATTCCAGTAAATAACCTTTTTGAGAAAGGAGAATCACCATTCATGGTATCGGTAAAAATAACGTTGACCCCGATAATACATACATACATAAACTCACGCCTTTATCCTAGAAGGGGTAGGCAGAGGCGCCACTAGGACACTCACATTTCGCCTTGTATGTTCCGTCCCATGATGTGATAGGGGGCGAGCCTATCGCCATATCGGGCACAAATTCCTGACTCCGGGCTGATAATGGATAGAAAAACCCAATACCACTTTGCCCGACCCGGGATTCGAATCCGAGACCTCAGCTTTGTAGTCGTACCGTAATACAACTACGCCACCGAGGCAGTCCCCGATAATTATACTGCTTAAAATTCATTATAGCATTTTTTATGGTTTGTCCTTAAACGTTTTCCTGTTTTATCCCGGGCGACAGATTGTCAATCCCCCAGACCCGAAACAAATACCTGTGGTTCACACAAATAATATCTCGGTGCGGGAATCGAACCCGCGGCCTCTCGTTTCACAGCCGGTCACTAACCAACGGCGATACGGAGGCTGTGCACTCTTGCTATTTCAACTAACGAAAACAAACTTGACAATATTTTCTTATAGGTATACATTTTCAGGAATCTAACCCGCTGGCTCCTACACCAATTTACTAATCGTCACTTTTTTTTTTTTTTTTTTTTATTGCAATGAATGGCGAGACGAGCATGCCATTCGCCTGATGGTAAGCGATACGACCGCTCATGGACAGTAGCAAAACCAATCAACACCATGAATTACAAGGCAATGCTTGGAATTCCACTGCGCTCGCCATCCTGAGACATAAGATGTTAAGTCTCAATATGTCCAGTAGTTACTCTGGCTACAATGTCCTTCAAACCGGAACACAACAGCGCATTTACACTGCTGTTTGGCGGGAAGGCCAATACTTAGGCCAATACATAATTGTTTAGACAGCAATCTATATAAATTAACACGCACTACATTTAAGTCGTAATAAAACCCAGATGCGATAAGATAGCTACAATGAAATATTCCATTCGCGTACGTCATAATTGTGACGTCATCGCTTGGTTTATGACGTCGAAGCTTTTAAGAGCTCTCTACAACGGAAAAAAACGGCGAATGAGAAGTACAAATCATATTTCACTTTCATTTACATTAGAACAATATTGCTTCGGTGGCGAAGTACTACGGTAGGTTTACAAAGCTGAGGTCTCGGGTTCGAATCCCGGGTCGGGCAAAGTGATATTGGATTTTTCTATTCATTATCAGCCCGAAGTTAGGAATTCGTGCCCGATATGGCGCTAGGCTTATCACATCCTGGGACGGAACATACTAGGCGAAATGTGGGTGTTCTGGTAGCACCTCTGCCTACCCCTTCTGGGAGAAAAGCGTGAGTTTATGCACATATGTATAACAATACTCAAGAAATACCAGTTATTCCCATTATAACAATTGAAATAGTCTATAGATTTGACTTATACAATGTGAACTTTTTCAACAATACAATCCGATTTTTTTTTATTGCGATGAATGGCGAGACGAGCATGCCATTCGCCTGATGGTAAGCGATACAACCACTCATGGACAGTAGCAAAACTAAACAACATTATGAATCAATGCAATGCTTGGCATTCCACTGCCTCGCCATCCTGAGTAAAGATGTTAAGCCTCATTATATCCAGTAATTACTCTGGCTACAATGTCCTTCAAACTGGAACACAACAATGCATTTACACTGCTGTATGGCGCGAGAAAAAGACATTGCGGTGGTACCTGCCCAAGAAGCCTCTCAATGAGAGACCTACCACCAGTAATTGTCGTTTACCGTACGCTAAAGAGGTTGCTTGAAAAAAGGTTTGATGATGTTACCTGATTCTCCTGAACTCCAAGTCTGAGGGGTCCACACTCTTCCAGGCGCCGTGGAGGTAGTTTCTGCAGATCCTGCCGGCTACCTCGCGCATCTCCTCCTCCGTACCGGACATCTGGAGTTTCTGGAAAGAGGGGGTGAGTGTAGTACAGAAATCCTTCAGAAATACTTCAAGTTAAGAATATGTTGAAGTGAGAAGACTGGGCCTAATATACCATTGGCAGAGATGCATGGAAAAGAAAAGCATTTGACAATGGTACATTACGGGCTCATAATATAATAACATATTATAATGAAAGAGCAGCTTTTTTTCTGTTTAAATGCTACCCTTTTGTCCTTTACTGTATCAAAATGTAATTATAATTGTTTGAGTAAGGTTTGAATGTGTAAAAAACATATTTATTTTATTAGTAACTTGCGGCGCGGGCTGTTTCACCCGGGTGCGGATACTTTTTGAAGAGGAATCCGTTTTTGAAACATTTTTCATTAATGCTCCGCTCCTTTTGGTCATAGCGTGATGTTATATACCCTATAGCTTTCCTCGATAATTGGGCTATCTAACACTAAAAGATTTTTTCAATTCGATCCAGTAGTTCTCGAGATTAGCGCGTACAAACAAACAAACTCTTTAGGTTTATATTCTAGTAATTTATCTGAAGTTTTCGTTATTTTTGAATGATCAATGTTTTGTTTTGTATACATGGATTACACATGCACTGTATCATTTCGTCAATAATCCGAGTTTCGACACACGTTATCAGTGCGTTGATAACATCCTTTTATCAAAACCGAAGCTCTTGGCCTTGTGACAATTGAAAATCCGGTTACTGTTTTCTCTTACCGTTATTGTTAGTTGTAAACCGGATAATATTACACACAATAATAATAAATATACACTATAAATGCTTGTCATTACGGCTGCCAATATGTCACAGTGATCGCGGGTTCAAATCCCAGGGCACACCTCTGACTTTTCGGAGTCATGTGTGTATTGATAGTCAATCACCCCGCAATATAAGAATGAAGGAAAACGTCGTGAGGAAACCTGCATACCATAGCGATTTGTAGGAACTTTTATGGTATGTAATGTCCGCCAACCCGCACTAGGCCAGCGTGGTGGACTTATAAAATTACAATTGAATCTCTTTTTTCCGGTATTTCCAAATTAAAGAGATTCTTACTCAATGTCAAATACATTGTTAGTTGTAAGTCAGCGGAAATCCCCGTATCATGAGGTTTTCCGAGGTCATTAGGAAATTAATTATTTAACGATTTATTTGACGTATAGTACTATAAAGAAACTTTACACTGTGACAAAATGTTTATTCCTGACGGTAAGCGCAGTGCAGATAGAGTATCCACATGAGATGTTCATCTCTCGACACAATGATGCCTGATTGTATCCGGATATACAGAACCCGAAACGCGACACACGTGGCTCACTATGACGGCTCCTTGACCGCTGTGTACGGTTATTTTCCAGGCTGATACGAATATTCTATGACCATAAAGCATTGGATACCTTTTATTGGGTAGTGGGTGAGAAAATATGAAATGGAAAGCCACGGTCTCAGACGCAAGCGAGCTGTTCGTTTTTTATTCTATCGACATTGAAAATATTTTGTTTGTGTGAACCACAAGTATTTGTCTCGGTTCTGGGTGTTTGTGAGACCGAAATGACTCTCGTAGTTCCCGACACCCACGACACAAGACTCGATCTTAGTGTGGGGTCAGGACTATGTATGTGACCGTTGGGTGTGGTTACTTTTCAATGTGTAACATTCGCGTAAATCTAAGAAACCATTATGTGTTTATTTTTTATTGACTTCAAAAAAACGAGAAGGTTCTTACTTCGACTGTATTTTTTTTAATGTAATAAATCACTGGATAATCTCGAAATAGACCAGCAAGCTTGATTAATAAACTCGTTTTAGGAGTATAATTAAAGGCTAATTAAACTTTTGTACGAACGCACATAAGTACCCTGTGATGATCGCGAGCGTGTTCGCAACCTAGCGTACGTGATCGCAACCTCGCGCGCGCGCGCGACTGCAAAATAACTATTCTTGAACGAAGAAGGACAGCGCGTTATTCACACCAATCTGTTTTAAATGATTCTGAAGTCAGTGCTATTAATATTAATTCGCGCAATCATTGCAGCCGTACATTTTAATTAAAATGTACAATGTATGTGGCGCCAGGTGATTGGTTTAATCAGTTTGTTTTTAATGGAAATGTACGTAAGCGCAAGTAATAGTCTAGACGACCTCCCAATTTTATTCAGTCCGCAGCGCACCATACATATTCTATACTAGTTTCTGCCCGCAAACATGGTCTGCATATAATATTATTGACATAATAATATTATACAGAGTATATCAAGACCGCGACCGAAAACGGGCCAGGTGGTAGTATTGGTGACTTCAGACACAACGGAAGTAAAAATTTCGCAAAAAAAATCGTCAACTTTTGTTTTGTAATTTTTTACTTATCGTATTTGGGTGATATATATATTTTTCTTAAAATAATGATGTACACCTCTTTAATTTTTTAACACGCTATGGTACATAAGGGTTTAAATTAATATTTTCGCAAAAACTAGGTATTTACTACCCAAACACAATGATTTTTAAAAAATTGCAAAAAAAAATTGTACCTTATTTTACGAAATTTTTATTTGCATTGTGTCTGTAACCACTAAAACTACCAACCGGCTTCGTTTTCGGTCGCAGTCTTGATATACCCGGTATATATAGACAATATTGTGACATTTAGATAAATCAACCATTGTAATTTAAACAGGCCTTTAAAAAAAAAACAAAGAAAAGAAAAGCAAAAAAAGAAGACAGTTCGTGTTGCTGAGGGAGTTTCTTGCGCCGTTTCTTCTTCACAGCTACAACACGTTCCGAAGCGGTGGTAGCAGAAATTAACGATTCAAAAGATATAATAAAGAATATTTTGATTTTGATTTTGCGTGATTAACTTTATTTGGAATTTCCCATCCCGTCCCGTTATATCCCACCTGTCCCGTATCATTCCCACTCAAGGCATGTAATCCAGTCCCATCCCATCCCTGTGAGTATATAAAAGTAACAAATATATCGGAATTCCTTCCTCATCCCACGGGAACACTCAATTATTCGGGATAAAAAGTAGCCTAACTGTTAATCTACCCTGGATTAGTCAGCTACCTCCATACCAAATTTTATCGAAATCCGTTAAGCCGTTTCTGAGTTCATCGCGCACAACCGCGCAGACAAACAGACAAAAATTCTAAAAATCATTGTTTTGGGTTCTATTACGTTAATACCACCCATATTAGTTTTCTTCATTTATCTTCCATGTATATATATATATATATATATATATATATATATATATATATATATATATATATATATATATATATATATCGATCAGTTACTTTATTATATATATAGATTTTGCCTCGTTGTCCTAAGCTATTTAGCGGAGCGAAATAGATAAATGATACATACATACATACATAAACCCACGCCTTTATCCCAGCAGGGATAGGCAGAGGTGGCCACCAGGACACCCTAAGACACCTAGGTAAATGATACTAGTTAGGTAGATAGGCACAAACATAAACATTGAGAGGGAGAATTGCTTCACGACGCACTCCTGCACTTTTTTTTTATTGCGATGAATGACGAGACGAGCCTGCCATTCGCCTGATGGTAAGCGATACGACCGCTCATGGACAGTAGCAAAACCAAACAACACCAAGAGTTACAAGGCAATGCTTGGCATTCCACTGCACTCGCCATCCTGAGACATAAGATGTTAAGTCTCGATATGTCCAGTAGTTACTCTGGCTACAATGTCCTTCAAACCGGAACACAACAGTGCATTTACACTGTTGTTTGGCGGGAGAAATAGACATTGCGGTGGTACCTACCCAGGCGGCCTCTCACATATGAGAGACCTACCACCAGTAAAAACTACACTTTCTACTGCGCGCCGTCAAACTCATTAGGAAAACATACTCGTATTGGTCTGGTAAGGCCATATACGTGCCACTCGACACTAGTCCCTACAATCGAGACTACGATTGCGAGGGGTTAGGCCATAAAACCCACCACGCTGGTCCAGTGCGGGTTAACGAATTGTAAGGTCAAAAAATCTCTCACAATTACTGATAACCACCCAAGCGTTGAATCTAAATGTCAGGTCATTACTATGTGAATTGATTGTATTTATTAAACAAAGATTTAATAACAATATCCGGGGCAATGCTTCTTCTAAAACAAAGTATGCTTTATCTTGTTAATAACTTCTGACCTATGTGCCAATTGGAATAACGATCGGATACCGATTTAAGGAGGAAAGATTCAAATTAACGGAAGCTGAGTGGAACTTGCTTCCAATAGATCCCCTGGAGATCCATGGAGGCATGTGTTCTTTCTGTGACTGAAGAGAGAGTTAGAGAGAGATAAAACACATCTAAATATAAATAAATACACCCAACAGTCACATACATCCTGACCCCACAATAAGATCGAGTCTTGTGTCGTGGGTATCAGGAACTACGAGACTTTTCGGTCTCGCAAACTCCCAGACCCGAAACAAATACTTGTGGCTCACACAAACATTTCGGTGTATCGAATATTCGGATATCGAACCCGCGGCCTCTCGTTATCATATTAGCAGCTGCGTCTGGTCCGTTACCATCAAGCTACTACACACTAGATAATTTTTTTTTTACAGAATAGATAATTTTCTCATTTTGTTTGTTAGAAAATATTGATACATTAATTTTGATTAGACAGCTAATTTCATTTAAGATATTCTTAATGGTTTCTTAGATTTACGCGAAGTCCGCCCCGTGACCACGAAAGCTGTAAAGTAATCGAAACGTCGGGAAGTTAAAAAATGTAAAAGTTAAACCAAATCGCGATAAAATCCGTAAATAAAAATAGTTTTATTTCAATAAGATATTCTTATTGACTAGTAGCGAGTGTTGTACTTAAATATGTATTGTTCTGTGGTTTTGATAAAGAAACTATTTATAGTTTTCAATAATGAGTGTGACAATTACAAAGTTAAGTATCGACTTTAGCTGACGTGATGCATTTTATTCATTTTGAGTTATTTCATATTTTATAATACAGTTCACTCTTACACTTTCTGGCGAATAAGCTTCTTATTGTCATTTAATTCAAAAGTATTTCAATTTCTTTAGCTGAAAGGGTAAATATGCAATTCGCTTCAGGTGGGTTGGTAACGGTTTGTCCAAGACTTTGGTGTTATTAATTCGTGCATAATTTAGTGTTTTTGTCAATAGTGTGTACAAAATAAAAAGAAAAATTCGTCTGTATTATTTAATGTATTTTTTTTTGTAATTATTTTATACGTAGTTATATTTTCTTGATAATGCAGTGGTCCCACTTTAATTATACGTTTTATTTCAACTTACATGAAAATAACGTATCAACTGACTGTTGCGTGTTATAAACTAGAGACATCTTCCGACTTAAAAACATTATTATTATAAACTTACAACCACAAGAAATCCACTGCTGAGTGCTGAAAAATTTAAAACTAAAAACGAAAATAACTGCCCAAGTATAGCAGCTATTACATTTAAATGACAATACATAAAAATAATTTACTTTTTAAATTGCCTCTACTCGGTAACTTATTATGTGACAAAAAGGAAAATTACTAGAAAAATAATGAAAAAACATAAGGAAATTGTACAATGATTATTTTGTACTGTAAGAATTAAAGTACATAGTTTTTGTCATAGAAAACAAGGTAAAATATGTTGAGATATTTCCTTTTTCATGATATTCAAGGATATATATAACTCTTGTTTATACCCACTATAAATATATACACCCAACAGTCACATACATAGTCCTGACCCCACACTAAGATCGAGTATTGTGTCGTGTATCAGCAACTTCGAAATACGTTTTAAGTCTCACAAACACCCATACCCGAAACAAATACCTGTGGATCACACAATTTGTTTCGGTGCGGGTATCGAACCCGCGGCCTCTCGTTTCACAGCCGGCGTCCAACCAACTACGCCACGGAGGCTGACATGTTATACATACTATAGTTTTAGGTATTTAGACCATACGGCTTAGAAATAAATGGATCTAAAATAAGGAGGAAGTGCATTTATATCAGCCCGGAGAGCGAGCGTACACAGCGGTTAAGGAGCCGTCATAGTGAGCCACGTGTGTCGCGTTTCGGGTTCTGTATATCCGGATACAATCAGGCATCATTGTGTCGGGAGATGAACATCTCACAGTGGATACTCTATCTGCACTGCGCTTACCATCAAGCATTGTAGTCACTGTCGTGACAGTACGAAAAAATACCGAAGAAAGTTAATGATATAATATCGTCATACGTTTATAAACAAAGAATGTTAGCACAGATGGGTGGTAACTATCAAGTTCTAGGTTCAATATCCATTAAGTGACTCATTTACATATACTACCACTACTACATACATACATAAACTCACGCCTTTATCCCAGAAGGGGTAGGCAGGGGTGCTACCAGGACACCCACATTTCGCCTTGTATGTTCCGTCCCATGATGTGATAGGGGGCAAGGCTATCGCCATATCGGGCACAAATTCCCTACTCCGGGCTGATAATGAATAGAAAAACCCAATATCACTTTGCCCGACCCGGGAGTCGAACCCGAGACCTCAGCTTTGTGTTCGTACCGGAGTACAACTACGCCACCGAGGCCGTCTACAACCACTTTATAATGAAAACACAAAAAAATATGGATTTTTATATGGAAATGGACATAAACATACATATGGACCATAAAATTTATTTATTTTGAAAAAATAAATCAACGAAACATCAAAGAATGTTTAAATAATAATTATAAAAAAGGCAGCCAGAAGATTTATTTGAAACAAAAGTACCTAATTCTGTGCTGTTATGTTTTCGATTATTAAATCAATATATTTTATTGTTGTCAGCCTCCATGCCGCAGTTGGTTGGACGCCGGCTGTGAAACGTGAGGCCGCGGGTTCGATCCGGCACCGATACAAATGTTTGTGTGTATCACAAGTATTTGTTTCGGGTCTGGGTGTTTGTAAGACCGAAAAGTCTCTCCTAGTTTCTGATACACGACACAAGACTCGATCTTAGTGTGGGGCCAGGACTATGTATGTGACTGTTGGGTGTATTTATTTCTTTAATAAAACTAACACTTTGTTACATATTGTAGCTGTGATGAAACCAAGAAACTCCCTTAACAACCAACTGGTTTCTTTGATTAAATAAATGAAGAGAAAAATCGGCTTATTATTTATGACAGTTAATGCATATTATAGCATATTATTAGTTTATTTATTGCATATCGCTTTTGCGATAACTTATTATTGATGAGGGCATTGAACTCTGTATGCATTACTAAATTTTATATTTCTTTATTAGGGGCCGTACATTAATCACGTAAGGCTCGAAGGGGGGGAGGGGAGGGGGGTGTAGTAAGATATCACGTGTGTTTATTTTTTCGTCAATGCGCGATTTCTAAACCGAAAAGTGGCGTGTAGTGTGAACTTGACTCATCGTTATCAGGCAACGAAAGAAGTCCTAGATTATACTTTACTTATACCTGTATTGAAAGATGATATTCTAAAAAAAATAAGATTCTTTGTAGGTACTAAAAATACACGTGATTTCGGGTGGGGGTTAGTCTTAAACCTCACCACGTATCGCCTAGGGGGAGGGTGGCTTAAAAAATGCTAAAATCATCACGTGATAAATGGACGGCCCCTTAGAGGCGTGGTCTGACTTATCAAGGTAAAACTAGAGGGTGTTGTAAACCTATTGTAGGGACATATTTATGGTGAATTTCAGGTTCAGTTGGCATTGCTGCAGTTATTGTAGGAAATTGTGTTAAATAGCAAAAAATATATTTTTTGGCAATCATGTATCTGGAATGCAGTTAATATACCGAGCCAGAGAAAGGAAAAATATTTCTTCATGTTTTTGTATGTCTCTTGGATCCATGTTTACATTGGGGTTGGTAGATAGGGTATGCCTAATTTCTACTGGTTAAAAACTTCATGACCACTTTTAGCACAAATAAAGGACTCCGGTATCTCACAAGGAACACACAAAGGAATATGTTTATCCTACCACAACCAGGTCTTGGGAATTTCCACTCACCAAACTAAACACAACTGAAATACTGTTAGCTTTCCCAACGAATTAATTGAAATAACATTGTAGTGCGTGGTGGCATGTTGGTAACGGACCAGACACGACTGCCAACACATTCACAGCGGTTGTGGGTTTTAATCCCTGGGCATACCTTTGACTTCATGGAGTTATGTGTGAATTGATAGTCAATCACCACAACGGCGATGGAAAACATCGTGAGAAAACCTGCATACCATGGCAATATTAAATAATTTCTACGGTATGTAAAGTCTGCCAACCCGCACTAGGCCAGCGTGGTGGACAATATGGCCTAATCCCTGTCAATCGTACTTTCGATTGTAGAGGCCTGAGCTCTGCAGTGGGCCGTATATGGGCTGACACAGAAATTGTCTATGATGGCTTATAGTAAAATTTTGCTATGTAAGTTGTGTTGATTCATTAACAACATTATTATTTCATTGTTAACCACAATTTGCTCTTTTATGGGTCATATAACATTGTACAATGTCATAAAATAGCAAACAATCACTGATAAGTGATAAGGCATGAAACCTGAGGAAATAAAGATTAACCACAATGTACACTATAGTTCAAGGTAAATAAACAGGAAATGTACCTAAACTTTTGACATAACACATAGACAGGTGTGTACGACAAGACAAACCTAGTTAGGTGAGGTTATCAATCAAAGTCCGATTGTGACTGGTGCCCCAGAACAGAATCTGTCACTCACTGATGTCCCCACTGTGTCCTACCTGCACGAGAAGGGACATCATCGAGGCTACTGACGCTGCCATTACTTTAGCGGCTTACCGGGCCAAGGAAATTGTAAAAGTTCTAACCGTCTAATTATTTTGAGCCATTGACTCAAACGAAGAAGATAACACATTGACTATGAGTTTAGGGACTTTCCTATCCACACCACTTCAATTCCTGTCAGACAAAATCAACAGCTCGCAAAGAATTGTAAACTCTGGAGCTTAGCAAGTCTCTTAGGGACACCAGCTTGTCTTTAAGCTGCATTGAAATTATTCAAAAAGTATTTTTGACTCCGGGCTGATGAATAGAAAAATCCAATATCACTTTGCCCGACCCGGGACTCGAACCCGAGACCTCAGCTTTGCAATCATACAGTAGTACAACTGCGCCACCGAGGCGCAGAATAATTAGAGTGTACTAATAAATAATAATCCCTATGCCCTTTACATAATTGTGTCCCTCCACACCCATTTAAATATCCTACATCGACTTTTATACAATTAGTAAAACATAACCTCAGGTGTATAGGTTTACATAAATGATAAAACCGTTTTTATTGACGAAACGCTACATCCAAACACGTCGAAGGCTTGCACAAGACCTCCAAACGAGATTAGACACATATTCATGCAGTAATAACATTGAAAACCCACGAAAACTGCGTCTTAGTTTTACATAAGTTTTTAAACATATAATAAATAGAACATACCCAATAACTGTTACGATTGATTTCTATGAACCTCTTGTAACTGTTTCTCGCTTGGATCAACAAGTTTTTAATCTTATAAGACATTTATTTAAAGTTCTTTGGCAGTAATATAAATGTATGCACGGTCACAACACGTTACACTTTATCACCATACTGTCAAATGTCAGAATGTGCAAACTATTGATTTCCTCATTTCAGCCCTATGGAATATTGCCGTGCTGAAAATAAATTTTCCTCATGCCGTACAGTATTCTATGAAACGCCAATAATTACCATCAATTATATGCAACTTCTCATTAAAAGCAGTGGAGAATATGTTTTGGAAAACTACTTATATATTCATATGTATTAAACAGTTCACATAAAACTGGTTTTTAAGGAAACCCGTATTGTTTGATGCGGAAAATTTAATAAGTGAACTCACATGGGTAACGTGATGATATGAATGTGCTCCAAACCTGTCATGATATTGAATTTTAATGTAGTTTTTTACATCAGAGTTTTCACAAAACATAGGCTAATATTGTTTTAATTAAATGGCAAAACACGATTTAAAAAAAGGTTTGAATAAATAATTATTTCCCAGAAAATCTCTTTAAAAACACTTTTAAAAGGCAGCAACCCTCAAATGTTGTAAGCATACTTGTTTATTTTTTTAAATTTATTATGGGTAAAGCGTAATAATCATTCATATTATATTAATTACAATGTAACTAATTTATCATTAGCTGATTATTATGTTTAGAATATAAGTCGAAACACTATATGGTTAAAGTTATCTAAAGAGATACGTCATCCGTCGTATGATGTTCGTACGATGCAAAAATGTATTTTTTTAGATTTCCGCACAAAATTCGCAACGCACACCGCCCTAAGAGCTATATAACAAATTACCTTCGCCATATTGCTGCAACAATCTCCTTTTAGTTCAAAGAGTAAATTTTATTTCTTCAATTGAATAAAAAAAAAACACCGATCCGCAAACACTCAAGGTACGTCTACACTGCACAGGCTATAAATATGTACTGAATAACGCGATCGTGTGAATTCGAGTGAGACGGTGGCCGTAGGAAATTCGATAAGGGTGTAACTATTGACATTTTCACTGGTGCGAGAGAGATAGACATACTATTGGACACGAGTGCGAGCGGAAACACACGATCGCAACCTTCGTTTTCGCGACGTGTAACAAAACGTCACTGCAACCTGACTCATTTTAAACACCGCTTAGTTGATAATTAATCGCTAACAAAACATATCAACTTAATTAGACATCATTATGTTTATAATTTTGTACGGATAAACATTTGAAAAAGCAAATAGGCTTATACACAACGATTTATTAGTTTGTGACTCATGATTTTAGTAAATATGTTATTATTATGATACATTCCACGTATAATTACGTTGTATTTTGTGAATATTAATCACACTGCCCAGTTAAGGAAGATATTAATAACTAATGTTAATTTAACTATATTTTCACCAGGTAATTTATGGTGGCGAAAAATAAAATAAAAGTAAACGCGTAATAATTGCCTATGAAAGGTAAACACATTGATACGTCGCCATAAGGAACAAAAACAACATTATTTTCGCTTTTATGAATTATTTATACATATGTTTTCAAAATGAATCTTGGCAGTGACGAAATTACGTTATAAATGTATTATTTTATGCTATTTAAGAATATGAAAGCAGGTCTGTCAGCTTAACTTGGTTTTATTCATCACTATAATGAAATCCAATTAATTTATGAGGTCTTTTTAGCGCACTATACAATTCCAGCTACAAACGAGAAGTTGAAGGTTCGATGCGCGCTCAGACCCACTTACATTAAATTGGTAAATATTTTGTTTCAAGTGTCGGTGTTATTGTGAGAATACTACGACCGTCTCACTGAAATATTTATTTTTAAAAATACTCGTACTTATATATAACGCTAACCGGAAAACAAATCTAAAAAATGAATGACTAGATAGTCATTCTATTAATCATTAATATTGTTGAACATCATTAAAATAGCTAATTCAATATAATTTAACAGTTTATTTTTGTAGTATATTTGGATTACAATTTTCTTACCACTAACTGCATTGTATCTAGTTACTTTGTTTAATTCATAATGCATACAGGGTATATCAAGACTGCGACCGAAAACGAAGCCAGGTGGTAATATTAGTGACTTTAGATACAATGAAACTAAAAGTTTCGGATATACCCTGTATTATTTAACAATGAATAAACTTAAAAAAATGTAGCATTGCTCGTGGTAGGTACTAGCTAGGTAGCGTAAGTTGGGAACAGGGAGGTCCCGGGTTTGATGTCCAGTTCAAGAAATTCGCTTTTTGTTACCTACTTTACCAGTGAGAAAAGTCTCATATTTGATCGCAATTGGAATGTGCGCCCCGCATAACGCAAGATTCACCCCCTATCACAATAAATTTGGATAGAAAAAATGGGATTTGCGAGTTAAAATATTATACCTACCTAATTATTGGCGCTACGGCACCTCTGCCTACCTTTTCTAGCATGCAGGCGTGAACTTTGGACTTATAAAACATCCAATCATGTAATTTTGATAACGATAGTATATTAGAATCAATGTTATCATAAACATCGAAAACATGTTTAATATTTTATATTGTGTGAGTATTTTGGTCGACAAGGCGGCAATGTCATTACACTTGCGGCCATATTGGAATCAACCCGGCAAATGCTGATGCATTTTTCAATGTGTGCGAAAAATAAAATTACTTTATTGAATAAAATATAGGATTTTTCTGTAAAATCAGATATATAATCAATACTAGGGTCCTAATATAAAAGTTATCTTCCTAGTACCTGATACCGACCCAGGTATTTTTTTATATTAGCTAGATGAATGGACTACGATGCACCTTATGGTATGCAGTGGAGTCAAGACAGAGTATCCACCTTTGCAATCGACACAATAATGCCGGCCGCATTGCATCCTGATTCCTGATACATAAGTGTACACGAAACGCGACAAACTTAAGTGGGTGACTATAACGGGTTCCTTATTTGTATCAGCCCATATACGTCCCACTGCTGGGCACGGGTCTACTCTACAATCGAGAGAATCGATTGAGAGTGGTTAGGCCATATAGTCCACCACGCTGGCCTAGTGCGGGTTGGCGGTCTTACATACCGTAGAAATACTTTAAAATCGCTACGGTATGCAGGTTTCCTCACGATGTTTTCCTTCACCGTTAAAGTGCGTGGTGACGGGTTCCTTATGTATACAGGGTATATCAAGACCGCGACCGAAAACGAAGCCAGGTGGTAGTATTAGTGACTTCAGAGTTCAGACACAATGAAGTAAAAATTTCGCAAAAAAATCTACAACTTTTTTTTGTAATTTTTTACTTATCGTATTTGGGTGATATATACATAGTTTTCCTAAAATAAAAATACTCTTTATTTTTAACCACGCAATGGTACGTAAGGGTTTAAATTAGTATTTTCGCAAAAACTAGGCATTTACCACACGAACACGATGATTTTAAAAAAAAACTAAAACAATGTCTGTCACTGTTTTGGCCAAAATTTTATTTGCATCGTGTTTGTAACCACTAAAACTACCACCTGGCTTCGTTTTCGGTCGCGGTCTTGATATACCAGGTATAACTAAATCCACATCACTCGGATATTCGCATCGGTGCCGTGAGTAATGCTAAAAATACAGACATATGCACTTGCATTAATGATAAGACTCACCCATTGGAATACTAAGGGAAGTTCGTTCAACTAGAGGGCACAACGGACGGCGGTTCAATGACCCACGGTAACCATTAAGTACTAAATAATCTGCAGAGTTAAAAATAATTAACTTTGTGACATATATGGTGCGACATAAACTTGGTAGTATAAATACACCCAAATAAAATAAATATATTACTCGGTCACATTATCTCTGCACCTCGCAGGAATGCGATGCCCCTCCCCCCGCCCCTTTCTCCTTCCCGCGCTCGTCCGATCACGACAGTACGGTTAGCACTTTCGTTGCCGATACGACATGACGTCATCAACGCCGGGTGCACAGATATTTTGACCGAGTTATACACCCAACAGTCACATACATAGTCCTGACCCCACACTAAGATCGAGTCTTGTATCGTGGGTATCAGAAACTACGAGAGACTTTTCGGTCTCACAAACACCCAGACCCGAAACAAATACCTGTGGTTCACACAAATATTTGTTTCGGTGCGGGGATCGAACCCGCGGCCTCTCGTTTCACAGGCGGCGTCTAACCAACTGCGCCACGGAGGCTGTCTGTCTGCAGGCTGTGAGTATAATTTAGATATAGTCTTATATTAATCTAGATTCTAGACAATTGACACAATTATGTCGGCCCGGTCGTAACAGGAAGTACATAGACTGAAATAAGTATGTGGCATACTTCGTGGGTTACTATGATGGTTTTCTAAATTCTACAAATATTAAGTATGGTTGTAGCAATTCGGGCGGATTTGAATCCTACAGCCAGCAAATTCAAGCACTCATTGTTACAAATGGTATAAAGTATTATACAAAGGACAGAGTAAACACATTATAAAATAAGTGACTTCTGCAATTACATTACGAAATTCCTTGCAATCCAATAAAATTAATATACCTACTTAAAACAAAAATAAACATAAATTTTTATGCTTACGTGTCCATAATCAACAAGGACAAAATTATTTGGCTGTATAAATCCTTCATTCCCTTGGCGATTCATTTTCAGTAAAAAAATATCAAAACAAATATTTTATTCGATATTAAGTTTGCACGGATAGGTTAAATGTTATAAACTTGTCCGGTTTTACAAGTTTCCTATAAGGAAAGATGTTCAAGATGTTCTTTCGAGTAAGTTGGATTTTGCCAGCGTCCCTTACTTTCGCGCCGAGAATTTCTACAGCAAAATTATAAAAACTTTGTAGATATTAAAATTCACGCTTGTGTCCTTTAAGGATAGGTAGAGATGTTACCGTCAATGTTATAGATGCAAGGGCAATAATACAATGAATAGGGGATTCTATAGGTTTGGTTTCATATTTGAAAGCGATATAAAAAATATACATTATAAATAAATATTCGTGGATTACACAAACATTACGTCTCGGTGTGGGATTCGAATCCGCGGCCTCTTGTTTCACCTACCATCGTAGGAGCCATTTGCCCTTTGGCCGAATTCATTCAGTAATAAATAAATAATCAGAAACGCCCTCAGCAACAAAATATATCTATGTAAAAGATTAAACGTAGATAAAATTAATTGCACCAATATAATTGACTTATGCGTATTTAATTCTAAGGCTTATTATGAAGATAATAAGGTTTGGTAATAATAATACTGTTTGATTGTTTTGATAATATTTTTCTTTTTATCGATTTATAGTAGGCATGTTAAAAACAACAAAGCAATTCATACTTCGGACTTCATTTATTTAAACCATGATGCTTTTGGACTAAGTATAGACATGGTGGTAGGTTTCTCATATTTGAGAGGCCGCCTGGGTAGGTACCACCGCAATGTTTATTTCCTGCCAAACAGCAGTGTAAATGCACTGTTGTGTTCCGGTTTGAAGGACATTGTAGCCAGAGTAACTACTGGACATAATGAGATCTTATGTGTCAGGATGGCGAGCGCAGTGCAATGCCAAGCATTGCTTTGTAATTCATGGTATTGTTTGGTTTTGCTACTGTCCATGAGCGGTCGCATGACGCATCGCTTACCATCAGGCGACTGGCGTGCTCGTCTCGCCATTCATGGCAATAAAAAATATGTTTTTGGGTATTCAGGTTATTAAATGTTCATAACCGAAAGGAGAGCAATTCTACGATGTTAGAAGTCTACGATGGTCGAAAATTCGTCATAGTGACATATGCAAGTATCACGTTTTAGGGTTTAACTCAATCTGTGCTTAATCTTGATCTACAAGGCCGTCAAAATTGTGTCGACCGAGCTACCATAAGGTGCTTTGTTTATTTTTTCGTTCTTTACTGTATCAGCCCATATACGTCCCACTGCATGGCACGAGCCTCCTCTACAATCAAGAGTACGATTGAGAGGGTTTAGTTATAGTCCACAACGCTAGCCTAGTGCTGGCAGACTTTACATACCATAGAAATTCGTACAAATTGCTATGGTATGCAGGTTTCCCCAGTATGTTTTTTTTTCATATTTTGTCGTGCTAGTCGTAAAAAATGACTTTACTTAGTCTAGAAATGAATTTAACATCTTATTGAGTTTTGAGCCCGCCTTTTGACAGATAAATCAATTTCAATTAGTTTTCAGATCAAATTGCTACCTATAATAATGGCTACTTTATAAATAACTGATTTACCAGAGATATTTTGTAAACACTGAAAATTCCATAAAAACTTAATTCAAGGCCACAAGCTATCGAAACATTTTGCTAGGAAAAGCTTCGTTATATTACTCTTTTTACAAAGCAATACAAATCGCACACAATTCATAGTTTCTTATAGAGCTTCAGCACAAAAGAAGTAATTTATTATTTTTGCAAAGGAGAAAAAAACGTAAACAGACACTCAAGGACACTGTAAATAAGTTTGACATTCACGTTTAGACAATTTTGTAGGCTTTTTGTGTCCTTTTTCTTGTTTCTAGAACGTTCTTAAACAGGGACCATAAATACAGCGAAAAAACGTCACAGTAACTCGCGGCCCGCGGTGGTCGATTTTTGATAGCTAGCGGTCTATACATAATAACTACTGGACATATTAAGACTTAACGTCTTAATATGTCTCAGGATGGCGAGCGCTGTGGAATGCCAAGCAATGCTTGTAATTCATGGTGTTGTTTGGTTTTCTACTGTCCATGAGCTCGTATCGCTTACCATCAGGCGAATGGCATGCTCGTCTCGTCATTCATCGCAATAAAAACAAAACATATTCGCTTAGGTTCTAATCAATAAGTGTAAAAATATTGAGGGACCTCACGCAAATATATTTAGAAGGTCACATCAGGCTTCAGCGACCTTCTTTTAAAGGACAAAGGTCACGGACTGACCAACACGATCAAGATTAAAGCTGATAAGGACGTAAAGGGACGTAGTCACGCTACAACTGACCCTTAGAAGTACTAGGAGTTTGGAAAGGGTATATATTAAAATTGAACCTATAACAAATAATGCTTTGTTTACCTTGTTCGTTTGTTTTTTTTTGGCTAGAAAGAAGAGAAATTGCACCATTGTGTTACGGAAAATCGATGTATTTTATTGTATCAGCCCATATACGTCCCACTGCAGGATATGAGCCTCCTTTACAATCGAGAATACGGTTGAGAGTGGTTAGGTCATATAGTCCACCAAGCTGGCATAGTGCGTATTGGCGGACTTTACATACCATAGAAATTCTTACAAATCGCTATGGTATGCAGGTTCCTTACGATGTTTTGCTTCATCGTTATAGTGCTTGGTAATTGACTTATCAATACACACGTGACTTAGAGCAGTCAGAAGTGTGCCCTGGGATTTGAACCCGCGCTGCCATGAACATGTTGGCAGCTGCGTCTGGTTCCTTACCAACAGGCCACCACACACTTTTGGAAAGGGTAGATTATGTTAAAATCGAATTAACAATCTTTAATAAATAATGCTTTTGTTAACCTTGTTCGTTAAGATTTTTTAGTAACTAGAAAAAAGAGAAATAGTGCTATTGTGTTACGGCAAATCGATGCGAAGGGATGAATTTTCTGTAATTTTGTTTGGTGAGTAGGATTTCCGGCGACAATACCCGTTTCATCCTCTCAGATAAAATCAACACTTACCTTAGCTTCTTGCTGCGTTTTGTGAGACAGCCGTTTATTCTTCTGTATTATTGCTGAGTAGTTGCTTTCACTCTGAAAACATATAAAAAGTGGTGAAAACGATATCAAACTACAAAACCATAAGTTAAAATACTAAATCAGATGTTCCATTGATATTCGCATTAAGATAACTCTAATACCTAGTTGAGGAAGTAACTTTTACCATAACAATCCCCTCCGTTGTCGATGGAGCTCATATTAGGCTCCATGACAAGATTTATGTGACAGCTCTCTATTATTCTCTATTGTGTAGACTATTGTGTAGAGCTGTCAAAAGTCTATTGTCTATACATGGACACCCGAGGGGTTGATAACATTAACCCATTCACGCCGTTCGTGATATAATACCCATTAAAACGTCATTTATTCGACAGCCTCCGTGGCGCAGTTGGTTAGACGCCGGCTGTGAAACCGCGTGTTCGATCCTCGCACCGCAACAAATATTTGTGTGATCCACAGGCATTTGTTTCGGGTCTGGGTGTTTGTGAGACCGATAAGTCTCTCTTAGTTCCTGATACCCACGACACAAGACTCGATCTTAGTGTGGAGTCAGGACTATGTATGTGACTGTTGAGTGTACTAAATATATAAATATATATGCAGTATGACGGAAATGAATAGATAAATATATGCAGTATGACGTAGACGATTGTCCCTTGCCACTTAAACTTCCAACAAATACCGGCGCATACGATTACACCTTCATGTTTCTTATAAAGGATCTTATGCTCTACCATATAATACAAGTTGAATTAAGATCCCCTTTTTGAAGTTAGTTAAAAATAGCAGACAATGACGCAAGTTTTATCAATCGCGCAGACACTGCAGAGTTATTTACAACAATTACAACATAAATTTTACGACATTAATTTTACAACACGCCACAAGAGGACAATGTAAAGATAATGCTCAAACAAAACGTAATAAGCTTCATAAAGTCTTAGGATTAGGATAAAATGTGTAAATTTTCCACCAGTTTTACAGAATTCTAGCGTCGCGTACGACGGTTATTATTCGACCGGATAGGAATGTCCTATAGCTTTAGAATCTAAATATTAATTAATGAATAGGTACACCCAAGTCACATACATAGTCCTGACCCCACATTAAGATCAATTAAGTATTTTGTCTTTGTGCGGGGATCGATAGCGGAGTCTCATTTCAGCCGACGTCTAACCAACTACGCCACGGAGGCTGTCAAAAATAATAAAAGCTGCTCTATCCTACAAAATCCGTTAATGCTATTTCGACAGAATGCGTATAAAATAATGTATAAAATCAAACAATTAAACCTGTCTGCTCGAAACCTAGGGTTCCATTGACTAATTTAATTCAATAAGGGGCTCCCATTCTTTTTCAGTCCGCGGCGCACTTACCTACATGTTTAGTATTTTGTCTCGGCGCCCTAACCTATCTATCTTGTCGAAATAGAAAGCTATAATAATTAGTTAGGGAATTTGATTTGTACCTACAACTCACCCTTGTCAAGTACTGTCTCTTCTCGAGCGTCTCCAGCCGTTTCTCCATATACGTGAGTTTGTTTTTAAAGTCGTCAGCGATGCAGCGGCAGAGACTCAGCGACTCGCCGAATATGCGCATCTTGCATTTCAGCTCTTCGAAATCGTTGCGGAATCTGGGATGTGGAGTATTGGGTTTAGTGACATCTTTTGGCACATTTATTAAAGATAGAAGACTAGGTTAGAGCGACATCTAGTGGCTACTTTACTAATTATAAAATAAATTCAGTATAGCGACATCTATTGACGCACGTACTAGTAGTCAGGTATGTTAATACAGCGACATCTGTTGGCTAGTTTGCTAACTAAAGTAAATAGGAGACAGTGACACCTATTGGTAGGTTTTTAAATAAAAAATTGGTACAGCGACATCTATTGTTACACCTGTCAACTAAAATTTGGTACAGTGATATCTGTTGGTAGATTTGTAAACTAAGATAGAAATGTAAACAGTGACATCTCTTAGCAGGTTTGCAAGTCATTGAAAGTTAAGTACAAAGACATCTATTGGTAGGTTTGTAAATTATTGCATTATTGGTTAAATAAGTAACAACTAGTAAAAATTAGCTAAATAACAAAACTAAAGTACGTTGTAATAACTGGTATTTTATCTTTAAATATATATTTTTATCTTTCGTAAAGAAACATGCACAATATTACTTTAACTTTTTATTTAATTAATACATTGAAATAATACACGTTTTTTGGATTCATTTTTATGTTTGAGATTTTTAGTTTAAGACTTAATCATTGTTATAACGTTATATTCGGATTATTTTGATATTTATCCAGAAAATTACATTTAAAATTAGAAACTAAAACTAAAATTCTTATTACAAAACCTTCCAATAGATGGCGCTACTAAAATGTTTCTGCCCATATATTTCCAAAATTCGCTATAAGAGCTTTAAAACTTGATTTATATGTAATGCACGTGCCGTCTAGACAGAGTATCGATTGACTATTGTCTAAACACTCGACACAATTATGCTGGCTTGTTGAATCTCTTATTTATTATCCACGCACCGAAACAAATATTTGTGTGATACATAGCTATTCGTTTCGGGTCTGGATGTTTGTGAGACCGAAAAATCTCTTGTAACTTCTGATACACAACACAAGATTCGATCTTAGTGTGGGGTCTGGACTATGTGACTGTTGGGTGTATTTATTTATTATTTATTTCCTATACATAGTCTTTACTGAATACTGTTATTGTAATAAGCGAAAATAAATAAAAGCCAATCCTTCACCTTGATATAGAAGAAGAAAGCGATTGATTAGACGTGGAAGTCGATACATCTGAAGTGGAGACCCTTGGCGACATGAAGGTAAGCTCATTAGGTGGTTTAGGCATCGCCCTGGCATGCTCCTGGCTGACTCGACCGCTGCTACACGAAGACTCTTCATCGTTCTGCCTAATGCCTAGCTTCTTGTAGCCTATCTTTTTCATCACTTACAATTTTGATCTTGAAATTTTTGACAGAAATTTTGAGTGACAGAATTGTTTTAGCATGTTGGTATGACGCTTCACGCTGGTAGCCGTATTAAGGAATATTAGGGGAGGTTGTGGGTATTACCCCCTATGTGAATAATAGGAGGTAATGAGGGTGTATTATACTTTTTGGTTATTTTTAATTTCAGTTTACGACTGCCTCGGTGGTGTAGTTGTACTACGGTACGATTACAAAGCTGAGGTCTCGGGTTCGAATCCTGGGTCGGGCAAAATGATGTTGGGTTTTTCCATTTATTATCAGCCCGGATTCAGGAATTTGTGCCCGATATGGAGGCCCGAGGGGACTTAAAATTTACCTCTATAGGGTATGTAGAGCGCCGAATGTCCATCCACAGAATAGTTGCACTACCACTATACTTTTATTCGACCGTTTTACAAATATTTCCAAGTCATATTTTATGTGTATCGGGTCCATAAACCTTTTATTAGGAGGCAAAGCGTTTCAATTACCATCATTTGTGGCTTAGCCTGAATCCAAGCAATAGGCGACATAAAGAAAAAAATAAAATTCTAAGAAAGGAAATTCAAAAGTATATTTGTGAAAGATCGATTTATTTCAATTATTTAAATCCTAATTATTGTGATAATTAGAAAAAAAAATACGTGATACATACATTTACTTATTGTATTTATAAAAAATCTTATATTTATGTAATACATATTAAAAAATACCAATTAAAATTAGAAAGTCGACCATATCGGAAACAATATATCCAAAATGGTCAAATGTCTAATCGCAGTTTTTCTTATATAAAAACAATTATTCTTAATACAAGCAAGAGAAAAACAGAATAAAAAAATAATACTTTACATTGTGGCAGTATGTTTCGTGTCCTTTAGCGAACTTAAAAAATACATAAAAAACCTGTTTAATTAAAACTACCTATTTACAGATAACAAAAGAAAAAGTTCGTTGATAAAAACATAATAAAAATATGGTTTTTTTTCGGTAACTTAGGAACAGGAGCTAATTTTGTACTGTTCTCTTTTATTTCTTATGGCACGACAACTCCATACAATGTTACCAGTTAAAAAAATGTAAATTACTTTTTGCCCTCCAAGCATTTGCAGTTGGCACTATGTTTGTGCTTTCCTACAACATCAGTAAACGAGGGGTTGAAGGAGACCTCAGGGGCTACGACTTGGGGGCTGGTAATGGTATCTGAAGTTTGGTAAGTAATGTATTGAGGCTTAGTCGTATAAGTCACCAGTTTCGGCTTCGTCGTAAAAGTGAAATACTCTGGCTTTGTCGTAAATGTAACTATCTCAGGCTTGGTCGTGTAAGTAAAGTATTCAGGCTTTGTCGTAAACGTAACTATTTCAGGTTTCGTTGTGAATGTGACGATTTCGGGCTTGGTGGTGTAGGTCACGTATTTGGGCTCCGTCTGGAAGACTTTCTTCTCTGAGTAGGTCGCGCTGAAAGTGTTGGTGATGGGTTTGATGTCGGTGCCGAAGTTCAGGCCGACTTGGGACTGTCCAGAGCTGCCAGCAAGCTGGGAGAACTGTCCAAAGCCTTTGGAGACTCCCTCTCCAAGAACGCCGTTGACAGCGCCCTTGATTCCACTGGTGAAGCCTCCAGTGGCGAACTGGCCGAATTGCTTGGATCCTCCGCCGCTCACTTGAGTGAATTGTCCAAAACCGTTGGCCAAGCCTTCTCCAGATCCTGTTTGTGTGGCTCCAGCCTTACCCCCTGAGAATTGGCTCGTGTTGGAGGTGTAGGTTGTAGTGATAGTCTTAGGTTTGGTTTCGGTTCCAAAGCTGAGGCTACCTTCAGAGAATTTTCCAGTTCCGAATTGTGTGACTCCTTGTCCAGAGATCTGACTCAGTCCTTGTCCGGTAATTTGACCAACACCCTGTCCAAGGATTTGGCCAATACCTTGGCCGAATTTGACACCTTCGCCACTCAATTGTCCGAAGCCGAGACCCTCGCCTCCACTGACCTGGGCTCCAGAGCCTTTGGTTCCAAATTGGCTGTTGGAAGTGTAGGTAGTTGTAACAGTCTTCGTCACTGGCGATTTAGTTTCAGTGGTGAATTTTCCAGTTCCAATAGTTCCGATCTGACCAGTTTGACCAAACTTGGTGGATCCTCCGCTGACTGTGAACTGGCCAAAGTTGGCTCCACCACCGCTGGTCACCTCTTTGACTCCAGTATTCTTGATGCCGCTGTATTGCGTGGTCTTAGTTGATGTGACTTGGGTAATCTTGCCCTGGGTAACCTTGGTGTATTTGGCGAAACGCACGCTTTCGATGAGACCGATGGCCCATTCGTACCATTCGAGGTCGAATTTGTAGAAGCCGGCGATCTGGTTGCCGATCTGGCAGCCTGGAATGGGAAAATGGGATATTTAGTAATATATTATAATAGGCTATTGTATTGAGATATTTATTATGTTGATGAAATTTATGACCATTGAAGGCAGGACTATGTCTAACATTTTTATATATATTATTTATTAGGAGACTGTCCCGCAATCACACCGCCACTGCAATTCCTATAAGCCAGGATCAACAGCGCGCATTGTAATGACACTGAGCATTGAAGCTCAGCGAGTCTCCGGGAATGTCTAACTAGGCTTTAACCCGCAACGAAATCAATCACAAAGCTAAATTAATAGGAGGAGTTGGAAATAATATATTTATTAGTAAAACCCACCAGAATCCCAGGAGTATACACCTCGGAGAACGAAGGGAGAGTCACCGGTTGTGCAAGCCATGGCGCTTCCAATATCAACCTGAGGAAAAAACAATATTAATTGTAATAAATTCTTTATGTTTACTGATGGTAGGTCTTCATGTGTGAGAGGCCGCCTGGGTAACCACCGCAATTTCTCCAACAAACAGCAGTGAATGCACTGTTGTGTTCCGGTTTGAAGGACATTGTAGCCAGAGTAACTACTGGACATATTGAGACTTAACATACGTCTCAGGATGGCGAGTGCAGTGGAATGCCAAGCATTGCTTTGTCATTCATAGTGTTTGGTTTTGCTACAGTCCATGATCGCATACCATCACGCGAACGGCATATTCGTCTCGCAATTCACCGCAATTAAATTGAAAATTTAGTTCAACTTCTCGATTCTTTATTCCTCTAAATCCAGTAATCATACCTTGCAGATGTTATTAAGCGGGTTGGTAGGCTGCCCGCAGATGCAGCTGTCCTGGTCATACTGTTCCAGCAGGTGAGGGTATTCGGAGCTCAGCTTGGCCTGGCATTCTCCAGGGTTGATTAAGGACACGTTCATCGCGTGCATGATGGCTCCAGAGAGATGAGCTGTAGAGGAACCAGAAGTGAGCAACTTGGTATATAAAATAATCTATACATACAGGGTATATCAAGACTGCGACCGAAAACGAAGCCAGGTAATAGTATTAGTGACTTCAGACACAATGCAAGTAAAAAAAATTTTTTTGTTATTTTTTACATAACGGCGTGTTTGGGTGATAAATAAAAAGTTTTCCTAAAATAATGATGTAGACCACTTTATTTTTAAACACTCAATGGTACGAAAGGGTTTAAATTATAATTTTCGCAAAAACTAGGTATTTACCACTCAAACAAGATTTTCGGTCTCACAAACACCCAGGCTCGAAACATATACCTGTGGTTCACATAAACATTCGTCTCGATGCGGGAATCGAATCCGCGGCCTCTCGTTTCATACCCGTCGTCTAACCAACTGCGCCACGAAGTCTTGGTATTGTTAGCGTCAGGATTATGTTATTGTTGGGTGTATTTATTTAATATACATACATAAACTCACGCCTTTACCCAGAAGGGGTTGGCAGAGGCGCAACTAGGACACCCACATTTCGCCTTGTATGTTCCGTCCCATGATGTGATAGGGGGCGAGCCTAACGCCATATCGGGCACAAATTCCTGACTCCTGGCTGATAATGAATAGAAAAACACAATATCACTTTGCCCGACCCGGGATTCGAACCCGAGACCTCAGCTTTGTAGTCGTACCGTATTACAACTACGCCACCGAGGCAGTCAGTATTAGCATCGAGGCAGTATTTATTTAACATAATAGTGAATTTATACTCGACCTGGGAACGAAACCCATGATATCACAACTCACAACCATAGATACTACAACTAAAACCGGCTTTTGTGAAACCATATTTCCCCAATACTGATCCATATACATTATGTCGTAAACCATCCTATATTCAATAGACATTGCGACATCGTTGCGGCAATTTTTTGCAAGATATTAGGATTCCAGCGGTCACTTCACACTGATCTAACAAACACGAAATATTGACAAGGTCGGCCGTTTTCACACCGTGGCGAACAAAAGCGAAATATTGGCGATTCTTTTTACACCGTTGCGAGAAAATTATATTGACAGATTACTTATTGCCATTCATCTTTCTTAAAATAGAATTGATTACAATGCAACTGATGGTAAGTGGAATGTAGTTCGTTAATAAGAGATGGTTTTCTCTCAGTCGATATAATTATGCCGGCCTAAATGTATAACATTTGTCGTTCATTAATTCTTTACACCTATTTTTTTATATCTTGTGTTTCTTTGTAGCATTTCAAAGCGTTGTTCATTTTGATAGCTAACACATCTGCTTATATTTTAATAAGAAGATCACTCGCTAATAAGTGTCAAGACTTTCCATAAAGAGAAGCAATACTACCAGACATTTTACCACGCACTTCAAGGCACTGCGCTCACACCGAGACATTCTTCAAGTCACTTCATGCCTAGTAATCTTATAATGTTGACTCATATACGCCACATAATTTGTCCAATGGCGAGAAATCTATCAATATATTTTATGCTAACTAGGCGAACTGCAATTGCTAGTGTAAATAAGCACATTATCAACTTTAACCCTTTTTCTTAAGTAAATTCTTCAAGTATTGTATTTTAATGTTCGTCAAAAAACACGTAACGCTTACACTTCGGTGTGACTGTCGGTCTAAAAGGTCGTCAATTCTTAAATCAATACAATTGGGAATATATTATAATGAGTGACTGAGCCGAGACCTCGGAATGTAATATAATATGTTCGTATAAATGCGTTAGAATAACATACGACAGAAAGCTGAATACAACTAAAATATCAAAATATGAGCGTTAAAATTGATAAAATTCAACTTTTAATCTCGGTATTTTTGAATAATCAAACTTATTTTTTGAATATTTGAATTTAGAACGCACATTTTGATAGATTAATTTAAATAATTTAGCAAAGTTGATTTTTTTTAAGTTACCGTAGCTCGTAAATATCTAATTGACTTAAGTAACTATAATACGGCAAAATAATTGTTATTGACAATTTTAGCGTAATATTTTATTGTTGTGTAATAATTATTAAGAATTCTTACTTCGTCTATATCACAGTAGCTGTATTAGTTATCCACATTGATTAATTAAAAAAATTGTGGTATTAAGGCATTTCCATAAGATTTTCGAAGTTATGTGTAGTCTTCCAAACGCGTTAGCCAGCGTGGACTCAAAGGCTATAAATAAATACACCCAACAGTCACATACTTAGTCCTGACCCCACACTAAGATCGAGTCTTGTATCGTATCAGGAACTACGAGAGACTTTTCGGTCTCAAAAAGCCCAGACCAGAAACAAATGCCTGTGGATCACACAAACATTTGTCTCGGTGCGGGGTCGAAGCGGCCTCGCGTTTCACAGCCGGCGTCTAACCAACTGCGCCATGGAGGTTGTTGATTACGCATATAATGACAGTATGATAATGTAGTGATCTCATACGCATATCATCGAAATGCCACAAGTCGCCACTATGTTAATTTTCACATAAATGTTAGTTAAGGACGAGTTTATTAACTGCGGGGTCGTTTAACGTTTCCTGTTTATACCGGGTATATCAAAACTGCGACCGAAAACGAAGCCGGGTGGTAGTTTTAGTGGTTATAGACACAACGCAAATAAAAACTTCGCAAAATAAGCGACAGACTTTTTTTTGAAATTTTTTTAAATCATCGTGTTTGGATGGTAAATACCTAGTTATTGCGTAAATAGTAATTTAAAACCTATCGTAACGTTGCGTCTAAAAATTAAAAAGGTGTACATTATTATTTTAGGAAAACTATGTATTTATCACCCAAATACGACGATAAGTAAAAAAATACCAAAAAAAAGTTGACGATTTTTTATGCGAAATTTTTAGTTGCATTGTGTCTGAAGTCACTAATACTACCACCTGGCTTCGTTTTCGGTCGCGGTCTTGATATACCCTGTATTATTAGAGCGACTTGATTTGTGAACGGAAGGTACTGGGTTCATAGGTGATACACTTTCAAAGAGCGTATTCCCACAATGGTTTCTTAGATTTACGCGAATGTTACACATTGAAATAAAACATCAGACAGTCCGCCCCGTGACCACGAAAGCTGTAAAGCAATCGAAACGTCGGGAAGTTAAAAAATGTAAAAATTAAACCAAATCGCGATAAAATCCGTAAAAAATAGTTTTATTTCAAAGCGTATTCCCACCTTAAAGGCTCGCGACGCATCTCCATGCCCCATAATATTGCTATGTTCATGGGCGACGGTGATCACTTACCATAAGATGAACCGTATGCTCGTTTGCCTCCTATAATATATAAAAAAATGACATTTAGGTTGTCCAGGATCTAAACTTGAAGCGGGCGATAGGCTTCCGTATTTTGAGATCAAAATTTTGGCGAATTTTGATGGTATTAGTCGCACCTTAGTCCGCCAACCCGCACTAGGCCAGCGTGGTGGACTATATGGCCTAACCACTCTCAATCGATTCTCTCGATTGTAGAGAAGACCCGTGCCCTGCAATGGGACTTATATGGGCTGATATAGATAGATAGATATAGATAGTAGCAACTTTGGGAAAACAAGGATGGCAAGCGCAGTGGAATGCCAAGCATTGCTTCGTAATTCATGGTGTTGTTTGGTTTTGCTACTGTCCATGAGCGGTCGTATCGCTTACCATCAAACGAATGGCGTGCTCGTGTCACATTACAAACAAAAATGCTATAAAAATGTCAAGACTTTTAGCAGACAAAGCCGGGATAAATTGACAATCTTTAGCTTTCTTAACCGATCATAAGGCGTTAATATTATGCAATATTATGGAAGATACGTAATGGTATGCGTATAGTGGGAATCAGCCAGAAATACGTCGAACCGGTATATGTATGGTTGGCAAAGAAAGCCAATAATTTATTGGATATTTCTTTAAAAAGCCAAAACTATAAATAAATTCATCCAACAGTCACATACATAGTCCTGACCCCACACTGAGATCGAGTCTTGTGTCGTGGGTAAGAAGCTACGAGAGACTTATAATAAGAGACCAATTAGACTTTTGATACGTTTTGTTTTTATACACATGGCAATGCAAACAGGTGACCTGATGGTAAGTAACTCATGAACATCCATAACGCTTGGATCATGGATGTGTTGGCCCATCAGATCGGGAGGCAGGAAGGAACAAGGATGAGAAGACGAAAGAGGTATTGAGCATCCAGTAATCAAAGGCATTTTGCCAACACAGCCTTTGGAGTTGGTTAGACGCCGGCTGTGAAACGAGGAGTCGCTACGATCTTAACACCGAGAAATGTTTGTGCGTCCTATTTTGAGGCGTGAGACCGAAAATTCTCGTAGTTTCTGATAGTTCACAAGTGCATCTTAGCGTGGGGTCTGGACTATGTGACTGTTATGTGTATTTACGTGCAGTTTTATATTAATGTTCAAAATTCTTACAGCCTTCTTCATAGACAGTTTTAAAACCTATTTATTGAATGTTTTGTCCCGTCGAACGACATTTGAATTCAGTTTGAGCGAAGAGGACAAAACATTCGATAACTGAAATAGGTATTAAAACTGTCTACGAATGAGGCCTTTAGTTTTTGATACACGACTCAAGTCTTCGATCTTGTGGAGTCACGACTATGTATGTGACTGTTGTGTGTTTATTTTAGAGCGAATTTTATATTAATTTTTAAAATTATTAACCGGTGTATACAATGCTCCTTATACGGGCGGACACAAGACAAATAGTAGTAAAATAATAGCAAATTATAGGTTAATAAAAACTCCATATGTATTGATGTTATTCTCGCTGTTTTGTATGCAAATTGACATAGTGCCGAGCGCACGGCCTTCGCAACGATACAGGTTTTTTTAATAGCAATTTTACGTTTTCTGAACGTTTTAGTGGAATCAAATATCGTTTGTTTTTTTGTGAGACATTAAAGAAGTGTATAAATAATGTCCTTCGAAAAAAGCTTAGAAGCAAAGTCAACATGTGATTTTGATAATATTCTATACTTTATATAAGCTTTTGACACTCATGTAAGCGTTCAAAAAAATAAACTCTACATATGAAGTATACAATATACCGGAAATAATTTATCCAGCAATTACTTATTAATTATTAACATTAAGTAAATGGATTTTTTAAACAAAATAGACGTATGTTTGATATCCAACACTTTTTTGCGTACAGTACATTCGACAATGACCTAGAAAGATCGAGATTCAAGACGTTTACGCTTTCTTTCCAACCGATTGTCCAGTTCTGAGTGCAGCGCCAAAACCACGAGTTATATAAACTTCATGCGTGTTCAATTAATGGCTAGCGGGAGAAATTTGGGTTCAACTCATAACATTACATGTTTATATACCGGGTATATCAAGACTGCGACCGAAAACGAAGCCTGGTGGTAGTTTTAGTGTTTACAAACACAATGCAACTAAAAATTTCGCAAAGAAAGTGACCGTTTTTTTGCAATTTTTAAAAAATCCTCGTGTCTGCGTGCTAAATACCTAGTTTTTGCGAAAGTAATTTAAACCCTTACATACCATTGCGTCCTTGAAAATATAATTGTGTGCATCATTATTTTAGGAAAACTATGTATGTAAAACCAATACGACGATGAGTAAAAAAATTCAAAATAGAAATTGACGATTTATTTGCTAGCTTTTTAGTTGCATTGTGTCTGAAGTCATAAATACTACCACCTGGCTTCGTTTTCGGTCGCAGTCTTGATATACCCGGTATATATTTAAACGGCCTATGTGGCGAAGGTAGTAGTTCGGGAGGATTACAGCGCTGAGGTCTCGGGTTCGAATCCCAGGTCGGGAAAATTGATATTGGATTTTTCTATTCAATATGACGCAGTGACAGCGTCCGTGGCGCAGTTGGTTAGACACCGGCTGTGAAACGAGAGGCCGCGGGTTTGATTCCCGCACCGAGACAAATGTTTGTGTGAGCCACAGGTATTTGTTTCGGGTCTGGGTTTTTGTGAGACCGAAAAGTCTCTTAGTTCCTAATACCCACGACACAACACTCGATCTTAGTGTGGGGTCAGGACTATGTATGTGACTGTTGGGTGTAATTATTTATTTATTCTTATACATAGGGACACACAAACACATTTGTATGTCACTATGGCGGGGTTTTACCATCGTGGACGATAGCCGTTTACACACAAAAGCTTTTTGTGTATTTTCTATGGTATTTCACAAAATATTGACCTCACCTTTTATAAGTTGTTTTGCAAAATCCATACGTAAATAAATAAATAAATATTTTTGCATAAATATGCCAACGGCTGTACGTAATAGTGAAATCTTTCGAGACGTTTTGCCATGCAATTGTCGACCTTAATACGACGGCGTAAGTGCTCAGCAATTTGGGATGTGACAATTAATTTAGCAAACAAATATCGACTCTATTTGCATTGCGTAAGATTGTGTTTACAGTACATTTGACCATGGAGTTGTTAGAAGTTGTATTGACCCTTATAGAGAAACATCTTAGAGTCCCCAAACACGTATTATAGCAAAGCAGATATTTTGAGGATTCATAGGATTCCTATACTGTACTGTTCTGTATAAGCCCATATACGTCCCACTGCAGGGCACGGGCCTCCTCAACAATCGAGAGTACGATTGAGAGGGTTAGATATAGTCCACCACGCTGGCCTAGTGCCAGACGGACTTTACATACCATAGAAATTATTACAAATCGCTATGGTATGCAGGACTCCTCACGACGTTTTCCTTCACCGTTATAGTGCGTGGTGATTGACTATCAATACACACATGACTCCGAAAAGTCAGTGGTGCGCTGGGATTTGAACCCGCGACCATCGTGAACACGCACTTTTCTGATTCATGTACTTAAATTATATGAATACTGAATAACTTCATCAATCTCTTTATGCCTTCTCGTCGGTTCAGGGTACTTTTGACCTGGCCCTTGTTGAGGGTATCACCTACTTGGATGGTGCAGGTTCGGTGAGGTCGACCCCTACTCAAACTTCCATGCACTATGTGACAGTTGGCTGTCTTCTTCTATTTTAGCAAACATCAATAATTTTTCTTCCATCTATAAAAAAAGAAAACCACTCACCTTGAAGCACAGATTTCCCCCATCCAGTAACAACACACTCTCCAGCACCATTGTAGAAAGCGTCCAGAGTGTCAGTGGAGCTGGGCAGGCATATAGGCTGGATGTTCTTCGCGAATCTTAGGTTCTCATTCAGCACCAGGATCGCGACGTCGTATTTGAGGCTTCCCCTCCTGTATTCTGGGTGGCGGAGGATGGTCTTCACCTGGACAATCTGGAAGGGCAGGGGTTCGTCGTCGATTCCCAGTTTCCATTCACCTCCCTTGATCAGGACGTTCTTGGCGTCGAGGCTGTGGAGAAAGAGAGGGTTTATATCTAGTCGTAAGGATATTTTGCAAGGGTTTATTAGCATTTTTTGTCCGCCCCGTGACCACGAAAGCTGTAAAGCAGTAGTTCCCAAACTTATTTTTCTCGTGGACCACTTTCAAAATTTTACTGGTTTTGGTGGACCCCCTGCTGCTACATTTCTACCACATTCTTAAAGTCGCCAAAAAAAAAAAATTGTGTCGCTTCTGAGTTCTGTCCCTATATTCCGATAGGTAAAATAAAAACGAAAAATGGTACATTTTATAACACTTTATTTATTAAAAGAATAGAATTAAAAGAAAAAAATAATAAGGTAATATAGGTTCAGGTCATAATTTTAATTAATGGGAAGGATGTATTTGATGGAGTGTCAGCAAACGATCAATGTTTGGCTTTATTTTTGTGAGCAATAACCGCAAATCCCCCCGCTCTGTGATGTTTAATTTGCTCCTTTTTTTTGTTAAGAGATTTGTAACGGCACTAAAACTCCTTTCGACAAGGTATGACGAGGGAAAAGCTATTAAAAATTTCCTTGCGATTTCCCACAGTCCAGGATATTTTTCGGGTATTTCTGCTTGCAGCCAAAATGTTTGGTAGCCTTTTCTAAATTTCACCTTCAGCTCCTCATTGGTGCTTAGCTCGAGCAGCTCCTCTTGTAATACAACATTGGCCACTTCCGTTTCATCAAATGGATTTATGATCCATGGTGGTATATCCATCGTCAGGATATCTTCAAACCTGGTTTTGAAGTCATCATGCAGGGCATTTAAATGTTGACTGTAGGTATGGATATCCTCATCAATACATTCTACCTGCGACAAGTTTGGAAATTGAGAGAATTCGCGCCGACTAATGTTTTGCTTCATAAATTTCAATTTCCCAAGAAAAGCCGAAATTATCCCCTTTGTTTTTATTAAATTCAGGCTGTCCCCTTGTAACTGCAAGTTAATATCATTAAATTTTTTAAACAAATCTGTCAAATACGCAATGTCTGCTTTGAGTTTGATCAAGTTTTCTTTTAAATCTGGATCTCTACTTTCTAGGAACTCTAATACGGAATCGAAAACAGAGTAAAATCTCGTTAAGCATGCACCTTTCGACAACCAGCGTACTTCAGTATGTAAGAGCAGTCGTTGGAAGTCTTCATCATTTTCGTCGCACAATTGAGCAAATAAACGCGTATTCAATGCATTGCTTCTGATTTTGTTGACAGCTTTTATTACAAAATGAAGAGATTGGTTCAACCTGTCACTTAAATGTTTTGCCACAAGATGTTGTCGGTGGATTACGCAATGAATAGCTGTAAGTCCTGGTATAATTCTTTTGAGATGACTTATAAACCCACGATATCGCCCGACCATTGCAGGAGCTCCGTCTGTTGCCACTGAAATAATGTTTGTAAATGGAATCGATTTTTCCGTGAAAAAATTACTCAGGACATTAAATATTGATTCGCCTTTAGTATCAGTCTCCAAAGTTCTGGCAAATAGCAATTCTTCGTGAATTTCTTCCTCCATAATAAATCGGACATATGCCAATAATAATGCTTCATTACCGGGTAACGTTGACTCGTCCAGTTGTATAGAAAAATGATTTTTTTGCAGATGATTGCACAAAAAACTTTCGATATCAGAGCTCATTTCATCAATGCGTCTTTGTACAGTATTGTTACTTAATGGAATTCTTTTTAGTACGTCAAACGGAGATTTGTGCAAAACAGTTTTTAAAACCTCTTCAACAGCGGGTAAAATTAATTGTTCTCCGATAGTGTGTGGTTTTCCAGATTTTGCTATAAGTAATGAGATATTGTAAGATGCCCGCAAGCCATCATCGTTACTTTGAGATGTTGAAGCGAACATACTGTGCATGGTGGGTCTCTTTTCATATTTTTCCTTCAATGTTTGAAAATATTTTAAATCTTTACCTATTTTATCAGTATGACACCTTTTTAGATGATCTTCGAGCTTTGATGGTTTCATAGAGTCATTGCTCAAAACTTTGTTGCATAATAGGCACATGGGCAACTGTTTGTCTGCCTCTGATGGAACAAAACCATATTTCAAATAATCGACACTATATTGTCGACATTTTTTCTTTGCTGTAGCCATGTTTCGTGTCAGTTACCTTACCTGTAAAAAAAAATGTTTTAGTAACCAAGTTTTTTTCTGAATATAGGTATCACACCGCAGCCTTTGTCAGCACGCGGAAATAGAATTACGGCTTGTAAAGGGACCAACTAATAAACCGCTAAGACAAATACAGACGTTTTCACAAAACGGTATCAATTTTAAAGTACCTAATTTACCACTAATTTTTAATAGTACAAATAAAAATTGGTGTACTCAGTATCGAATACTGATCATATTTGTGTAGGAAAAAATAAAAGTCGAAATCTCAAAATTCCATAAAAACGATAACTAACATTTCATCAAATCAATGAGTTCACGCGCTCCGTGTATTTGCGTATTTTTTGTCTGCGGCTTCATTGTTAAAACGCACATTAAAACGTGACAAACTGGCATCGAAGCCCAAGCCCCGCCCTTTTCCCGTCGCCCGCGCACCGCTCGCTTTTTCCGAAAAGGAATAATTTTGATAAAATATGTAGTTACTTCAAAATCAATTAGCCTCAATTAGTCAGCCTCCGTGGCGCAGTTGGTTAGACGCCGCCTGTGAAACGAGAGGGCGCGGGTTCGATCCCCGCACCGAAACAAATATTTGTGTAATCCACAGGTATTTGTTTCGGGTCTGGGTGTTTGTGAGACCGAAAAGTCTCTCGTAGTTCCTGATACCCACGACACAAGACTCGATCTTAGTGTGGGGTCAGGACTATGTATGTGACTGTTGGGTGTATTTATTTATTTAATATAAAATGATTGTGAAATTACTGTTTTATAAAACTAGTAGTTATTTGCAAGAAAAATTACAATATTAATTGCTCTGCAATATTGCTTATTCGGCCTTTTTAGAGAGGCAGTGCTTCTCTCGTGAAAAAACAATGGAATAAAACGTGCTGTGTTTGTCTTCAAATCGAAAGAGGACAATTAAAATATCTGTAAGTTACTAAGTTACCTATCTTAGATTATATACACGTCTAATCTACCTTACCTATCTATACAAGCAGTTGTGATCAACCGACTAGTACACGGAAACAAAATACTTAAGTACTATAACAAAAAAAAGGTAGGTACTTACTTTTCTCCGGCACTAGCAAACACTGATATAAATTTTCTCACACTTTTTTTCGAAATTCCGGAAACAAATGAATGAGTTTGCCTTTGGCATCAAGTATTTATAGTGGTGATCAAGTTCATGTCTGAACAAGCATTAAGCATTGTCGGGCGGATAGCGCTTTGCAAGTCTGTACACGAAATTGTACGTAATATCGAATACGCAAGTTTGGACAAGTAACAATCGCTTGCCTTATTAAAATATTATCTACTTAGTTAGGTACTTAAAACAATGTAGGTAGGCCCTTATAAAAACTATGCTTACATTTATTTTTGCTTTTACTATCAAAAGCAGATAAATTTTCGTGGACCCCCATTAACATCTTATGGACCCCCATATTTTGTTCACGCTTACGTAGACCCCCAGCAAGTCTCCCGTGGACCCCTGGGGGTCCACCTGGACCACTTTGGGAATCACTGCTGTAAAGTAATCGAAACGTCGGGAAGTTAAAAAATGTAAAAATTAAACCAAATCGCGATAAAATCCGTAAAAAATATTTCAAAGTTTTATTTCAAAGTAATGAGTTTTAATTAATAGATTGACAATACATTATAAATATTATAATTAACATTAATCAATGGTTTTTGCCAAAACATCGGTTAATTTTGGACCGAAGCTACTAAAAAACCACGCCCACCAACCATATTGAATAAAAACCACCCAGTAAAAGAATAAAAATTAATTTATAATGTTCTTTTAGTTCCTGTAAATGTTAGGCCTGGTAGATTTTTAACCGACTTCAAGGTGTTCTCAATTCGTCGGTATCTTTTTTTTTATCGGACATGTCAAGCATCATAAGCTTATTTTTGTGAAGCTCACCCATCAACACACGATGCAGACGTGATCACCACTTCAGGTCTGGTGATGACTCCTCCACACAGCAAGCTCTTGTTGGTCTGCAGCAGCACCATCGCCTGCCAAGGGATCTCGGCGAAGTCTACCTCCAGCTCGTTGCGGTTACCGTAAGGCTTTTGCGGCTAAGGGAGAAAGGGTAATTATTGACATCTCTTTTACTCTTGGGTGAAATAGGTTATTGGAACGTTGATATATCTATCTCTTTCTATTGACAGCTTCCGTGGCTGGTTGGTTAGACGCCGGCTGATAAAAGAGGCCGTGGGTTCGATCCCAGAACTGAGATAAATGTTGGTAATGCCCACAAGTATTTGTCTCGGGTCTGGGTATTCCTGAGACCGAAAAGTCTCACTTTCTGATGCCCACGACAAAAGATTTAACTGACTGTGTATCGGACTTTTGGGTGTATTTATTTATTATATCCAGTTTCTACATTGCCGGCATAATAAAGACAACCAACAAGAAATAACAATATCTTCTACCCTTACATACCATCGGGGATATGGCAACCTCGTTATTTTTTTATTGCAATGAACGGCGAGACGGGTATGCCATTCGCCTCATGGTAAGCGATATAACCGCTCATGGACAGTAGCAAAACCAAACACCACCATGAATTTAAAAGCAATGCTTCGATTCTCCACTGTGCTCGCCATCCTGAGACATAAGCTGTTAAGTCTCATTATGTCCAGTAGTTACTCTGGCTACAATGACCTTCAAACCGAAACACAACAGTGCATTTACAATGCTGTTTGTTGGAGAAATAGACATTGCGGTGGTACCTTCCCAGACGGCCTCTCACATATGAGAGACCTACCACCAGTAAAAACTTTCGTAACTTTTAAAAGTATAATGATAACCAAAGTGATTTATATCGATCCCGTATTAGGCGTGGATTAGCCTAATTTAGAATTTCGTATTAATTTATGAATAACTAGCTTCTGCCCGCAAACTTCGTCTGCGTGATTAACTTTATTTGAAATCTCCCATCCCGTCCCGTCGCGTCCTGTTATATCCCGCCCGCCCCGTTTCATTCTCACTTATGGAATGTAATCCCATACCATCCTTTTGAGTATACAAAAGTAGCAAAAATATCTGAATTTCTTCTTCATCCCACGGGAACACTAAACTTTTCGAGATAAAAAGTAGCCTATGTTACTTCTAATACCTCCAAGAATATGTGTACAAAGTTTCATGATGATCTATTGAGTAGTTTTCGCGTGAAAGCGTAACAAACAAACTTACATTCACATTTATAATATTAGTAGGGATAATTAATATAGTTTGTTTTCTACTATTAATTAATTTCGTTTTATTCAGTCCTAATGACGCCAATGATTTACGTTTGAGTAGTTTTCACAACATTGTTAATTGATGATTTATTTATGGTTGACAAATTATGGGATATCGAAATATTATGTAAAAACTGTCAACATATTATTTAGTAAAGTTGTATTAAAAACGAGAGGCCGCGGGTTCAAATTCATAGACATATTGACACAGTAACTACTGGACATTTTGAGACTTAGAATCTTATGTCTTAGGATGGCGAGCGCAGTGGAATGCCAAGCATTGCCTTGTTGCATGGTGTTGTTTGGTTTCTACTGTCCATGAGCGGTCATATCGCTTATCCTCAAGCGAATGGCATGCTCGTTTACCATTCATAGCAATAAAAAAAAGTTGATATTACATAAATTATTGAGCTTAATCTTATCAAATATAAATGCAGTTTTGGTCTGTTTTTAACTTCTCGACGTTTCAAATTTTAACAGCTGTCGTGGTTTTTTTTATTTAATAACTAATTACGGCAAACGAGCAAGCAGGTGACCTGATGGTAAATGATCACTGCACATGAACATCCAACGCTTGGATCATGAATGTGTTGCCAGCCTATCAAATCGGGAACGGTGCGGGAAGGAAAAAGGCCGTTCTAAAGTGTTACTAATTTTATAATACCTTAATTGACTGCCTTAACTGCCTCGGTGGCGTAGTTGTATTACGGTACGGTTACAAAGCTGAGGTCTCGGGTTCGATTATCAGCCCGGAGTCAGGAATTTGTGCCCGATATGGCGATAGGCTCGCCCCCTATCACATCGTGGGACAGAACGTGCAAGGCGAAATGTGGGTGTCCTAGTGGCGCCTCTGCCTACCCCTTCGGGGATAAAGGCGTGAGTTTATGTATGTATGTTAATTGATTATCTAGAAATACAAAGACACGGGTGTAGTTCAAGGCTCTCTAGGATTATTTATATTTAAATGTGGACAATTACATTGGAATTCAGACCTTGGATGAATTTTGTAATGTTTTAGGATAAACATGTTTTGTAAAAACCAATTTAATGTTTCGTAATTATCGTTGATGTATGGTGATGTCATCGTTAGGGTTAATCTCTTAATATATTGGTCCATACTATTCACTGTTGAACATAACAATCCTCGAGGATTAACAACAATTTTAAGGCGTCCAACCAACTTGAAGATTTTTGTTGTACTGGCATTACAAAGAGTAATGCTCTTGATGGAAAGTTTAATACAGTGGAGACATATCCACCGACTTGAGATGGCTTTGGTCCGAGGGCGTAGGAGAAAAATATCAAAATACACCCAAAATTCACATACATAGTCCTGACCCAACTCCAAGAGTCTTGTGTCGTGGGTATCAGGAACTACGAGAGACTTTTCAGTCACATCCAGACCCGAGACAAATATCTGTGGGCTTCGCAATCATTTGTCTCGGTGCGGGGATCGAACCCATGGCCTCCCGTTTCACAGCCGGCGTCTAACTGCGCCACGGAGGCTGTCAAAAAAAGTTTGGACGCCCTGATCTATACTATAAGGTATTGATTATTAAACACAGACAAATGTTCGTGCAAACAAGTATTTGTTTCTGTTTGTGAGACCAAAAAGTCTCAGTTTCTGAGCCTCATTAATCTTTTGAACCTGGACTATGTGTTTGAGTGGTAATAATAATAATAAAGTGCGTGACGGCCTGTTGGTAAACGGACCAGACGAGGCCAACATTTTCACGGTGGTCGCGGGTTCAAATCTCAGGGGACGCCTCCGAGTTTTCCGAGTCACGTGTGTATTGCTAGTCAATCACCACGCACTATAACGGTGAAGGAAAACATCGTCAGGAAACCCGCATACCATAGCGATTTTCAAGAATTTTTATGGTATGTAAAGTCCGCCAACCCGCACGAGGCTTGCGTTGGGGACTATATGGCCTATCCCCTCTCAATGGTCCTCTCGATTGTAGAGGAGTCTCATGCCCCGCAATGGGACGTTTAAGGGTCGATACAGAATAATAATACTCACGTTCAAAAGACCGCACTGTCCAGCTCCAGAATAGCGTTGCAAGAAGACCCTCTGTGTTGATGCGCTGTACTCATTCTCAACTCCATAACCTCCACCCTGGGAGACGGTATACCCTCCTCCGTTCTTGATGCCGTAGCCGCTGCCTTGAATCACACCTTGGCCTTCTCCTTGGATGATGGCTTGGCCACGTCCAGCCACCAGCTTCTGACCAGTACCGTATTGAACTCCCGTTCCGAAACCTAGAAGGTAGAAGCTGTTAAAGACTTTGTTAAACATTTTGGTCATAGAAAGGAAATTGAAATATTGATTTCAACTCCTCCTATTATCTTTGTTATTGTTTATCAGGCTATAATAGGACGCAATGAGTAGAATATTTGTACAATCAAGAGCTTGAGAGAACTTAAGTCCACCACGCTGGCGTAGTGCGGGTTGGACTTTACACACCATAAATTATTAGTTTGGCCAGAATTTATAGTCTTCAACATAATTTAGTTTTGTTATGACCAGTCCATGACCAATAAAACATAGCTTCAATAGATCTATTTTCTATTAAAACAAGTTAAAGATTTCTATAATATTCGTTGATAGTTCTGATAAAACAATATAATTTAACAATTTTAGCAAAATACATTGTGAAGATTTTCGCTTTTTAAGATAAGTTGCACATTTAATTCTTATTGCTATAAGGAAAGCTTATAATTGATAAGCTTTGTTATTTACATATAAAGTTTAATAAGATATTTGTTTATAAAAAACCTGTTGGCCATTGTATTCAATTATTCTTTTTGATCGATTTAATTATCATAATTAACTTGTAAAACACAATACATTTAAAATTACTGTTTTGACATCTTTATATCAAACATTAAAAAGATCGTGTGACAATTAATAGTGTTTTTATGTCTTTATGTGTAAGTGTGACAAAGCATCTTGCTATCTCTCTCTAAGAGTGCATCATAGCTTTTTGTAGGGGTAATAAACCCATGTAATTACCAATTATTTTTAATGTTAAAAGGCAGTTTTCGAGTATAATTGAATATCAGTTATAATAACTTAGTTAATAAGACCAACAGGTTTTTCTTATTTAGTAACAAATAGTGTTTTGAAGTGTGAAAGTATAGTCAGTAAAGAATAAGTAGAAATTGTAAAAGTATACATGTAGTATTCACTGTTTTAGCCAAACATCCACTATAGATGGACCTACAGCTGCGTTATTAGCTTTTGGTTGAATAGGTCGTTCTATTCTGGTAGATGGATGACCAGTGGTTGACCCCTCCGTCGGTGTACTTACGTGTGGTGGCAAGTCCAAGTATGTTGGTGACCGTGGAAAAGTTTGTATGTACTTATCTGTGTTTTGTTCTGTGGTTCTGGTGACGAGTGCCGTGTGTGTGGGCTGATGACTTAGCCTAACTACGTACCTTGGACTACTCCAAAGCCCTGGTCGGCCCCGTAGCCTCCTTGCCCAGCCCCGATACCACCTCCCTGACTTGTTCCGAAGCCGGCGCCTTGGTTAAAGCCCTGGCCCGCTCCTACTCCTTGCCCACCGAAGCCTGCTTGACCCCCTCCTACTCCTAACCCTCCTCCTTGAGCTCCAAATTCACCCTGTCCAGCTTGGCCGAAGCCCCCTTGGGCTCCAAGGCCGTTGCCTTGCGCGCCGCCGAATCCGGCACCTTGGTTTACGCCTGCTCCTTGGCCCCCAAATCCAGCCCCTTGAGCTCCTACGGATCCTAGACCCCCTTGTGCTCCGAATCCGGCACCTTGGTTTACGCCTGCTCCCTGACCCCCAAATCCAGCCCCTTGAGCTCCGACGGATCCTAGACCCCCTTGTGCTCCGAAGCCAGCACCTTGGTTTCCAATGGCTCCTTGGGCACCAAATCCTTGACCCCTAAGACCATTCTGAGATCCAATGCCTCCGCCCTGCTGAGCACCAATGCCTGCTCCCTGCCCACTAAATCCTCCTCCCTGACCTCCTATTCCGGCACCCTGACCACCTAATCCTATGCCCTGGGCTCCAATACTTCCTCCCTGACCTGCGATGCCGGCGCCCTGACCGCCAAAGCCTTGAGCTCCAATGCCGCTTTGAGCACCGAATCCTGAGCCTTGAGTTCCTATCCCCGCTCCTTGGCCAGCGAATCCAGCCCCTTGAGTTCCAACACCCGCTCCTTGGGCACCGAACCCTGCGCCTTGATTTCCTATGCTGGCTCCCTGGCCACCAAAGCCTTGTGCGCCAACGCCGCCCTGAGTTCCGAATCCAGCCCCTTGAGTGCCTATACCGGCGCCTTGGCCACCGAATCCTGCCCCCTGGGTACCTATGCCCGAGCCCTGACCGCCGAATCCAGCCCCTTGAGCTCCTACGCCCGCGCCCTGTGCTCCGAATCCTGCCCCTTGGGTGCCAATGCCTGCCCTTTGGCCTCCAAAACTGCCTTGTCCCAGACCAGCTCCTTGTCCGAAGCCACTACCTTGCCTTACGCCGACGCCTGCGCCTTGATTTACTCCTAGACCAGCTCCCTGGGTAACGCCGATACCTGCTCCCTGGGTAACACCTCGACCAGATCCTTGGGTGGTACCGAAACCAGCGCCTTGCCTAACTCCAAGTCCGCTGCCTTGCCTGCCGCGACCCCCTTGGGCTCCGAAACCTGCGCCTTGGGTACCAACTACTCCTGTGCCTCGGTTGACACCGAGACCGCTGCCCTGATTAACTCCCAGTCCACCGCCCTGTCTTGCTCCCAGACCAGCGCCTTGGTTGACACCGAAGCCCTGGCCTAAGCCGCTTCCCTGGGCTACGCCTATACCTCCTTGTCCGGGTCTGATACCAGTGCCTTGGGTTGTGCCAAAGCCACCGGCTTGGCTACCACCCAGACCGCCGCCTCTCCTCCCTCCAAAACTGGATTGGGTAACTCCAAGACCAGATTGGGTAACTCCGAGTCCACCGCCTTGTCTTCCGCCGAGTCCGCCTTGTCTCACGCCAAGACCACCCTGGTTGAGACCGAAACCGCCCTGGTTGGCGAGACCACTACCTTGCGACACACCGACGCCGGAACCTTGACTGAGTCCAAAACCAGTGCCGGTCTGTACTCCAACTCCTTGGCTGGTCAGTACGCCTTGTTGTACGCTCTGTCCAAATCCTTGGTCGTAAGCACCTTGGGTCACGCCGATACCAACGCCGCCATTTTGAACCTGTTGAATGGCACCATATAATTTTTTTTGGCTCATTTTTAAACAGAAATTGCCAGTAGAGTTGAGTAGAATGGGTTGTATTATTGTGGTATCAGCTGAGCCAAAAAATTTTTAGATTTGAATAATAATTTATAAGCCAAAAAGTGAAGTCTCTTAAAGTATGTGTTTAAAAACTTTATAACTCAAAACTGGATTAAAACCAAAAGATAAATTAATAAACCCGGGATTCAATAATTAAGGTTTAATACGTTCATAATTTAAAAAACACATAAAAAAAAAATTGTTCAAAAACATCAATCTTGAAACATAACCCAGGTAAAAATGCTCTCATCTTGGACTCACCTGTCCACCACCCTGGGTGACGACGGCTCCAACGCCCTGACCACGGCCGAAGCCAACACCTTCAGATCCAACTTGACCGACTCCAAGGCTGCCGTATCCAGGAGTTGAGCTCTGGCCTGCCCCCGGGAACCTGTTTTGGCCTCGTCCACCTATATAAGAGGATAGGTCAGGCCATTTGGACCAAATGCAGAAGCATGGATCGTTATTGGTACGGTAAAGTATATTACACCCGATGGTAAGCTCGAATCAGTTATGCAATCCTGATAGTATTCGGATACACACCAAAGATGAATCCAAAAAGATTGAATTACTATTTATTTGAAAGCTTAGGTAGGTAATTTCGATTTGAATATACAGGGTATATCAAGACTGCGACCGAAAACGAAGCCAGGTGGTAGTATTAGAGACTTCAGACACAATGCAAATAAAAATTTTGCAAAAGAATAGACATCTTTTTTTTTTTTATTTATCGTCGTATTTGGGTGATAAATACATAGTTTTCCTAAAATAATGATGTAGACCTCTTTATTTTTAAACACTCAGTGGTACTTAAGGGTTAAAATTATTATTTTCGCAAAAACTAGGTATTTAACACCAAACAAGACGTTTTTTAAAAAATAAAATAAAAAAATGTCTGTCGTTGTTTTGGTGAAATTTTTATTTGCATCGTGTCTGTAACCACTAAAACTACCACCTGGCTTAGTTTTCGGTCGCAGTCTTGATATACCCGGTATAATGACAGCCTCCGTGGCGCAGTTGTTTAGACGCCGGCTGTGAAACGAGAGGCCGTGGGTTCGATCCTCACATCGAGACAAATGTTTGTAAGGCCCACAAATATTTGTCTTGGGTCTAGGTTCTTGTGAGACCGAAAAGTCTCTCGTAGCTTCTGATACACGACACAAGACTTAATTGATCTTAATGTGGGGTCACGACCATCTATGTGACGGTTTGGTGTATTTATTTATTTATTAATTGATGTATTTTTTCTTATTTTCAGTTTTATGATTCCTTTGCCAGTCAGGCGATAATAAGAATTTCAATGGTATGTAAAGTCCGCCAACCCGCACTAGGCCAGCGTGGTGGACTATATGGCCTAACCACTCCCAATCGTACTCTCGATTGTAGAGGAGGCCCATGACTATCAATGGGACGGATATGGGCTGATACCAAGGCGATAATCAATTATAGTGACTTATAACTGCAGCTGTAAATTGTTTTTCGTGGCGATACAAAAATTGAGACGAAATCCGTTCGCTTATAAATTCAAGTTTTCTTACACAAGGATATACATTTTTGGGTCACCGTTCTTATTAAAATCGGTATAATTTAAATGCTGATAGATTCATTGTCCGCGAAATGCATCCGAATGGTCCATTTTCGTGATAATAAATAAAAGTTGCGATAGAAAATTTCAATTTCAAATCGTCTATAAATATGTCAAACGTGATTTGGTTGCGAAATACTAAAATTTATTGTGGGCCAATAAAAATATATCAAATTAGTCGAAGATGATAGATTGGCTTACGAAAAATCAATCATATTTCTGTTATATTTTATATCGTTTAATTTATAGCACGCCAAAACTCGATTTCGATTTGATTGGAATCGTTTTAAATAACGAATATTATAATATTTTAGTTTTCAAATACAAGCCACTATAAAACTTATGTGGAGTGCTATTTAACCAATCGTGGTGTCAAAAATTGACGATAATACCTAACTATTTAACATAATTTTAAACACATAACAAATACCAATTTACTTGGTGCCGTACTTAAGAAAAATGGGTTTTTCTATTTATTATCAGCCCGGAGTCAGGAATTTGTGCCTGATACGGCAATAAGCTCGCCCCCTATCACATCGTGGGATCAAACATCAAGGTGAAATGTGGGTGTCCTGGTGGCGCCTCTGTCTACCCCTTATGGGATAAAAGGCGTGAGTTTATGTATGTAAAAATTTGCTGCAGCTTACCTGTGCCGATCTGGCCGACACCACTAACGCCGATTTGTCCAACTCCTTGGCTGCCGTATTGTCCCTGGCCAGTATAGACTCCTGGAGAGACGGTCGTGGCAGGGAAAGATGGAGTTACCCTGCTGGAGACGAATGCTGGGACTGTTGGCTTCTGGGTAGTCCTGTTCGGAGAGTATTGACTTATACATTGGATGCAATAAAATAGTTTTTGGCTATATGTGATGATGTTAATGTTTTCAAGGGGATGTATGTTTAAGTTAAGGGTATAAAAGTTAAAATATGGTCTTTTAAGATATAGTGGGATGAACTTGGGATATGATACAAATACTTAGGTAATGAAACAGACCATTAATGTCTGAAATGTAGAAAGAATAAATTGTTGTAGCTATTTATGTGTATATCATATTAACTATAAGGTCTTAGGTTGATAACCTGATTGAGCAGTAAACTATGTCCGAGTTTTTCAGTTTCATAAATCTTTTATGAGCTTTGGACTCTAGTTTTGCCTACGCAGGAACTATTAAACTAATCACAAAATAAATTATTTCTTTCAAACACAGTATTCTCTATATCCTTGAAAAAGTATACCCAAAATTTCATAACAATCAATTGAGTGGCTAAGGCATGAAAGCGATACAAATAAATTCTTACCTGTAGTTAGGGAACTGAACTTCTCCAGTGGTGGGTGGTCTGGCGGTCACCGAGGGTCGTGAGTTGGTGGAAGGGCTTCCTCTGCTGTCGGGGACGTATCTGCCGTCGTTTCCTCCGAAGACTCCAGGAACCCACCTTCCGATCTGGTTGGCTGGCCAGGGGTCGGTGTAGAAGGGATCGCGGCAACACTTGCCGATGCGCCCTGATTCTATGTCCTTGCAGTCCTGTGGGAGAGGCCAGGGTTAGAAAAACATCATAAAATATTTCGTGAAAAGCATCTTATCAACTTTCGTCTTAGGATACACGGCCTCAAGTGCCTTTGCTGTCGAATTTATTTGGGTTAGTAAGATTGCTGCAGACCTAACACCCCTCCTCCTATCTGTGTTTTACTTTTTTATCTTCCTTTCCCCTTCCATCTTGAGACGCATCGAAAATCCAAGTGTTGTTAATATTCGCGGCCGACGGCAATTACTTATCATCAGGGGAAACATTTGAGGGACTTACGCCCGAATACTCAAACGCCATTAAAATATTATATTGGCATTACGCAAGTCCCGCTTAAAAGTACTGGGTAAGTGGGACGTGGGTAGTTAAGTGCAACTTAATATTTAACGGCGTTTGAGTATTCGGGCGTTATACAATAAAAAATTTTCCTCGTAAAAAATGGTATCCTATAAAGTGCATACTGCGTCTGGTAAATGCAGTCGATTATCCTACCCTCGACGGAAGAGAATTTACACGAGCAGTACCCAGTGAGCAATGAACTTGCAAACACGCACAAAGCAGTCGCAGTCTTGATATACCCTGTATATTACTAAATAAAGCGAAACTTACCGTCAAAGGCACTCTGTAAGACTCTTGCTCCCTGGTCAGGATGACCGTCGTGTTGGAGATGACACCTTCAGCGGTACAGAACTCGATGGGGGTACATTTCAGAGCGGCAGCGCAACCGGCGGGGATCTCACCTGGGTTCAAAGAAGATCAGGTATGAGGGTATTGTGAAGTTAGGTCTTAAACCAATTACGTAGTGGGGGTTGTCAATAATAAATAAAGACTAAAAAGCACATTTCTTAAGAAAGAAGGTCCTATAAATTCTAATCAACTTTATAACGCTATCGAAAATTAGCTTAAGAAGCAATGCCATTTTTAGAATTGATGGAACTATGTTTTACTTAAGTAAATAGTATAAATGAGCAGGTTTGTTCGATGTTATCATTATAACTAAAAAGAAATTACCTTAAGTAACATTTTTACTGCAACTAATTTACGTATAACTAACTATACTTTTGCAAAAAGTACTTACTTGGAGCCTGAATTGGCACGAAAGGCCTGGGTGTTGTTGGACGTGGCGAGGGTTGCCTGTTTTGGTCCAAGATCAGCTCTCCTTCAGAGTAAGGTGGCTGTACTACAGTTTCCCTAGGGATAGACGATTCAGCAACGGGGGGAAGGTATCCTGGGGCAGATGTGGACGGGACAGGGGGTAGATAAGTGGGTTTAGGGGTAGTGTAAGGACGGGGGGTAATTGGCCTTGGTGTGCTGATCGGCCTAGGGGTAGTGTAAGGACGGGGGGTAATTGGCCTTGGTGTGCTGAACGGCCTAGGGGTAGTGACGAAGGATGTAGGGTATACAGTGCTAGGAACAACATTGCTTGGGCTATTAGAGCTGTCCACGGGAGGTAGGTAAGGAATTCCAGGCTTCAACCCAATTGCACCGGGTCTGTAGACATTTTCACTGCCAGCAGCATAAGCATCAGTTTCGAAAGTTGATTGGCTAGATCCACTGGATCCATACCCCGAACCTCTGTTTACGGATGCACCAGATCCGAAAGAGTTGGATGAGAATCCTGATCCACTTGAGCTTCCAAAGCCAGATGCGAAGTTGCCTTGGCTTGCTCCTGATCCGAAGAGGTTTGATCCTTGGCTAGACCCTGAGAAGGTGGCAGAGTCAACGCCCAGAGATCCTTGGAGTCCGCTGGAGCCTGAGAGAGACGAGACTTCGATCCTGCAGCAGATTTCTGAGCGGAGGTTGCAGTATTGCTTCTGTAACAAGGTGATTTAGGTTAGCAATAGATTAGCAAATCATTAAAAGGTATTTCTAGATATCTATCAGCTTTAATTCAGCACTTGTGGGAATTTGAATGTGGTAGGAAATTGTTCTTTACTCGGTGGTGTTAAAACAGTGTTAAAACAAGAGTTTATGTATTAATTCTTAGACGTGGTTATTTTTTCCTGTGTGTTGTGAGATCGAAGTATCTCGTGGTTTCTGATACACGACACAAGAATCGATCTTAGTGTGGGGTCAGGACTATGTGACTGTTGGGTGTACTTATTATTAAAATTCGATAAGATATTTTTATTGTAAATATTTATTTGTTTTCTTAGTTTGTTAAAACTTGATTTTGTTCATGTGTATACAATAATATTATTATGATTTGCATAATGAATACAATGAAGAACAACATAGATCTGACCTGTTTAATTGATACGTAGTAATAGCTTCATCGGAAAATTAAAAACCTGTTTTGACGACTCTCTGACTTCTTATAACCATGGTTATTTTTCTCATTTCTTCTATTCCTTGGCCTAATAAGTTATTAGCTTCGTACATTATAAATAATAAATAAATAAATACACCCAACCGTCACATACATAGTCGTGACCCCACACTAAGATCGAGTCTTGGGTCGTATCAGAAACTACGAGAGACTTTTCGGTTTCACAAACACCCAGACCCGAAACAAATATTTGTGGGTCGCAAAAACATTTGTCTCTTTGCAGCGATCGAACCCACAGCCTCTTGTTTCCATCGTCTAACTAACAACGCGACAGACAGAAAGCTCTCGCGAAAGATTACCTCAATAAGAAATCCGACCGGACTAGAACCCCCTAAATTCACATTTAAACTACAGTTAAACCGTTACGTAGTTATTAAATCATTATTATAGAAAGGACTGCAACCTTCAGATGTTTAATTATTAATATATCAAATTGACAGGCCCATGTTTTTACGCAGCGCCATTTGTTCAACTCCAAATGTCAACATCGGTTTAGAAATTCGGCGTACGACCTTTGACTTCGTGTTAGTATATGTTCTTATGTATAAAGATGTTTGTATGTATGTTCGCTTATAACTCGAGAAGTATTGTTCCTATTTTCGTGAATTATTTTTTAATGTGAAGGTAGGGTATCTGGTCAGGTTTTAACTATTTTCGAAACGCAAAAGGAGTAGGTAATTGAACAATCTGCCTTACTGCCTCGGTGGCGTAGTTGCACCACGGTAGGATTACTCAGGTCTCGGGTTTGAATCCCGGATCGGGCAAAGTGATATTGGATTTTTCTACTCATTATCAGCCCGGAGTCAGGAATTTGTGCCCGATATGGCGATAGGGTCACCCCCTATCACATCGTGCGACGGAACATACAAGGCGAAATGTATGTGTCCTTGTAACACCTCTGCCTACTCCTTATGGGAAAAAGGTGTGAGTTTATACGTAAGTTTATGTTACATAATTTCTGCCGGTTTTTGGGTATGTGTATTCCATCTTATAAGAAGTAGATTTTAACGGAATCTGACTTGTAGAAGTTTTAAAATTGTTTCTTTTTAGGAGCCGGATGAAGTATCACCACATACTTATATATCGCACTGCAGGGCACGGGCCTTTTCTACAATCAAGAGTACTATTGAGAAGGGTTAGGCCATATAGTCCACTACGCTGGCCTAGTGCGGGTTGGCGGAATTTACATATTATAGAAATTGTGGATGAATCTTAAAAAATACATATTCTAATGAGAATACATTTTCTAACACTTTTCTACGCGACAGTACTTACTGTATACACAGGTGCAATGTTAAGACAAGATGTATGTCATACTTTAACTTCAGGGCAAAATTCGCAATTTTAAAACAAAATATCAACCTTAACACTTTAAAATAGAGTTTAAATTCAATTGAAATCCTTACGGATGTTTAAAGTATTGTCTTGTATTTACAATGGGAACTGAATCTTATTTTATCAAAAATAGAATTCAAATTCTATTGAAGATGGATATGCTTCAATGATTTGTGATGTGTCACATTGTTTAAAGTTTAAATATAGATTGTTAAGGTGTCTTGGGTTCGAATCCCGACAAGTCATTTTATAGAATATAAACTGGGTTCGTCTTGAAATTAATTATATATTAAATTAATATATTATAGTGCAATGTATAGCGTATTCAATGTAAATAAATAAGTAATTGTTTTACGATCGCTTCGGTGGCGTAGTACAACTACGGTATGGTTATAAAGCTGAGGTCTTGGGTTCGAATCCCGGGTCGGGCAAAGTGATATTGGACTTTTCTATTCATTACCACCGGGGTCAGGAATTTGTGCCCGATATGGCGATAGGCTCGCCCCTATCGCATCATGGGACGGAACATGCAAGGTGAAATGTGCGTGTCCTGGTGGCGCGTCTGCCTACCCCTTCTGGGATAAAGGCGTGAGTTTATGTATGTATGTATGTTTACATTGGTACGACGAAGTGACTACAATGTGCCTGATGGTAATCAGTGCAGATAGAGTTTCGCGTTTCGGGTTCTGTATATCCGGATACAATCAGGCATCATTGTATCGAGAGATGAACATCTCATGTGGATACTCTATCTGCACTGCGCTTACCATTAAGATTTTGTTGCAATTTTATTGCCATATAAAAATACTTATTATTCCTAGACATTCATATAGGTAATTATAGATTTCACACTTCGATATTAAGTCTTAATGGCGTGAAATAAACGATTAAAGTATAAAATTAATTTCTTTATCCTCCGCAAACTGGTTAATATAATACTAATTTGAGAAAAATAACAAAAAAATCAATTTATATTAATTGGTTTTGTCCTGAATTCTTCTAATATTGTCCACAGCCTCCGTGGCGCAGTTGGTTAGACGCCGGCTGTGAGAGGGTCCCAATACAGACTAATGTGTACACAAGTATTTGTCTCGGGTCTGGGTGTGAGACTGAAAAGTCTCTCGTAGTTTCTGACATGACCCAAGACTCTTATGGGGTCAGGACTGTTCAGTGACTGTTCGATATCGTATCGTATCAGCCCATATACGTCCCACTGCTGGGCACGGGCCTACTCTATAATTGAGAGAATCGATTGAGAGTGGTTAGGCCATATATAAATACATAGTTTTCCTAAAATAATTATGTACACCTTTTTATTTTTAAAGATGCAATGGTACGTTAGGGTTTAAATTAATATTATCACAAACACTAGGTTTATATTATTTACTACCCAAATACCACGACTTAAAAAAAATGCTTATAAAATCTGTCGCTTTTTTTGCGAAATTTCTAGTTGCGTTGTGCTCTTAACCACTAATGGCCTTATACATAGACAGTTTTAAAACCCATTTTAGTTATCAAATGTGTCTTTTTCACTCAAACTGAATTCAAAAGTCGTTTGAAAGGGACAAAACATTCGATAACTAAATTAGGTTTTAGAATTACCTACGAATAAGGCCGTAAAACTACCACGCGGCTTCGTTTTCGGTCGCAGTCTTGATATACCCGGTATTGTAAATTGATTCTTTCACCAGTAAATATTTAAATATTGGTGTTTTTGACTCAAGGTCGCTAAGTTATGTATAACGTGTTTTACAAGTCTTGTGTTTATGCTAATTCTAACCAACACGATTGAAGATGTCACATTAAACTGTTACGAGTTCGATTCTCAGGCAATACAGAGTACACTGATTCTTCGTTATGAGCTAATTCGCTTCACTCAGCTTTATTAAATATAACGTAAACATATTTGTGTTAAAATATATTATATTACTTGCAAATTATAACATATTAATTATTAATGGACTGCTCTCTTCAAACCGACTTGTAACTTTTGTAATAATCACTATATTGTAAACTGGTTTTGAAAAGAGCAACGCTAGAGTTTCTTGCCCGATCTTCTCTAGTGAAAACCGCTTTCCAAACCGGTGGTGGTAGAAAAAAAAAATTACTGAATCTAAATAACGTTGAACATTTCAATGGACTCAATAAATTGTTTTCATTTCATTTTCAATAATGTCATGTGCGTTACGCTTGTGTATACAACGGATAGGCATAGGTTTTCCAGTCCCGAGCCACTAATGTTTTTAAATTTAAAAATGTTATTGCCGAACCTAGGTATCAAACCCATGACCACACTATTCACATCCTATACTTATAGACCATTACAATTTACTCGGTAAAATTAACAAAAAAGTGTGAACCGAGTTCATAATAAGGATTACTATATTTTCATAACAGTGTAGTTAATTAATGATAATAAAAAAACTGAACACAATAGATACAGGACAATGGACGAGAAAAAATAGGATTATTAAGATAATCGCTTCTTCGTAGCTACGACATTGAGAAACAGTGAGGTTTGCTATAGAAAAAAATATAATGTCTATGGAATAACCTGTGAATCATAGATAATATGCCTGCTTTAATTTATCTTGTACTAACTATCCTATTTCATTATTATTATTTTTTATTTCGCGCGGCCTCGCCCACGTGAAATGATTTTCCGGGATAAAAGTTCTGCTATATATTTTCCTGGGATACAAAGTACCCTATAGCCTTCCTCGATAAATGGCCTATCCAACACTAAAAGAATTTTCCAATTCGGACCAGTAGTTCCTGAGATTAGCGTGAACAAACAAACTCTTCAGCTTTATATTAGTGTGGATTACGTATACAATTTCATGGTTTTAACTGCTTTAACTTTAATTACTGCTTCAGTGGCGTAGTTGTACTACGGTACGATTATAAAGCTGAGGTCTCGGGTTCGACTCCCGGGTCGGGCAAAGTGATATTGGGATTTTCTATTCATTAACAGCCCGAGTCAGGAATTTGTGCCCGATATGGCGATAGGCTCGCCCCCTATCACATCATGGGACGGAACATACAAGGCGAAATGTGAGTGTCCTGGTAGCACTTCTGACTACCCCTTCTTGAAAAAAGGTATGAGTTTATGTTTGTAACTTTATTTATTGCTATACTATAATATTACCTATTTTAAATATCTTGAAATTACAAATAAAAAGAAAATAAATATGAAACTTTATCCTTATTGCCAAACACGACAGGACATCTTATATCAGCCAAGTTATAAAATAAATTCTTAGGTCAGTTAATTTAACCTAAAATGTTAAAATCTCAAGTTTCCTTTGACATTAACCGATGCCGATGCTAATCTTAATTACCCAATTAAAGAATTCAGTTAAGTCATTACTTATTGCTTTAAAAGGGATGTTCATTAGACAAGACAGATTATCATTTAGGTAATATAATTGCTTATGTATCAACATTGAACATATTAAGCTACCTAAGATATTCATAATTATATTAATTTATGGTAAGCGCCATCAGCCGCATTGTAGTCACTTTGTCGTGCAAATATTGGGTTACAAATAATCTAAATGTCTTATGGATGACTAGTGACATCCCTATCTACCCCTGCAATGAAAAAATATCAGATCGATGATATTATACCATTAAAAATAATATTGCTTGTTGAAAATAAGTTGTTTTCGATTTTACTTTGTTACCTTTTTGTTTACTTTTTTGTTAATGTTACAAGTAGTTAATATAAATTTAATTATTGTGTGAAAATATATATTGTGGTTAAAGTCATTAGATGAACAGACCATAACTTCAATGCACCTGATGGTAAGCGTCATGGTAATGGTCATTACATGGAGTTCGTCGGCAGACACCCCACAGTTTTACAGACTTTACTGTAAATATACCGGGTATATCAAGACCGCGACCGAAAATGAAGCCAGGTGGTAGTTTCATTGGTTACAGACACAATGCAACTAAAAAAGTCGCAAAAATGGAGACAGTTTTTTTTTTGCAAGTTTTTAAATATCATCATGTTTGGGCGCTAAATACCTAGTTTTGGGGAAAATTGTAATTTAAGCCCTTGCGTACCATTGCGTCTTTATAAATAAAAACTATGTATTTACCATCTAAACACGACGATAAGTAAAAAAATTACAAAAAAAAATTGACGATTTTATTTTGCGAATTTTTAGTTGCATTGTGTTTGAAGTCACTAATACTACCATCTGGCTTCGTTTTCGGTCGCAGTCTTGATATACCTGGTATAAAGAGCTTTTTAATACTAAAATTATCCCCTGCATTAGCAAAAACATACAGTCTAAATACATACTCCACCTCAAATATTTAGTTGTTATAATGTCTGGATCTGAGTTCGAGATGTATTTTTGGGCACGAATGCAGCCGAGATGTATTAGCATTAGTGTTGCAAGCCGTGTCAACAACGCGGACCTCGCTGCTTCTGGTACGGTCGGCAAAATACGTGACATTTGATAACGGTTTCTTAGACTCACGCGAATACACATTGAAATAAAACAGTTTTTACGGATTTTCCGTGCAGTTCGCCCCGTGACCACGAAAGCTGTAAATCGAAACGGGACGTTAAAAAGCGATAAAAGACGTAAAAATTTGTTTTATTTCGACATTTTTAGATAAAAAAAAATAGTTTTTTTTATTTGCTGCCTGCGTAAAGCATACGATTCTCCTGATGGAAAGTGATCACCACCCATAAACATCTGCAATAGCATAGGACATACTATTCCCTATGTTGACTGCCTCGATGGCGTAGTTGTATTACGGTACGACTACAAAGCTGAGGTCTCGGGTTCGAATCCCGGGTCGGGCAAAGTGATATTGGGTTTTTCTATTCATTATCAGCCCGGAGTCAGGAATTTGTGCTCGATATGGCGATAGGCTCGCCCCCTATCACATCATGGGACGGAACATACAAGGCGAAATGTGGGTGTCCTAGTGGCGCCTCTGCCTACCCCTTCTGGGATAAAGGCGTGAGTTTATGTATGTATGGTGTTGTCTGGCATATCCAAGAGTCACAGTCTGAGCCTACTGTGGTTTTGCATGGCCCTGAATCCAGTACTATGTTGTTTGATTCGTCGGCAGAGACATGCGTTGCCTTTGAGGTGGGAATACGCTCATTTTTGAAGTTCGCCATTTTGTATTTACATTAAAATTAATTAATAAATACACCCAGCAGTCACATACATAGTCCTGACCCCACATTAAGATCAGTTAAGTTTTGTGTCTCAGGTATCAGAAACTACGAGAGACTTTTCGGTCTCGCAAACACCCAGATTCGAGACAAATGGGCCTCACAAACATTTGTCTCGGTGCGGGGATCGAACCCGCGGCCTCTCGTTTATCCGGAAATGCTGCTGTTGGCAGATAACGTTGCGCGAAATGTTTGATAAATGTTTTTTTTTAATTTGTATTTTTCTGCCGACCCTCCCGTCGGTCACGCGTCGTGTTTTAGTAGTACATTAATGTTTTCTTTACGTTGCTTAACTAAACGACACACCATTAGCATATGTACATTATATTTAGCTGAGCGTCACCGGTTCGAATCCGAAAATAGTTTTGTCACTTTGTTATGTACCAAAGTTTTGTATGAAGCCAGACACTTAATGGTAAGTATTGTATCAGCCCATATACATCCCACTCCAGGGCACGGGCCTCCTCTTTCGAGAGAGCGATTGAGAGGGTTTAGGCCGTATAGTCCACCACGCTGGCCTAGTGCCAGGTGGACTTTTACATACCAAAGAAATTCTTCCGAATCGCTATAGTGTGCAGGTTTCAACACGATGTTTTGGTAGCGGTGGCACGAGTGGTGATTGACTATCAATACACACATTACTCAGAGGTGTGCCCTGGGATTTGAACCCGCAAACATCGTAAACATGATGGCGGCCGCGTCTGGTCAGTTACCAACAGGCCACCACGCACTTATTTTATTTAATTTAATTAGCATACCAACTACATTACGCATACAATAACTTAGACTAAAAGTAATTAATAAATGACACATTACACAGCATAACGTATTTTATAGGCATGCATAACATTATAAAGTATTGATTAGACGAATAGAACAGTACGTAAAGCACCCAATGGTAAGTAAAACTTTTATTATACCGGGTATATCAAGATTGCGACCGAAAACGAAGCCATGTGGTAGTATCAGTGACTTCAGACACAATGCAACTAAAAAATTTGCAAAAAATTGACATATTTTTTTAATTTTTTACTTCACGTCGTATTTGGGTGATAAATACATAGTTTTCCTAAAATAATGATGTACACCTATTTAGTTTTAAAGACGCAATGGTACGTAAGGGTTTAAATTCCTTTTTTCGCAAAAACTAAGTATTTAGCAACCAACGACGATTTTTATAAAATTGTAAAAAAAAAACTATCGCTTTTTTTTTTGCGAAATTTTTAGTTGCATTATGTATGTAACCACTAAAAGTACCTGGCTTCGATTTTAGTCGCAGTCTTGATATACCCGGTATAAATGTTCCTTGTATTTCTTTTTTGATGAAACTCAATTGGTTACTTTGTGTCTTCGACACTTATAACCGCATCATCATCATCATCAGCCCGTTGCAGTCCACTGCTGGACATAGGCCTCTCCCAAGGTACGCCACAGAGCCCGGTCTGCTGCTTCACGCATCCAGTCGCTGCCGGCCCTCTTGTGCAAGTAACATAACATAACATAACATAACATAACCGCATCGTAATTGACAAAAAAGTGGGCGCGATTCAATAATACATCGTTGAAATAAACCGAGCTTTGGACACGTGCAAAAACACGCGATGTCTGTAACCTAAGCTTCAATGAATAAATTATTGATAAATTTTAAAAAGACATAAACGCACGGACGCTTTTACAAACGATAATTTAAAATAGATTGTCCGTGACCTTGACCCCGCCGTTAGTATCCTATTGACATTTAGGTTAAAAAAAACTGAGGGCGATCCGGGTCCATTGTGATTTTTTTGTCTTTATAAGTTATGATTAACGTTTTTAATTCAAGAAGATCTATGTATTGGGACTGGTTCCTTCTAATTAGTGGGTATTTTAGCTATTTATATATTCTGCTTCGGTGGCGTATTTGTACTACGGTACGATAACAAAGCTGAGGTCTCAGGTTCGAATCCCGGGTCGGACAAAGTGATATTGGATTTTCTATTCATTATCAGCCCGGAGTCTGGAATTTGTGCCCGATATAGCGGTAGGCTCGCCCCCTATCGCATCGTGGGATGGAAATTACAAGGCGAAATGTGGGTTTTCTAGTGTGGCGCCTCTGCCTACCCCTTCTGGGATAAAGGCGTGAATTTATGTATGTATATATGTAAAACATTGTTTCAATAAAATAATGTTCTTTATTATACACTGTCCTTTCTTTCTCTCTCTCATAAATCCATCCAATGGTTGCCTGGTAGAGATTGCCTTAGAGCGACAAGACCGCAATTTGTACCATGTTGTTTTATTATACCTTTAAACTGTTATATATGTATTGTGTACAATGAAGAACAAAATAAATAAAGGCAAAGGTTCCTTGTTCGATTTTTTGCATGTCTTTCCCTTTATGCATATTTAGAATTAATTTGTTTGTTTATAAATCATTTTTAATGACTAATTTTCTCGTGGTGTAGTCATTTGTACAGCACGAAGCTAGTCTTATACCAATTTCTGTCATATTCGCGTATAAATAAATAAACAAAACCCAACAGTCCCATACATAGTCCTGACCCCACACTAAAATCGAGTCTTGTGTCGTGTATCAGAAACTACGAGAGACTTTTCGGTCCCACAAACACCCAGACCCGAAACGAATACTTGTGGTTCCCGCAAACATTTGTCTCGGTGCGGAGATCGAACCCGCGGTATCTCTTTTCACAGCCGGCGTCTAACCCACTGCGCCACGAAGGCTGTCCACTGTATCTTCCACTGAAACGTCCAAACTAGTCATCCTATTTGACAACTGATAACCTCCGTGGCGCAGTTGGTTAACCGCCGGCTGTGAAACATGAGGCCGCGGGTTCGATCCCCGTACCGAGACAAATGTTTGTGTGAACCACAAATATTCATCGATATCAATGTTACACTAGATAAGACATTCAGTACTAAAAATGTGTCCCACCTACTTGCGGTGCATGCACCGCACATGAATCAGTTTGCTTCGTGACAGTGACAGTGCAGTACGCCTTATCGCATACGTTTAAAAGTAATAAATGAATGTTTCGCCGTCAAACCGAAAGCAAATCGTCTGAAGTTACAATATTTTAATAAAATACCAGGTAAGTGATGTAATATTGCAGTGTGCTTATAAAATACGGGGGCACTTTATTTCTTTGACATGTCTCGTCTATCGGTAGAATATAAGTCAATGCAAATATTTGTTTTCGGGTCTGGGTGTTTGTGAGACCGAAAAGTCTCTCGTAGTTTCTGATACCCACGACACAAGACTCGACCTCAGTGTGGGGTCAGGACTATGTATGTGACTGTTGGGTGTATTTATTTATTTGATGAATGTGTCACTATTAATTTTGTCATCAATGCCAACCGTTCTCAAATTAAAAATCACAGCTGTGTGTAAACTGTTATGTTAAACTGTTTATACAAGTAATAATTCAAGCTTTATAAGCCAATTTAACATACAAATGACGAATTTATTAAAAATAACATCAAAACACACTAATGAACAATGAATATCATTACCATTATGATAGAAGCAATTAAATTATCAGTGTTTCATAAAAATTCAAATTTCGAATGTATTTGCGTGTTATCACATTTGTAATTAGAACAAAAAATGCACATGTAATTTTATTATTTAATTTAAAATACAGGTGGATTTATGTGAAATTAATTATAATTATATATGATGTGTTTTCATTGATTTAATGATGCGATTGTTTTCATTTGTATGTGCGAAGCGTTGTGTGAGATGCGTAGGAATACAAATTTAATGTCTAGCTTTAGTATTTAAATAGAATATGTCTATTATTGTACGTATCTTCGATCGCTTATAAATCAAGACATTAGACTAATAGTGCCCTGTTCTTTATATAGACACATATTCAAATTAATTCATTTTGTATATCAAGGAAGATATTATATTTTAAAATATTATGAGTATCTTTAATATTATCGAATTTAAAACATAATATTTTACAAGCAATTAATCAATATGAGATTACATTCATTATATTATGTTAATATGATATTAGTAAGAGGGAATTTGAGATATACAGATTCTACCTACCCCTAAATCGATAGGCCACATTACATACAAATTTATGAAATGTATGTATGTATGTATGCATGAGTTGATGTATTTCAAAGTGTATTAACACAAAATTAAAATTCAAAAGTTTAAAGTATATTAGAAAATTGTAAGATTTATTGATTCAATTCATTATGAAATTGACCTTCTGGTATAATAATGAAGCAACGATAAGGTCACTGTTAGGCGTCAAAGGTCATTTCGGGTACATAAATGGTCACAAGTCGTGCCTTGATAAGTTGTTTTTTAACGATCAAAAGAATCTATTCCTCATTAGTGTGATGGCAGCAAGAGTGGGTTGTGAAGTGTGCGATCTTGAGTTCGATTTCCAGATCTTCTTTTGTATAATAAAATAAATACACCCAGCAGTCACATACATAGTCCTGACCCCACACTAAGATCGAGTCTTGTGTCGTGTATCAGGAGCTACGAGAGACTTATCAGTGTCACAAACACCCAGACCCGAAACAAATACCTGTGGTTCAAACTTCGATCACATATATACTAGATGTCGGATGAGCACTTCAAAAATGGCCCGAAAAATTGAGCCACAAAGTCAGTGTGGCTCTATTTCAATTTAGTATGCTTCAATCATCACCAACGGCAACGCGTAAACATGCCGCAGTGCGCCTTTCAAAATTGTCAAAATAATCTTATTTCAAACAATTAAAGTTTATTGTTACTTGAAGTTGTTTATATTATAAGACCAATTTTCTACATCTCGTAGTTCGAAATAGAAATGTTTATGTATTGACAACCTCGGCCACTTTTGACATGTGATTTTGTTCCCGACACTGTATCTAGTATATAATTGATCGAAGGGTTCAAACAAATATTTGATTCGGTGCGGGGATCGAACCCGCGGCCTCTCGTTTCACAGCCGGCGTCTAACCAACTGCAACATGGAGGCTGTCAACAGGTCCGACAAACGAGCAAACAGGTCAGATGGTATCTGACCACTGCATATGAATATCCACAACGCTGGATCATAGATGTGTTGCCGACCATCAAATTGGGAGGGAGGAAGAAGAAAAAGAATGAAGAGAAAGAAAAAGGAAGGAAGAAGAAAGAGCAAAGGTGTATCGAGAATTTTTATTTTCTGTGAGTGACAATATTGTGACATTGTATTTTAAACTGGCTTTAAAAAAAAAAAAGATAAAGAAGACAGTTCGTGTTGCTGAGGGAGTTTCTTGCGCCGTTTCTTCTTCACAGCTACAACACGTTCCGAAGCGGTGGTAGCAGAAATTAACGATTCAAAAGATCTTGTAAAAGACTACTTGAATAAAGAATATTTTGACTTTGACTTTTGACTTTGAGTTTTTCGACGTAGGAAATATAGATTGGTATTTGTTTTTGATCTTCCAACAGCCTACTACATTGTGGGATAGAAGAATGCTCTAAAATAATTTTGCCATGTGTGTTTTTTCAAAGGATTTTCTGGACTGTCTTTACTACCTTACATCTACACCAACACAACAAAGACGTAATTTATTTATTTTTTATTGCTATGAATGGCGCGACGAGCATGACATTCGCCTGATGGTAAGCGATACGACCGCTCATGGATGGTAGCGAAACCAAACACCACCATGAATTATAAAGCAATCTACTGCGCTCGCCATCTTGAGACATAAGATGTTAAGTCTAATTATATCCAGTAGTTACTCTAGCTAAAATGTCCTTCGAATCGGAACACAACAGTACATTTGCACTGCTGTTTAGCGGCAGAAATAAACGTCGCGGTGGTACCTACCCAGGAGGTCTCTTACATATGAGAGACCTACCAGTGACGATAGAAATCGATTTATGACAATACGAAACGATTATAAAATTAAAAATCAGTTTGACACAAAGGCTTATACAAATTTATGATCTAAAATGTCAAAAGACTTACCTGAGTGTTAGCTTGCAAGATGTTGGCTCCATTGGTGTTGACGACTCCGTTGTTGCACTGCGACCTCGGCACGCAGACGTATCCCTGACCGGAACAGGTCTGGGTCAAATCTCCCTGGTCTGATCCTAAGACATTCCCAGTATTCTGGAACGCCTCATCCACATTCTGCTCATATCCAAAACCTTTCTGACTGTTCCGGATTAGATTGACATTGGATCCAGCATTAGATGCTGAGAATGGAGCGGGAGAAGATCCTGTATAGCCCTGGCCTTCAAAACCCTGGGCACCGAAACCGCTTTGCGACGCGAATCCAGTTTGTCCAGAATACTGGCTTGATCCACCGCTGGTGAAGCCTCCGAGTTTAGAGAAACCACCGTTTAAGAATGGGTTGGCGGACAAATCGACACCACCTCCAGTGCTGGTGTAGCTTGAGCTGGTTTTGCTGAACTTCTGGTAGGCTCCACCACTGCTCTTGAAAGGAGAGTCCTTGTTCATCCACCAGAAAGGCCCGTTGGCGTCGAAGGCACTGCTTCCAGCTGCGTGGAAGGTAAACTCATTGTTAGTGTCTTGAGCCACGGCTTGGTTGAAGGCGTCGAGGTTTCCGAACCTCTGGACGACCTGGCCGTCCTTCACTTTGATTCCAGCGCATCCTTTCTCTGAGGAGCAGCCTTCAAAGGTCTGTTGGGTGTGCACTTCCCCCGCTGGCAGCTGCTGCAGCGCTGCTAACACATCTTTAGTACTTCCGAGGTTTAGCTTGACGTTTTGGGAGCAAGCGGTGCAGCGTTCTTTTCTTGGCTGGGGCTCGCTACTTTCGGCTTCGGCGACGGGCTCTTTAAGCTTCGATTCGGTCTCGGACGCGCTCACAGCGACCACCACGCATATGGTGACCACTATTGAAAATAGTGGCTTCATGGTTCTGTAACAAAGGAAATTTAAATTAGTTTAGGTTATGGACTGCCTCAGTGGCGTAGTTGTACTACGGTAAGATTACAAAGCTGAGGTCTCGGGTTCGAGTCCCGGGTTGGGCAAAGTGATAATGGATTTTTCTATTCATTATCAGTCCGGAGTCAGGAATTTGTGCCCGATATGGCGATAGGCTCGCCCCCTATCACATCGTGGGACGGAACATACAAGGCGTAATGTGGGTGTCCTGGTGGCACCTCTGCCTACACCTTCTGGGATAAAGGCGTGAGTTTATGTATGTATGCATGTAGGTATAGCGAGTTCTTCAGAGCAAAAGGGAGATAAAAGATTGACTCATTCTGCAAAATACGCTTGCCTCTATTCTTTTATAACTTGATCATACATTTGAGGTCAGAGATAAACAAAATGACCGCTAGATACATATTATGTGGGTTAATCCTATCGTAAAATGCTACCTGTTTTGAATGGCTGGCCATTTGAAGATTATCGCGGAATCTCGTGTGAATATTGTGCATAAAAAGCTTGTTTTGTTTATAAGTCATCTTGATAAAGAGGTTAAAAATTCAGGAAGAAGATATTTGATGTAATTATATCGTCGATGTTAGAATTTTTGTTATAAACGGTATTTGATATATTATTAAAGGTGATATGCAATCTTTGTCAATATTAATAGAAAGTACATTAATCACGCCTTTTTTCCCAGAAGGGATAGGCAGAGGTGCAACCAAGACATCCGTGTTTCGCTTCGAATTTTCCTTCCCACGATGTGATAGGGGGCGAGCCCATCGTCATATCGGGCACAAATTCCGGATCGGGCAAAGTGATATTGGATTTTTATATTCATTATCAGCCCGGAGTCAGGAATTTGTGCCTGATATGGCGATAGGTTCGTATCACATCGTGGGACGAAACATGCAAGGCGAAATGTGGGTGTGCTGGTGGCGCCTCTGCCTACCCCTTCTGGGAAGGCGTGAGTTTATGTATGTTTACTTCACTAACCTTTGTAGATGAATAGTTTATATATATTAATGAACTGCTCTGATTTAAACCAACTTGTAATTTTTGTAATAATCACTACATTGTAAGCTGGTTTTGAAAAGAGCAACACTAGAGTTTCTTGCCCGTTCTTCTCTAGTGAAAACCGCTTTCCGAACCGGGTGGTAGTTAAAAAAATGACTGAATCTAAACAATGTTGAACATTTTAATGAATTCAATAAATTATTTTCATTTTCATTTTATACGAGGTAAAACTAGGCAATTCATATTTTCCGAAAGTTTAATCAACAAAACCATCTTTTAACCTTGACACATGGATAAAAATTGTTTTTATACTAGTGCGTAACAAGTCGTGGTATTTTTTTTGTACAACGTAATATATTATGGAGATTTCTTTATTAACAGCTTTATTCATAGGCAGTTTAAAATACTATTTTAGTTATCGAATGTTTTGTCCCTCTCGAACGACTTTTGAATTCAGTTTGAGCAAAGAAAACATTCGATTACTTAAATAGGTTTAAAAACTGTCTATAAATAAGGCTGTAAGATTTTTAATCTATTGTCAATTGCATCTGTGGCGCAGTTGGTAGATAGTGGACTGTGGAATGAGAGTCTGCTGGTTCGATTCCCATGCCGAGACAAATTTATGTGCGACCCAGGATGGTAAGTGATACGACCGCTCATGGACAGCAAAACCAAACAACGCCATGAATTACAAAGCAATGCTTGGCATTCCAATGCATTCGCTAACCTGAGACACTTAAGATGTTGTCTCATTATGTCCAGTAGTTACTCTGGCTACAATGTGAATCAAACCCGAACACAACAGTGCATTTACACTGCTGTTTGTTGGAGAAATAGACATTGCGGTGGACCTACCCAGGCGGCCTCTCACCTATGAGAGACCTACCTATTGTTATTAATACTTTCTTGAATCTATACCACTTCGTTGGACATCCGGCTCGGCAACCGCTAAGCTGACGCGATCGTGAATCACACTTACCGAAGGTCGACTAGTAAAACAACTTAAATATTGAGAAATGACATTCCGAAGTTCTCGTTGCAAACGGACCATCATTACAATATTTAAATCTTTCCATTAACGGCCCTATTCATAGTATTTTAAAACGTATTTTAGTTATCGAATGTTTTGTCCCTTTCGAACGCCTTTGAATTCAGTTTGAGTGGAGGCGACAAAACATTCGATAACTAAAATATGTTTTAAAACTGCCTATGAATAAGGGTTTGACAGTTTATGAATTAAATTAAATTAGTATTTAAGTTTTGATTGCCTCGGTGGCGTATTTATACTACGATAAGATTACAAAGCGGAGGTCTCGGGTTTGAACCCCGGCTCGAGCAGTGACATTGGATTTTTCTATTCATTATTAGCCCGGAGTCAGGAATACGTGCCCGATATGGCGATAGGCTCGCCCCTTATCACATCGTGGGACACATGAGGCGAAACGTGGGTGGGTAGGTTGCACCTCTGCCTACCCCGTGTAGACTAGGCGTGATGTTTATGTATCTTATAAACAGATCAACAATTTCATAAATTAATCATGACCGAATTTCTGCAACTAAAGAACAGCTTATACTTATTTGAAACGTCAAAGTCACTGCAACTCAACACATCCCTATAAGGAGCTATCTACTCACTGATTGCTTATTGTAATACATGTAAGGCCTTTTACGGCTTAGTCTGAACGTGCCTTTATTCGTGGCTTAAGGGGTAAGGCCATCGATATCAATGTTACACTAGATAAGACATTCAGTATAAAAAATGTGTCCCACCTACTTGCGGTGCTTGCACCGCACATGAATCAGTTTGCTTCGTGACAGTGACAGTGCAGTACGCCGTATCACATACGTTTAAAAGTAATAAATGAATGTTTCGCCGTCAAACCGAAAGCAAATCGTCTGAAGTCACAATATTTTAATAAAATACCAGGTTTTTGATGTAATATTGCAGTGTGCTTTTAAAATACGGGGGCACTTTATTTCTTTGACGTATCTCGTCTATCGGTAGAATATAAGTCAATGGGTAAGGCCAAATTTAGATCTTTATATGATATCTTTGACGAACGATCACCATCGCCCATGAATCCAAATAAATATATATATATATATATATATATATATATATATAAAAGCGATTAAAAAGTGATATAAACTGATTGTAGAAAACAATATTGGAATCGAAACGCTAACGTTAGGTGACTTGCTCGCTCTCGGAATCGAATTTAGGTCTTTATGGTCATTTTTTACACTAAACTAGATCGTTACGACAATTGCTTCTAATAATCACATTGAAAACGATAATTGTATGTACTGTAATGTATCAGCCCATATACGTCCCACTGCAGGGCACGGGCCTCCTCTACAATCGAGAGTACGATTGAGAGGGGTTAGATATAGTCCACCACGCTAGCCTAGTGCCAGGCGGACTTTACATACCATAGAAATCATACAAATCGCCATGGTATGCAGGTTTCCTCACGATGTTTTCCTTCACTGTTATAGTGCGCGGTGATTGACTATAAATACACATAACTCCGAAAAGTAAAAACATGCCCTGAGATTAGAGTCCGCGATCGTGAACATGTTGGCAGCCGCGTCTGGTCCGTTACCAACAGGCCACCACGCAATTCAAAGTCATTGGGTCATGAGTAGATCTAGTGGAATCTAAACAGACTGGACTTAGTAGGTCACTGGTATGTGCGAGGCCACCTAGGTAGGTACAACCGCAATGTTTATTTCTCCAACAAACAGCAGTGTAAATGCACTGTTGTGTTCCGGTTTGAAGGACATTGTAGCCAGAGTAACTACTGGACATAATGAGACTTCTTATTTCTTAGGATGGCGATCGCAGTGGAATGCCACACATTACTTTGTAATTCATGGTGTTGTTTGGTTTTGCTACTGTCCATGAGCATGCATGAATGGCATGCTCGTCTCGCTATACATTGCAATAAAAAAAGACTATTTTGTAAATACAATAAATAAATACATCCAACAGTCACATACATAGTCCTGACCCCACACTAAGATCGAGTCTTGTGTCGTGTATCAGAAACTACGAGAGTTTTCTGTCTCACAAACACCCAGACCCGAAACAATACTTGTGGTTCACACAAATATTTGTTCTGGTGTGGGGATCGAACCCGCGGCCTCTCGTTTCACAGCCGGCGTTTTAACCAACTGCGCCACGGAGGTTGTCAGGTAACAATAATAGGCGTTAGTGCTTAAACACTGCCTAGGAAGGCTTTACGTGGGCAACAATTTTAAAGGCGAAAGTTATGACATCACCAATGTACATAAAGCTATTTGTCTTTGTAAATGAAGTAATGTCCATAGCTAAGCGTTATGCAAAAACACTTTGAGGCCGGCAAAATTGTGTCGACCGAGAGACAATCTCATGTCATACTCTATCTACAGCGCTTAATATCAAGCGCATTGTATCACTACTCAGATCCAGATTTATTTTATGATAAGTCCAGTCAAATATTATATACTAAGATTAGGTTATTTTTAAATAGTTTACGATAATTTGTTTATTATGTAAATTAATGTTACTAGTTTTATAAGAAATTTGTGATTTTATTTAAGATTTTATATTTTGTTATTCACCTTAGCAATTAGTCTTTTAATATTTAGAATGTAAGTACTTTGGATTAAGTCTGTAAACTTGCGTTTTATTAATAAATTAATAAATTGTAGTCACTTTGTCGTGTCCTGGTATTAAAAATAGCCCAAATGGAAAATTCATCTTTTTATTATGAATAAATATATCTCCTCTAACTTCATGAGTTCCTGGTACTTCAAAGGTGGCAAACTGTTTTATTTTAAAATGATTAATTTGCTTAGAACAAAAATATCTTTGACTGCCTCGGTGGCGTCGTTGTACTACGGTATGATTGCAAAGCTGAGGTCTGGGGTTCGAATCCCGGGTCGGGCAAAGTGATATTGGATTTTTCTATTCATTATCAGCCCGGAGTCAGGAATTTGTGCCCGATACGGCGTACGGAAAATACAAGGCGAAACGTGGGTGTCCTGGTTGCTACTAGGGAAACCTCTGCCTACCCCTTCCGAGAAAAAGGCGTGAGTTTATGTATATATGAATGTAAAAATATCTCTACCATCTTTATGCGTTCATGGAACATATTTTTTTTTATGTATTGTGGTCCAGCGTCGTGGTTTATGGCCTAACCCGTCTCAGTCGTACTCTGGATAGTAGAGAAAACCACGCCCTAAAATAAGACGCATATTGGTCGATTTTTTTTATAATTTAATTATAGATTCATTGATGCCCCAACATCAAAACTGGTTCGATGATTTAGTTATAACGTTTTAACATAAATAATAATTACGAAAAAGTCAATTTAGTTCGGCTCGTAAACATGCCAATAAAATACATTTCATAATGTTTTTATGATTCGATAAAAAAATATGTGATTAAGAGCCATGTGGTTGAATGTAATATCAGAATATTTTGAGGATACTTTCGACCAAAATACTGGTGGTAGGTCTCTCATATGTGAGAGGCCGCCTGGGTAGGTACCACCACCATGTCTATTTCTCCAACAAACAGCAGTGTAAATGCACTGTTGTGTTCCGGTTTGAAGGACATTGTAGCCAGAGTAACTACTGGACATAATGAGACTTACCATATTATGTCTCGGGATGGCGAGCGTAGTGGAATGCCAAGCATTTCTTTGTAATTCATTGTGTTGTTTGGTTTTGCTACTGTCCATGAGCGGTCATATCGCTTACCATCAGGCGAATGGCATACTGGTCTCGCGATTCAATGCAATAAAGAAAAGGTACGTTCTTATCCCTTCCATTCTTGTAATACGGTGTTATCCCAACGCATTATAAATTAGTCGTATTACAAGTTGGGAAATTCTATATTGAAGATGTCCTTTGATGAACAAATTATTTTAAAAAATTCTGATGGTGCTGGTGGATTGCCTCGGTGGCGTAGTTGTATTACGGTACGGTTACAAAGCTGAGGTCTGGGGTTCGATTCCCGGGTCGGGCAAAGTGATATCGGATTTTTCTATTCATTATATCAGTCCGGAGTCAGGAATTTGTGCCCGATATGGCGATAGGCTCGCCCCCTATCACATCGTGGGACGGAACATACAAGGCGAAATGTGGGTGACGTGTTAGCGCCTCTGCGTACCCATTCGGGTATACAGGCGTGAGTTTATGTATGTATGTATGTAATGCTGATGGTAGGAAATTCGGATATCACGGATTGTTCATTATTGAGCAACGGAGCTAGGAAATAACACTTATGTATATACGAAAAGCATAAATATATACGAACTAATAAATAATGCATATAAATTCTAACATCATATTTAATAGCTCATATGTTCGAGTAGTTAAAATTTTTGTTAGACCGACAAATATTTTTTCGAATGAGCTGTGAGATCTAAAGTCTCGCGCAGTATCTTAGTGGTGTCGAAAGTATTAGTCACTGTCGATTATTAAATTGGAAGCTTAATACGAAATTATCATTTCCTTTTGACTTTTGAGAATCATGAATAACTAATAGTTTAATCGAAGGTCGCTAATATGATGTCATTTTAAAGAACGCATACGTGCATGACGCCACGTAAAAACTTAAAAAAAAATCCATTCCCAAATATTTAAGTGTAGAAAGATGTTTTTCTACATTGATACGACAAAGTGACTACAATGCTTGATGGTAAGCGCAGTGCAGATAGAGTATCCACATGAGATGTTCATCTCCCGAAACAATGATGCCTGATTGTATCCGGATATACACAACACGAAATGCGACACACGTGGCTCACTATGACGGCTCCTTAACCGCTGTGTACGCTCGCTATCTGGATACGAATATAACATACTATTACGCTTCATAAAACATATCCGATTATTAATTTTACTGTTTGATTAATTTCGGGTATGACACATTTGTCATTCCCGGAGACTCGGTTCGCTTCAATGCTCGTCATTACAATGTTGATCATGCAAAACACGGGTATGACGGCGAGACAGTCTCCATATTGCATCATAAGTAATGATTTAAACTAATATTGTGGTTAATTAGCACAGTTAAGTATCTGTGTCAAGGTCATAGAGATTCAACAAAAATGTGTGTCGCTAACTGAATATAGTGGCCATGCAATATTAGTCCTTTAGTTTATGAGATAAAGTTGGTTTTTACTTGTAGTCTTAACCGTATTTTCTACTTTCTTTATATCCGTTAGAGTTACTCAAAATTAGTTCTTTTGCGTATATTATAAAGTTGATTTTTGCATGTAGTTTAAATTATTTTTGTTTTATAGCATGAAGCTGCTAAAATATCTTCCTACCTACATTTCTTTGTAATTCGAAAGCCTTCGTGGCGCAGATGGTTAAGAAACCGTCTATAAAGTCGGAGTTTACAGGTTCGATTCTCGGTTCAACATGTTTGTATGAATCACAACTATGTATTGCAATTAGTTAAGACGCCGACTGAAATGAAATACCTTGAATTCAATTCCAGAATAGATACTTTTTTATAATCCACTAGATTTTTTTCGGATGTTTATAGCGACTCAAACACAAGACTGACAGCCTCCGTGGCGCAGTTGGTTAGACGCCGGCTGTGAAACGAGAGGCCGCGGGTTCGATCCCCGCACGAGATAAAGTCTCGGGTCTGGGTGTTTGTGACCGAAAAGTCTCTCGTAGTTTCTGATACATAACACAACACATAATTGATCTTAATGTGGGGTCAGGATGTATGTGGCTGTTGGGTGTATTTATTTATTTATCGACATATCTTAGTGTGGGGTCAGGACTATATAGTTGTTGGGTGCTTACCTACTATATTCAAGGATAATGTCGATAAACACTGCCCTATCAATATATCGATGTGTTTATCGACAAGATTCCACGCCTAGCGTTGCGTAAGGCGGGGATCTTACAAAACCTGTCGGTGCGAAATTCCATTATCGAATGTACTTATACTATGTACTTAAACGTAAATTTTTTTATCAGTATTCAAAATATTACTATATGGCCTAACCCCTCCCAATCGTACTCTAGATTGTAGAGGAGGCTCGTGCCCTGCAGTGGGACGTATATGGGCTGATACAGGACAGTAAATTCAAAATATTATTGATAAAATAAGGGATAAAAATGTACGTCCCACTGCAAGGCACGGGCCTCCTCTACAATCGAGAGTACGATTGAGAGGGGTTAGATATAGTCCACCACGCTGGCCTAGTGCGGTTGAGCAGCCTTCACATATCTATTTTTTTATGTAACAGCTATGTTATTTAGTATGTCGTCTATTATTGATTTTTCTGTGTAACTAGTGACCTTATGGCTAACAATGTATTGTTTAATTATAAAGCAGGGCCGGATTTGGACGGTAATCGGGGGTCATGACCCCCAAAATTTTATTTGTTTATAATTGATATACTTGAAAATTCGTGAGGTCACTGTAATTTGTGCATGTTTAGAAATGATTCATAGTTCTACGATAAAATTGTCAAGCCTTCCAATGAAATTATTTTGCTAGACCATATGGCAAGTGCAGTGAGGTAAAGATAGACAGACAATTATAATTCGATATTTAACACAATTACCTAAACCCAAAAAATTAATTTATGAATTACCTCCTAACACATCTTGAAATAGAAATAATATCGAAATGTGGTTTGCATCAACATTATGAAAATGAAAAATATATTGAATCCATAAAAATATTACCTTATTGAGATTCAATCATTTTTGTTCAACCACGCGGTTCAGAAAGCGGTTTTCACTAGAGAAGAACGGACAAGAAACTCTAGCGTTGCTCTTTTCAAAACCAGTTTACAATGTAGTGATTATTACAAACGTTATAAGATGGCTTGATTTAGAGCAATTTATAAGCAATTTGCTAAAATAAATTATACCTTCTAAATGTATTACATTTGTTTAAAGTGATATATGTCTATCTCTTCATGGATATAGTCGAGAAACATGTGAAATATGAATGTTTAATTACAAACCTAAGTCCGTTTTATGTGCGTAGCAAAGATTTTTTCGAGCCAAAAGTTGAATAAACACGGATGCAAATTTAATTTAAATAACATAATATTTGCTCCTATGTTAGAATAATGAACATTAGTTTTTGGGGATTTTTTGCGTCATATTATTGAGTGTTTTAAGAAATACTTGCATAAGGATTTCAAAGCGTTCGTCAGCCTTTAGCGCTGTTGGTTGCCGGCTGTGAAACGAGAGGCCGCGGGTTCGCTCCCCGCACACAGACAAATGTTTGTGTGATCGACAGGTATTTGTTTAGGGTCTGGGTGTTGTGAGACCGAAAAGTTTCTAGATGTGATACAAGACTTTAATCTAATGTGGGGGCAGGACTATGTGCCTTGTATTTATTTATATTTAAATATATTTGCGAAGTGATAAAAAGCCTCTTTTAAACCAGAAAGAAAAAAAATGGAAGATGCAGGTTCCATTAGAAAAAAATTTAAATCTTTTCTGCCTGCCATCATCGCACTTCATTTCAGAGAAATTTAAATCAATTTAATCTAGGTTATCCAAAGATTTGCCCGAATCTTTTTCGAAGTAAGGTTTGTTCCTCCACGCTGGCCTACTGCTGGCATTTCGCATGTAGAAATTTTCGTATTCTTCATGGTTTCCCCACATTTTCCTCAAAGTAATCAATAATTAACCGCTACACGATAGATAGTTTATTAAAGAAGCTAATCAGATGTTGAGTAACATTGTGTAGTAACACAGTTGACCTTTGAGGTCGTGAGGTCGAAAACATCTTTGTCATACCTTACAACTGGGTCATTGCGTAACTGACTATACGAAATTGTTTGACCATAAGTAAATATATTACTGTCTATTAAAAATTGGTCGAGCGGACGAAATTAGGATAAATTTACTGGTTTGTGAGTGGCCGCCTGGGTAGGTACCACCGCAATGTCTATTTCTCCAACAAACAGCAGTGTAAATGCACTGTTGTGTTCCGGTTTGAAGGACATTGTAGCCAGAGTAACTACTGGACATAATTACACTTAAAATCCTATCAGTCTCAGGATTGCGAACGCAGTGGAATGCCAAGCATTGCTTTGTAATTGTACTGTCCGTGAGCGGTCGTATCGCTTATCATCAGGCGAATGCATGCTCGTCATTCACAGCAATAAAAAAATCGACTTCAGTAATAAAAAAGAATAATTTGACAGCAATTTGATAAACTTAAAAGTTCAAAATGGCGGCTACGATTTTTGACACAAGACTTGAATGTTAGCGTGGGGTCAGGACTAAGCGTGTTTTTGGCTGAATTTGTTTATTTAAGTGTAACTGTTATTATTTATTAATAATCAAATACAGTTATAAGCATTTTAATTGCTTAAAAACGCTAACATTTATCTTTTACAGTTTACTTAATACTAAAAACTATTAAAAGCTGTACTAGTTTTAATTTGGGAAATCAATACGGATAGTGGAAGTTAAAGCTTTTAAAAAAATATGTAATTTTTACATTGGTCTTATGGTAGATTCTATAGGCTGTGAAAATAAAAATGAAATTTATTGAATCCATTAAAATGTTCAATATTATTTAGATTTAGCCATTTTTTGTTCTACCACCCGGTTCAGAAAGCGGTTTTCACTAGAGAAGAACGGGCAAGAAACTCTAGTATAACAAGATTTTGAATTCGAATCTCAATTTAGACAATCCAGTTTGCCGTTCTTCTCAAGTGAAAAGTCAAAAAGGCGCTTTCCGAATGGTATCGCAAAAATAAGACTGAATTTAAATGGTGTTAAAAATTATGGGTTGAAATTATTTTCATAAGATTTTTATTAGAATGGCTCTCAAATAAATAAATACACCCAACAGTCACATTACACATACATAGTCCTGACCCCACACTAAGATCGAGGCTTGTGTCGTGGGTATCAGAAACTACGAGAGACTTTTCGGTCTCACAAACACCCAGACCCGAATCAAATATTTGTGGTTCACACAAACATTTGTTTCGGTGCGAGGATCGAACCCGTGGCCTCTCGTTTCACAGCCGGCGTCCAACCAACTGCGCCACGGAGGCTGTCAAATATGAGTCTTTTTTACCTCAACCGCCCACGTATTTGCCCGTAATGTATGCCGTTTTTTTACCAAATTGGGTATTTCCAGAGTTCGTCTAACAACGGATTTGGTAATGAGTTTATGCTAATTGTGTCCTTGGAGTTCTAGTTCCTAAGTCCAAAGGATCTTTCGAAGAAAGTGTTTCTTCTATGGTGTGTGAAGTCTGTCGAATCCTAGGTTAGTATGGTGTATGGCCTAACCTCTCTCAATCGAATAGGAGTCCTGTGCTCAACAGTAGGCGATACAGTACTGTATTGTAAAATTTTGAAGATAGTTGCGGGTTCAAATCCCAGGGCACACCTCTGACTTTTCCGATGACGATGATACAGTATAGTACAGATTAAATATTGAAAAAAAATAAAAATGCTGGCGTAACAAAGTGACTACAATGCGTGATGGTAAGCGCAGTGCAGATAGAGTATCCACATGAGATGTTCATCTCTCGACACAATGATGCCTGCTTGTATCCGGATATACAGAACCCGAAACGCGAAACGTGGCTCACTATGACGGCTCCTTAACCTTACGAATATCACCATTATTTTCAATTTATCTTACATAGACTAGAGACATTTAGTATCAAAATAAAACTAAAATAAATGTAAGAAAGACCATGTATTTAGAAATAGGGTATCATAGGTCAGATCATAAACAAAACAAGTTTTATTTAAGTAAAGGTTACTTGAATATTACATTCAACTTTTGCGTATAAAATATTGTGATTCCGTATATCTGTACCAGCTCATAATTAAATGAAAATATATTTATTGAACCCATGAAATGTCATACATTATTTAGATTCAGTCACTTTTTTCCACTACCACCCGGTTCACAAGGCTTTTTTCGCCAGAGAAGAATGGGCAAGATATACGTCCCACTGCAGGGCACGGGCCTCCCCTACAATCGAGAGTACGATTGAGAGGGGTTAGATATAGTCCACTACGCTGGCCTAGTGCCAGGCGGTCCTATCATAGAAATTATTACAAATCGCTATGGTATGGTTTCTTCACGCTGTTTTCCTTCACCGTTATAGTGCGTGGTGATTGACTATCAATACACACATGACTTCGAAGTCAGAGTAAACTGGGATTAGAACCCTATAATTAGACACATTGACAGCCTCCGTGGCGCAGTTGGTTAGACGCCGCCTGTGAAACGAGAGGCCGCGGGTTCGATCCCCGCACCAAAACAAATATTTGTGTGATCCACAGGTATTTGTTTCGGGTCTGGGTGTTTGTGAGACCAAAAAGTCTCTCGTAGTTCCTGATACCCACGACACAAGACTCGATCTTAGTGTGGGGTCAGGACTATGTATGTGACTGTTGGGTGTATTTATTTATATGTATTTTATCTAGACATTACTCTATCTCATCTATTCTGATGTACTATATTTTAATAACTATATTATGGTCTACTACATTTAAAATTACATGCAATGCAGGCAATTCTTGCGGCCATATTAAAATATGCTCAAATATGAATGCAAGATAGTATCTCGTAATACATACATACATAAACTCACGCGTTTTTCCCAAAAGGGGTAGGCAGAGGTGCAACCAGGACACCCACATTTCGCCTTGTATTTTCCGTCCCACGATGTGATGTGTATATCGTTAATGGTTTTATTATTGTCCATTTTAACCCCAATCCTCTTAGCAACGAACCAGTTTAGAATAACGAAAATCTTCCACAATATTTCTCAATATCGAAACAAATAATTTTTTTTTATTAGTCCTTTTAAGTTTCAAAGAAATCAATTTTAAAATTAGTTTTAGGCGGAATTCAATTTCCATTGCTAATATAACATTAAAAAATGTTATATTTATGACTAGTTGTGAATCATCGGTCTATGGATCGATTCCTTGGTAGGTAATTTGTTTTTATATTTCAAAAATGTTGTGGTTTTCCTGGGGTTTTTCCTGTCAGTTATTTTTTTTAATTAATAATTTTTAAGTAGATTGTATTGTAGCAATAAAAGGTTAACTGTCTTATATGCGTAGTTAGTTTAAAAACCCGACGTGAATCGCGATATTTTATTCAATAGTTTCGGCAAACGAGCATACAGGTAAATTAAAATAAATAAATACATAAATACACCCAACAGTCACATACATAGTCCTGACCCCCCACTAAGATCGAGTCTTGTGTCGTGTATCAAGAACTACGAGAGACTAGCTCTCACAAACACCCAGACCCGAAACAAATACCTGTGGATCACACTAAAAATTTCTCTCGGTACGTGAACCCGCGACTTCAAGTTTCACAGCGTTCAACCAACTGCGCCACGAAGGGTGTCACCTGATGGCAAATGATCACCCATGAACCAACAAACCGACCATCAAATAAGGAGGGGAGTGGATTGGAAAAATGATGGGAAGAGAAAAGGGACATTGGGCAACCAGTTACTCCGGGGACTGCGGTTTTGATCACCGCACCGAGATGAAATATGCTTGTATGATTCACTGCTACGGCGTAGTTTTACTACGGTACAATTGCAAAGCTGAAGTCTCGGGTTCGAATCCGGGTCGGGTAATGTGATATTAAGTGCGTGGTGGCCTGTTGGTAACGGACCGGACGCGGCTGCCTACATGTTCACGGTGGTCGCGGGTTCAAATCCCAGGGCACACCTCTGACTTTTCGGAGTTATGTGTGTATTGATAGTCAATCACCACGCACTTTAACGGTGAAGGAAAACATCGTGAGGAAACCTGCATACCGTAGCGATTTTAAAGAATTTCTACGGTATGTAAGTCCGCCAACCCGCACTAGGCCAGCGTGGTGGACTACATGGCCTAACCACTCTCAATCGATTCTCTCGATTGTAGAGTAGGCCCGTGCCCTGCAGTGGGACGTATATGGGCTGATACAGATACAGAATGTGATATTGTGATATGTACCAGATATGGCCATAGGCTCGCATACATAAACTCACGCCTTTATCCAGAAGGGGTAGGCAGAGGCGCCACCAGGACACCCATATTTCGCCCTGTGTGTCCCAGGATGTGATAGGGGGCGAGCCTATCGCCATATCGGGCACAAATTCCTGACCCCAGGTTGATAATGAATAGAAATATATCACTGCCCGACTCAGGATTCCAACCCAAGACTTCAGCGTTGTAGTCGTACGGGACAACTGCGCCACCGAGGCATTAATTACACTACTGTCTACCCCAAAATATCACCGTGAACATACGATACACATAAGGCAATGGCCCATCTACCAGATACAAGTTGAGTAACAACCAGTTTTATTTTGAAAGCGATGTAGCCTCCGTTGCTTGTTGGTTAGACGCAGGCCTTGAGACGAGAGGCTACGGGTTCGATGGTTAAATGTGGTACAAGTATTAAGGTATATTACAAGACTTGTATGGCATTGACAGCCTCCGTGGCGCAGTTGGTTAGACGCCGGTTGTGAAACAAAAGGCGGGTTCGATCCCCGCACTGAGATAAATTTGTGAGGATCACAAACATAAACTCACGCCTTTATCCCAGAAGGGGTAGACAGAGGCGCCATCGGGACACCCACATTTCGCCTTAAATTCCGTCTCACTATGTGATAGGGCGCGAGCCTATCGCCATATCGGGCACAATTTTCGGACTCCGGGCTGATAATGAATAGAAAAATCCAATATTACTTTGTCCGACCCGGGATTCGAACCCGAGACCTCAGCTTTGTAATCGTACCGTAGTGCAACTACGCCACCCAGGGAGTCTACTATACATATTTGTAGTATTTTAAACATACTATTAATTAATAATATTCTAACTGCACCTTACCTTACTTTTAGACTTTAATTGTAAGATTTTGGTCGCTTTGCTCTGAAAGTAAGTGGATTATAACTAACTTTATATTTTACTGTACTGCCTCCTCTACAATCGAGAGTACGATTGAGAGGGGTTAGGACATAATTACATTTTATTATTATATTAATTTACTGCCTCGGTGGCGTAGTTGTATTACAGTACGGTTACAAAGGTTTGAGGTCTCGGGTTCGAATCCCAAGTCGGGCAAAGTGATATTGGATTTTTCTATTCATTATTATTGGTCCGGAGTCAGGAATTTGTGCCCGATATGGCGATAGGCTCGCTCCCTATCATATTGTGGGACGAAACATACAAGGCGAAATGTGGGTGTCCTGGTGGCGTCTCTGCCTACCCCTTCTGGGATAAAGACGTGAGTTTATGTATGTATGTGTGTAGATATTATATTAATTTATGGATTAAAGATAATTAGGCATTCCAGGAGACTCGGTTCATTTCAATGCTCAGTGTCATTACAATGCTGTCAATCTTGGCTCACAGATGCTACAAATTGGTTCACACGAGTATGCTTAAAATGATATACGTAAGAAGTTCACACGGTCATCTTTGAGTCAATTAATAGCAAGATACTCAATCTATCAGTATAAATTTCATCAGAATCAAGTAATTTCCGAATTGTGAAAGAAAATGTTTACAAATACAAGATGATCTAGTTTTATAAAGTGGAATCCATAAATTACATTTTCGTAAGAATGAATAGAAGTTGTGAGATATTATTGAGTGGTGTGTATTGATAGTCAATAACCATGCGCTATAATATAGGAAAACATCGTGAGGAAACTTGCATGCCATAGCGATTTGTAAGAATTTCTATGGTATTAGGAGACTGTCCCGCCCTCACACCCGCCACTGCAACTCCTGAAAGCCAGGATCAACAGCACGCAATGACACTGAGCATTGAAGCTCAGCGAGTCTCCGGGTATATCTAACTTGTCTTTAACCCGCAACGAAATCAATCATAAAGTTAAATTAATAGGAGTTGGAAATTTCTATGGTATGTAAAATTCGCCGACCCGCACTAGGCCAGCGTGGTAGACTATACGGCCTAACCACTCTCAATCGTACTCTCGATTTTAGAGTAGGCCCGTGCCCTGCAGTGGGACGTATATGGGCTGATACAATATCGATCAATAAATGTATCATATTTACATGTCTTCTACGTTTTTTTTATTGAAACATAAAATGCATCAACATCAAAATCTCTTGTTAAGGATAGATAGATTATAGATATCGGCCGTCAGCTTTTACACAACGCTATTCTTGACAGACCTCACATATCGAAATTCTTGATAATGTATGAATAATTTTCATGTTTTCCTTCACTAATCAAGTGTATGGTAATTGATAAGACATCAGCTAATTACCTAGTTGCGACTTCTGTTATAATCATTATATTGTAAACAAGTTTTGACAAGGGCTACGCTACAGTATTTTTTTTTTAAAAACTTTTAGTATGGGGTCGTAAAGAAAAATTCTAAATGATGTACAACATTTTAGGATTTCAACAAATTATTTCCATTTCAATCTACCATTGACTATGTATACAAATAATGTTATAAAATAATAAATAAATAAATACACCCAACAGTCACATACAGAGTCCAGACCCCACACTAAGATCGAGTCTTGTGTCGTGGGTAGCAAGAACTGCGAGTGAATTTTCGGTCTCATAAACATCCAGACCGGACACAAATACGCATCACGCAAACATTTGTCTCGGTGCGGAAATCGAACCCGCAGCCTCGCGTCACAGCTAGCATCTAAACTACTGCGCCACGGAGGCTGTCAAATAATGTTGAATATAAACATGACCAAACATAAACTGGGTCCTTCGAATATGGTGTGTTGATGGCACCCCGTACAATTATATAACGTATATTTTTTGATCACAAAAGAATTCGATGTTACGTAAACATGACGTCACCCGGACACATCAGGTATGCAAATAACTTGAGACTTGGACTGTATTGACAAGTATTTAACTTGAAATATACAAAACAGATAACCTTCGTGGCGTCGTTGGTTAGACGTATGAAACTAGAGGTTGCGGGATCGATCTCCATACAGACAAATGTTTGTGTGAACCACATGTGGTTTTTCGGGTCTAGGTGTTTGTGAGACCAAAATTGAGCATTCTGATTGTAATTGTGTTTTTTATTGCGATCAATGTCGAACCGAGCATGCCATTCGCCTGATGGTAAGCGATACGAGCGCTCATGGACAATACCAAAACCAAATAACACCATGCAAAGCAAAGCTTAACATTCCACTGCGCTTGCCATTCTGAGACACGAGATGTTAAGTCTCATATGTAAAGTAGTTACTCTGGCTACAATGTCCTTCAAACAAGAACACAACAGTGCATTTACACTGCTGTTTGGCATGTACTTATATGAGGATGATTTGTCATAGATTTTCTTTGAATTAATGCTAAGAGCCTCTTTATTTGTATGCAATGTTGTGGGCGAAATGTGGGCGCGTTAACTACAATGCATCGCAATGAAAATAGGCATGTAATTTTAGTCACAATGATGTGTTTGTCGCCGTGTATATTCAGTATACAGGTGCGAGTAACCATGGGATGGATATATAAATAGGAGACAGAAAGGGCAGTCTAGGATATAAATTAAATACTAATAATTTACATACATAAACTCATCCCTTTATCTCAGAAGGGGTAGGCAGAGGTGCTACCATGACACGCACATTTCAGCTTGCATGTTCCGCCCCATGATGTGATAGGCGGGCCTATCGCCATATCGGGGACAATTTTTTGACTCCGGGCTGATATGAATAGAAAAATCCAATATCACTTAGTCCGACTCGGGATTCGAACCCAGGAATTCAGCTTTACAATCATACGGTAGAATAACTGCGCAACCGAGGCAGTCAACAATTTATCTATATAATTTAAAAGGAATCCAGTTCCAGACTACATTTTCTTAATTAATACAAAATAATGGTTTTTTTCTCTCGGTATAACTCTTGAAATATACCATGTTAAGTCAGTTTTTATTGAACCTTTGACCTTTACACTTCAGATGTTCAGTTTTATAAGTCATCGATGAATTAAAATTATTACTAAAAATCATTTTAATATTTTGTCGATTTTTTATGTAATGACAGTATTTCTGATTTAGAAAAACGGATATTTATAAAATTATGATTCGAATTCCTTATACAAACAAAATGTATTTCAATTAAAATTAATTATTATTTAAAACTATTAAAATCAATAAAAAACGGCCGTTTTGAAGAATCCAAAATATGAATGAAATCATTTTCATATGTATACCTACATTATCGTCACGTCTGTATCCCATAGGGGTAGGCAGAGACTATGGATCGCCACTTTGATCGATTCTGACATATTACTTTCGCTTCATCCACTTTCATCATTCTCTTCATGCATTCTCGTCGGTTCAGGGTACTTTTGACCTGGCCCTTGTTGAGGGTATCACCGATTTGGATGGTGTAGGTTCGGTGATGATCATTTTCATTTTCAATCTAATCTTAATCTAATCTTTATTATTATTATTATTAACTAATATTTATACTATTGAAATAAAACTATTTTGTACGAATTTGGTTTAATTTTTAAACTCGTTTCGATTACTTTTTTATATCAATACGTAACGTCCGCCAAGAAACCATTTATATTATTTCTATAACGACGTTGAAAATCAAAAATAAAATTGAATTTATTTAAAAACATTGTGTCTAGTAATCTTGTATTTGCAAACGAATGTTAAACATGAATGCGTCAAGTTTCCTGTATATTCTACCCACGTATCAAATCTTTGAATAAATTATATGATGACCTATAGCAAGCTACTTTATTTCGTGTACCGAGTTCTGGTTGTATTAACATTTTTATTTGATGTACACCTAATTTTGTTTAGCCTCATATCTGTAGAGCGTGAAGTTTGGTTCCCAGGTGGGGAATTTTACATACATACATAAACTCACGCCTTTATTCCCGAAGGGGTAGGCAGAGGCGCCACCAGGACACCCACATTTCGCCTTATATGTTCCGTCCCATGATGTGATAGGGGGCGAGCCTATCGCCATATCGGACACAAATTCCTGATTCCGGGCTGATAATGAATAGACAAACCTAATATCACTTTGCCCGACCCGGGTTTCGAACCCGAGACCTCAGTTTTGTAGTCGTACCGTAGTACAACTACGCCACCGAGGCAGTTGGAGAATTTTAAGTGGGTTTTTTTTATTGATTCCCATGGGAGTTTCCAATTACAATTGTCGGTTGATTTTAAATAATTCATGTATAGTTGATATGTATTAGTGTGTGAGAGTTAAGAAGGTGTGAGGTAGTGGGTTCAATCTAAGTATGCAGCCTTCATGGCGCTGTTGGTTAGACACCGGCGGTGAAACGAGAGGCGGCGGGTTCGATCCTCGCACTAAGACAAATATTTGTGGGGCCCACAAGTATTATTCTCGGGTCTGGGTGTTTGTGAGACCGAAAGTATCTCGTAGCTTTTATACCCACGACACAAGACTTAATTGATCTGAATGTTGGGTCGGGACTATGTGTGTGACTGTTGGGTGTATTTATAATTATTATTCATTTATACAAATATTTGTGTAAGTGCCAATTTGTTTTAGGCGTTGAACCAAAAATATTCTCGTTTGTGATACACGACACCGATATTAGTGTGGGGTCAGGACTATTTATGTGACTGTTGTGTGTATTTATTCATTAATGATTAAATTAAAAGGATCTTAAAACAAATTAGAAGATCCATAATAGATAAATCTTTTTAATTTATTTAATTTCTTGTGAGTGTAAAAAAGTAATTATCCCTATGCTTTATCTTTACTATTCTGTACTAATATATAAAGTTGAAGAGTTTGTTTGTTTGTTCGCGCTAATCTCAGGAACTACTGGTTCGAATTGAAAAATCTTTTAGTGTTGGATAGTCAATTTATCGAGGAACGCTTTAATAGGCTAAATAACATCACGCTATAACCAATAGAAACGGAGCATTCATGGAAAATGTTTCAAAAACTGCTTTCCCATCAAAAAGTGTCTGCACCAGTCTGAAACCAGGCTGGGCGGCTAGTCTTAGATAATTTCGTTAAGAAATTCAGTCGAGGACACGGAAATTACTAATAAAATTATTACTTTTTATCCCGAGAAAATAAATAACAGGACTTTTATCCTGGAAAAACTTTTCCACGCGAGTTCAGTCGCGAGTAATGAGGTTTATAGTTGAAATATGCACACAATCTTGTGTAAAAAACAACAGCAGTTCTTCAAAACCCTCAGAACAAATATTTGTTTGTAACACAACTTGAGGGTCGCATCCGCAACTGCCAATCATTATGACCTTCAGTGACGAATCGTCTTTCTTATACAAATCAGTTGCATAGGGAAATTGAAAAAGCGGGCATAGTAATTTTTCATTTTCTCGTCAAAACATACTGATGTTTAAAGGTCAAGTTAAAAGCTCAGATGGTAAGGGATTGCATGAATCCACAACACTTGTTGGTCTTATAGAATTTGAGCGTAAATGGAAAGAAAAAAAGATGGATAATTTGGATATATTGGGTAATTAAGATTAAATCTGAAGAATATGAGTTAATATTTCAATCCAAATTGCTTGCCAAAGCAATGAAGGTTCCTACATCATAAGGCAACGTACTAATCAACTAATATCTTCTGCAAATAAATAAGAATATATTTTAGTAGAGAAAAATCTATGGAAAATTTGCACACAAATTGTATTAGACACAATTCCATTTTAGTAATATATTGCATCTATATTAAGTCAGTGTTAAAATTAAGATTCACATCTCATATAACACGACACGAATAGATATATATGTATATATATGTAGTAATAACTAGACAGTATTTGCAATCCAATTTTGAAATATTTTAAAATTAATTATGTTATCTTAATTAATCTGTTTTATTGGTCTTATCTGGTTTTATTATATTTAAGAATATTTAAAGCAGCTTATTGAATATTATAAATGTTCATATTTTTTTAATATGATTAAAATGAGATTCACTTTTTGAGAAGAGCACAATCCAAATTAGAATTACACGAAAATTACATTTTCTAATGATTATTGCGAGACATATCTCGCAATAAATATTGTTTATTTTAAAATCCACTCAAAATTAATTACATGATAATCCATAGATTATCACGATTTAATTTAACATTATTTTATATATTTTATGGGGCTTAATAATTGAAATAAATATAATTTCATATTAATTAACATAACACAAAAAATATTTTTTCTATTTTATACTACTCTTTTAAATAAATTACCATGAACACTAACTTACATATCTACAACCATACAAAACTAAAAAAAAAACAATTCCCTAAAAAAATATACAAAATCTTAAAAAAAAATCTGTTCACCGAAAACCTAAACCCAAAAATTCACACACAAAAGACATCAACGCGTTCGAAAATTGTCAAAAAATAAAAAATTGCAAAAACTCACATTTCACACACCAACACACACTGTTAAACACAACACACTGAAAAGTTCCACAGTGTTGCAACTCCTCCCACTTTGACGTCGTGTCCTCTTCGTTGCGGCGTCGGAACAAGCGCAACAATCTCTCCACAGCTTCTTATATACTAACCATTTATGAAATAATACTAATGACCTCGGCTTTTGCCTTCGCTGAATCATAGGAGATTTTCATGTTTTCTTTATTAAATGACGGTGAAGGATAGATCCGCATACCATAAGGCATGAAGATTGAACGAAGCGAAATTGTCACGAGCAAATTGGGAGTCTCTGCCAGCCTCTTTAATATGCAGGCGCGTCTGTTACAGACCCCTCAAATAATCGAAATGTGTTTCGAGTTCTGTGTATATCCGGATACAATCAGGCATATTTGGGTCTATCATCTAACATCGGAGGATACACTATCGAAATTAAATGAAATGAAAATACTTAATTGAATAATGGTTTCTTAGATTGACGCGAATGTTACACATTGAAATAAAACGGAGCGGCCCGCCCAGTGACTACGAAAGCTGTAAAGCAATCGAAACGTCGGGAAGTTAAAAAAATAAAAAAAATAATCAAAATCGCGATAAAATCCGTAAAAAATTGTTTTATTTCAATACTTTATATGTCACACATTATTTAGATTCAAACACACTTTTTCTTCTCTACCACCCAGTTCACAAGGCTGTTTTCGCCAGAGAAGAACGGGCAAGAAACTCTAGCGTTGCTCTTTTTAAAAAGTTTATAATACAGTGATTATACAGGAGTCTCAGCTTGTTCTAATTCAGAGCAGTTCATAACATACATACATACATAAACTCACGCCTTTATCCCAGAAGGGGTAGGCAGAGGCGCCACCAGGACACCCACATTTCGCCTTGTATGCAGCGTTGTACTGCTTCGTGGCGCAGTTGTATTACGGTATGACTGTAAAGCTAAGGTCTAGGATACGAATCCCGGGTCGGGCAAAGTGATATTGGATTTTTCTATTCATTATCAGCCCGGAGTCAGAAATTTGTGCCCGATATGGCGATAGGCTCGCCCCCTATAACATCCTGGGACGAAACATACAAGGCGTAATGTGGGTGTCCTGGTTGCACCTCTGCCTACTCTGGGAAAAAGGCGTGAGTTTATGTATGTATGTATGTACTAAATATGGTTTTCATAAATTTATGTTGAAATTACACAAGAAATTTAACGTCAACTAAATCTTTCCATATTAATTTGAAACCTGTATTTAAAATCTTGACTATTGTTATTACATTTTAATCATATTATTATGGTAATTATTTTCATTTATCACAAGTTTATGTAAAATAGGTATTGAATTTTATTTATCTTCAAATATAATTAATATTATTACTGATATTTTTAGTAATTTATTCTTAGTTTTTATGATACAATATACAATACTTTTTTCCATCTAATAGATGATAGGTTCTATTTTAAGAGTACGTGGTGGCCTGTTGGTAACGGACCAGACGCAGCTGCCAACATATTTAATGGTCGCGGGTTCAAATCCCAGGGCACACTTCTGACTTTTCGGAGTCTTGTATGTATTGATAGTCAATCACCACGCACTATTACGGTGAAGGAAAACATCGTGAGAAAACCATACCATAGCGATTTGGAAGAATTTCTATGGTATGTAAAGTCCGCCTGGCACTAGGCCAGCGTGGTGGACTATATCTAACCCTATCAATCGCACTTTTGATTGTAGAGGAGGCCCGTGCCCTGCAGTGGGACGTGTATGGGTTGATACAGATATAGAATAGTCAGTGAAATATAATATCAATTGGCGACAAACAATTGTCTCCTTACGACATTGGCTCTTAGTTGTAAAATGGTTTTGAAAAGTGCAACACTAGAGTTTCTTGCCCGTTCTTCTCAAACCCAAACCACTTTCCGAACCGGGTGGTAGAACAAAACTGCCTCGGTGGCGTAGTTGTACGGTAAGATTACAAAGCTGAGGTCTCGGGTTCGAATCGGGCAAAGTGATATTGGATTTTTCTATAATGGTTTCTTAGATTTACGCGAATGTTACACATTGAAATAAAACTATTTTTACGGATAATTAATCGCGATAAAATCCGTAAAAATAGTTTTATTCTATTAATGGATTTTTCTATTCATTATCCGGAGTCAGGAATTTGTGTCCGATTTAGCGATAGGCTCGCCCCCTATCACATCGTTGGACGGAACATACAAGACGAAATGTGGGTGTCCTGGTAGCAACTCTGCCTACCCCTTATGGGAAAAAGGCGTGAGTTTATGTAATGTATGGTAGAATAAAAATGACTGCATCTAAATGATGTTAAATATTTTATGGATTCAATAAATTATTTTCATTTTCATTATTATATTGGTCTGTTAATTTGTCTTTAATAAAACCTTTTAGATAATGTGTAATATGTCTAGCGGGACATATATGGGTTAATATTAATATGAAAAATCAATATAATATTTAGCATACGAGTATATAATACAGTCTATCTAAACTAAGAAGTTCCATTTGACGTTTCATACTTTTAACGTAAATAACTTTGTGCAGACGTAACCTACACAATTTCAATAACACTTTCCGTAAATCCATGGAATTATGAAGCTATTCTTATTTTATCACAAGGTTTACAATCCATAATCACGAAATTTAAACTAAAATATTTAAATAATCGAAAAGTTTTAAAACAGTTGTTTTTTTAATTTTTAAACATACCTACTGAACTTTCAACTAATAATAGGTATGCTGTCAACAAACATACATCAATAAATAATGTAATAATAATATTAATATAAATTAATTTATTATTAATTAATAGATTTGGATATTACAATAGAAATGAAGGCAGTATTGTAGGATACGGCAGACATAGTGAGGAGGTTCCTCACTTTGGAGTATATTATGTATTGTATTGTATGTATTATCATGTGTTCATAAGCATGTGCGTAATGTGGACTGGACTCAAAAAGTGTCTGCACCCGGGTGAAGCCGGGCCTGGCCGCTAGTAATAGATAGATCACTCCTTTTGTTATAGTAAAGTGACTTATGCAATTGTAGATGTCTCATTAGAATAAAAATGTTAATGAAAAAATAACGAAATGATGTAAACTGAAAATATAAACTGTAATCGATTAAGAAATACAAACAAATATTACCTATCGATATTTCGAAATAATCGGATATTGTATGAACCGATTTATTTGAGAGCATCCCTATTTCACACTATTAAATGGAACTTCTTAGTTTACATAGATAGTAGCTATAATATTGAAATAAAACTATTTTTACGGATTTTATTGCGATTTGGTTTAATTTTTATATTTTTAACTTCCCGTCGCGACGTTTCGATTGCTTTCCAGCTTTCGTGGTCACGGGGCGGACTGAAGTATTAGTCATCCGCTCAGTGAGTGTTACAATTTAACTACCCTTAATTTTCAATTATTTTATTTTATTAAATAAAAAAGTTAATTAGTTTTTGCGATCCGATCTACGCAGGAGCTCATTGTGTCTTGAGGTCTAGCAGCTGGTCTTTTGGATTCCGATTTAATTAAATGTAGAATTGGATCCCATGATGGTGCAAGCTTCAAGCCATCTTCTCTATTGAAATTTGGATGTTTTTTAATTTCAATAGTCTCGCGAAACATCCTGGGCAGGAAACGGTGTTCTTTAGCGAGGATTTGGGTCTTGTCAAAGGTAATGCTTGGAGCCTTCCTCGATGTGTTCAGCAACTGCAGACTTCGTTGAGCATCGGTGTTTGACGTCAGCTATATGATGTTCTTTTATTATATGTTAGCTATATGTTACCAATGTACTTGGAAGAACATAATATTTCATATATTCAATTATATACAGCTTCGGTGGCGCAGTTGTACTACAGTCTGATTACAACGTCGAGGTCTCGGGTTCGAATCCCGGATCCTGCAAAGTGATACTGGATTTTATGTTAATTATTATCAGCCCAGAAGCCGGGATTTGGTCGATATGGCGAATGGTTCGCCCGCAGCATTTCGTGTGACGGAACACTCAAGGCGAAACGTGTTTTTTTTGGTAGCACTTCTGTCATCCCCTTCTGGGAAAAAGGTTTGAGTTTATATATGTATGTGTTAAATTATACAGGGTATATCAAGACTGCGACTGAAAACGAAGCCAGGTGGTAGTATTAGTGACTTCAGACACAACGCGAGTAAAAATTTCGCAAAAAAAACATCGACAACTTTTTTTTGTAATTTTTTACTTATCGTCGTATTTGGGTAAAAAATACATAGTTTTCCTAAAATAATGATATACACCTTTTTATTTTTTAGGACGCAATGGTACGATAGTGTTTAAATTACTATTTTCGTAATAACTAGGTATTTACTACCCAAACAGAATGATTTTTAAAAAATTGCAAAAAAAATCTGTCGCTTATTTTGCGAAATTTTTATTTGCATTGTGTCTTTAACCACTAAAACTACCACCCGGCTTCGTTTTCGGTCGCAGTCTTGATATATCCGGTATAACCAATGAATTTTGTTTTTTTAACACATTAAGCAAATTCAAGGTTACGCCTAAAGACTTCGAAGCTCAATGAAAGTAAAATATAGATCTTCTTTTTCTCCTAAGGCATTACATTCTCGTTTTAGGAATTAATTAAAGATTAACGATTATCTATACATATCATAAATTTGTAACCGATTGATGTTTATACATGGAAGATAAATGAGAAAACTAATATGGGGGTCTTATTAACGTAATAGAACCTAAACAATGATTTTTAGAATTTTTCTGTTTGTTTGTCTGTTTATCTGTTTGTCTTTGCGGTTGTGCGCGATGAATTCAGAAACGGTTTAACGGATTTCGTTGAAATTTGGTATGGAGGTAGCTGACACCCTGGATTAACACTTAGGCTACATTTTATCCCGAAAAATTAAGTGTTCCCTTGGGATGAGGAAGGAATTCCGATGAATTTGTAACTTTTTTATACTCAAAGGGATGGGATGGGACTGGATTACATGCCTTGAGTGAGAATGAGACGGGACGGGCGGGATATAATGGGACGGAACGGGGTGGGAAATTACAAATAAAGTTTATTTCAAATAAAGTTAATCACGCAGACGAAGTTTGCGGCCAGAAGCTAGTAAGTAATATATTTTATTGATTCTTTATGGAATGTCAATGCTTTTAATAGGGTGATAAAGTAGCTAATATTTAGGTTCGAATCAAAGTGGTAATTTTTATTGCCTAGTTTGAATTCATTATTTATTATAAAGAATTGAATAGAGGGAAACAAAGTGACGTAATTGGTCTAGTTGCACTACGTGATCCGTAAAGTCCCAGGTTCCATCCCAGGATAATTAATGTTATTCATTTTAAAAATCTTTTATTATCCAGGATTTGACTGCCTCGGTGGCGTAGTTGTATTACGGTACGACTACAAAGCTGAGGTCTCGGGTTCGAATCCCGGGTCGGGCAAAGTGGTATTGGGTTTTTCTATTCATTATCAGCCCGGAGTCAGGAATTTGTGCCCGATATGGCGATAGGCTCGCCCCCTATCACATCATGGGACGGAACATACAAGGCGAAATGAGGGTGTCCTAGTGGGGCCTCTGCCTACCCCTTCTGGGATAAAGGCGTGAGTTTATGTATGCATGTATGTACATTCTTGCCTGTCTTTATTTAGCTAAATTGTATATGTATATATGTATGTACGCCTTAGCAATTTTTTTTCTTTCTTTCTATCATCATCATCATCAGCCCGTTGCAGTCCACTGCTGGACATAGGCCTCTCCCAAGGTACGCCACAGAGCCTGGTCTGCTGCTTTACGCATGCAGCCGCTGCCCTCTTGTGCACGTCCCGCCGTGTGTTTCTATATGTATGTATATATTGACAGCGTCCGTGGCGTAGTTGGTTAGACGCCAGCTATGAAACGAGAGGCCGCGGGTTCGATCCCCGCACCGAGACAAATGTTTGTGTGAAACACAAATATTTGTCCCGGGTCTGGGTGTTTGTGAGACCGAAAAGCCTCTCGTAGTTCCTGATACCCACGACACAAGACTTAATTGATCTTAATGTGGGGTCAGGACTATGTATGTGACTGTTGGGTGTATTTATTTATTTATATATAGAATAGTTTTGAGGAATGGAAAGGAAAACTCAAGGTTGGGCACTCCAGTCTCTGAGTTGGGTTCGAACCCACGTCATTATGACCTACGAAGCGATGGTCATTTGACCTCAAGAGCACAAATATTGAAATTGACACATCACATTAACGTCGAAGAATGTAGAACCATCCGTATATGTAAAGCAAATAAGAAAATCAGGGTTTTTAAGATGCGGACGTGAAGTATATTATTCGAAATAAAACTATTTTTACGGATTTTATCGCGATTTGGTTAAATTTTACATTTTTTAACTTCCCGACGTTTCGATTGCTTTCAGTCCGCCCCGTGACCACGAAAGCTGAAAAGCAATCGAGACGACGGGAAGTTAAAAAATGTAAAATTAAACCAAATCGCGATAAATTCCGTAAAAGTAGTTTTTTTTTCAATGTGTAACATTCGCGTAAATCTAAGAAACCATTATAATATTCAATTTTTTTGCTAGTGATCGCAGTGATGGTTAATGTGTGGTATCTTTAGTATCGACTGGCGAGAAACTATGATCTGTAGCCGACTGACAAATCTATGCCGGCCTGGAGACTATCCCGCCTGGAATGATACGTAATAATAGACATCTAGCCAAGTCTTTGTCGAGCAATCACGCACGCATGGAAAATATTGGTATAGATGCCGGCCCTTCGAAGATTCCGCCAATCTATTTTGCTATTCATTTAGTTTTAACTATATACAACTGAAAATACAGGGTATATCAAGACTGCGACCGAAAACGAAGCCAGGTGATAGTATTAGTGACTTCAAACACAATGCAACAAAAAAGCGACAGTTTTTTGCAATTTTTTAAAAGTCATGTATTTTTGGTGGTAAATACCTAGTTTTTGCTAAAATTATAATTTAAACTCTTTCGTACTATTGTGATTTTTTAAATAAAAGGTTGTATATTATTATTTTTGGAAAACTACCACCCGAATACGACGTTAAGTAAAAAAATGTCGCTTTTTTTGCGATATTGTTAGTTGCATTGTGTCTGAAGTCACTAAAACTACCACCTGGCTTGGTTTGCGGTCGCAGTCTGGATATAGCCGGTATAGTGGTTTTCTGGGCGGATACTAATACGTCTATAATTTAAAGATGCTCAATTGCTTCACAAAAATATAAAAAAATCGACATATATCAATATATATTTTTCCTTCCGATTTTCCTCCATTTAATTTTCCTTATTTCCCAACATAAGACAGGAAAATAAAAGTATAGGACAATATGGTAATAATTTTACAAGGGCTTCCTACACCGTTTAAGTCAAGACGCGAAAATACACGTAATTATCGCATCGTTTTAAAGAAATTTATTTTTATTACAATGATTACCATCTACGCTAAACGACCGATAATATATATATATATATTTTTATTGCAATGAATGACGAGACGAGCCTGCCATTCGCCTGATGGTAAGCGATACGACCGCTCATGGACAGTAGCAAAACCAAACAACACCATGAGCTACAAGGCAATGCTTGGCATTCCACTGCGCTCGCCATCCTGAGACATAAGATGTTAAGTCTAGATATGTCCAGTAGTTACTCTGGCTACAATGTCCTTCAAACCGAAACACAACAGTGCATTTACACTGCTGTTTGGCGGGAGAAATAGACATTGTGGTGGTACCTACCCAGGCGGCCTCTCACATATGAGAGACCTACTAGCAGTAAAATATACGGAACTGGCAGTGAACTGGGAGGTCGTTGGTTCGAATCTCAGTTTCAGAATTTTTGGAGTTGTCTCCGCGGCTGGTCGGTTAGACGCCGGCTGCGAAACGAGAGACCGCTACGACCCCGCACCGAGACCAATGTTTCTGATATACGAGTATTTGTCTCGGGTCTGGGTGTTACGATGAAAGGTCTCTTGAAGTGTCTGATACGACACCAGAATTTATGTTGCTGTGGGGTCAGGACTATGTATTTAAGTCTTGGATGTATTAATTAAACATTCAACTGGTGGTAGGTCTCTCATATGTGAGAGGCCGCCTGGGTAGGTACCACCGCAATGTCTATTTCTCCAAACAGCAGTGTAAATGCACTGTTGTGTTCCGGTTTGAAGGAAATTGTAGCCAGAGTAACTACTGGACATATTGAGACTTAACATCTTATGTCTCAGGATGGTGAGCGCAGTGGAATGCCAAGCATTGCCTTGTAATTCATGGTGTTTGGTTTTGCTACTGTCCATGAGCGGTCGTATCGCTTACCATCAGGCGATGGGACGCTCGTCTCGTCATTCACAGCATTAAAAAAATCACACAGCAACTCCACTGCTGAACATAGGCCTCCGCCAAGGATTTCCACATCGACCTGTTGGAAGCATGTTGAAAATGAAAATGAAAATATTTTATTGAAACCATGAAATTTCATACATTATTATATTCAGTCATAATGGTTTCTTAGATTTACGCGAATGTTACACATTACATTATTTACAAATAGTTTTATTTCAATAGATTCTGTCACTTTTTTCCATGACCACCCGGTTCGCAAGGCTGTTTTCGCCAGAGAAGAACGGGCAAGAAACTCTAGCGTTGCTTTTTTTCAAAACAAGTTTGGAATACAGCGATTATACAGGAATCGCAGCGCAGTTGAATTATAATATATAATGCTTCGACCGACTTCCTACAAATTTAGCTAGGTCGTGTGTCTTTTAAGCTGGCTGTCCGACGCCTCGCATGCTGGTAAACTGATATCCTACTTAAGGTCCAAAATGTTCACAGCCCGATATCAAACCTAACACCTCACAACATACATACATATTTCCACTACACAAATGAGGGACCAATCCTAGTTTGGCGATATTTCTATTGGCTATATTCAAACTTAAAAATTCCAAACCTTGTTTAGAATTGAACCCAAGACATCTCAATCCGCATCACACATCTAAACTATTAATCCCACAAAACTCTAAATTATGCCATCTTTTAAAATGCCATTTACAAAATAACCCAATAAATAAAATCGTAAAACATCACATTTTTTGAGGCGCCATACTTGAGGAGACAGGGGATAGAGGAGGAGGGGAAGGGGAAGAGGGGAGACGGACTTGTGGACGCGTGGGCGGACGACATAGCGCCGGGGATACGCGTATAAGCTTAATGTACAATGTAGAGCCAATGATAGAGACTTTGAGAGAAAAAGGTAGAGTCGATTTCAAATTTTAAGGAGAACGATTTTTTATTTATTATATTATTTTAATTCTAAACAACGAAAAAATAACGAACGTATTAAAACTTAACTACTGTGATTTAAAAGAGAGGAGATAAAACAGAAAATGGGCCGTATTTTCACTTCGTATTTCACTTTTTGATTACTTATATAATTCTAGGATTTTATCAATAAATAATAATACACCCAACGGTCACTTACATAGTCCTGACCCCACACTAAGATCGAGTCTTGTGTCGTGTATCAGAAGCTACGAGAAACTATTCGGTCTCACAAACACCCAGACCCGAGACAAATATTTGTGAGCCTCATAAACATTTGTCCCAGTGCGGGGATCGAACCCGCGACCTCTCGTTTCACAGTCGGCGTCTAACTGAACCACGGAGGCTATAATTTTGCCAGTCTTGTTAGGGAAATTAAAGATTTTTCATCCTTAAAATACTTAATTTAAAATACAATATTTAAGCAAAAACAATAATTGTGAACCCAGCTTAAACGAAACAACGAATTTGGTGTGGAATGTGTTTGAGTAAAATTATGTAAAAATAATACAATATCTCCGTGAAAGGAGACAATACAATAACTCGTTAATGAAAAACATATAGACCAGTTTATAATACAATGATTTTATTTTAGAAAAGGATGACTAATAAGAACATATCAGCCCATTTATGTATATTTTTGAGCACGACACTCGTCAATCGAGAGTTCGATTTAGAGGGGTTAGGCCGTACACCACACTGGGCTATTGCCAGGCAGACGTCATTTATACATACATACATATACTCACACCATTCTCCCAGAAGGGGTAGGCAGAGGTGCAGGATACCCACGTTTCGATTTGTGGGCGAGTCTGTCGCCATATCGTGCACAAATTCCTGACTTCGGGCTGATAATGAATAGGAAAATCCAATATCGCTTCGCCCGACCCGGGATTTGAACCCGACACCTAAGTAATCATACCGTAGTACTACGCCACCGAGGCTGTCAAGTGATATCACATACATACATACATACATACATACATAAACTCACGCCTTTATCCCCGAAGGGGTAGGCAGAGGTGCCACCAGGACACCCACATTTCGCCTTGTATGTTCCGTCCCACGATGTGATAAGGGGCGAGCCTATCGCCATATCGGGCACAAATTTCTGACTCCGGGCTGATAATGAATAGAAAAATCCAATATCACTTTGCCCGACCCGGGAATCGAACCCGAGACCTCAGCTTTGTAACCGTACCGTAATACAACTACGCCACCGAGGCAGTCGAGGCAGATATTATTAAAAACATTAAAAACATCTTGTAAACTATTAATATATTTCTGCTAAGCCTTTCTGAATCCAATTATGTCATAACTTAAAGGGAATTCTAATATGTAGCGAGTTATTTTAGAACAATAGTATGACACAATGGACCATGTGTCATTTATGAGTCATTAAAGGCGTTTGTATATTGCAGACATTTTAGTCAAATAAAATAAATATTTTGAGTCTAGGTTTGAAGTGGTTAATATAATGAAACAGATGTTTTCAGTCTAGTTTTGAATTGCTAGAACTAGGCTATAGACAGCCTCCGTGGCGCAGTTGGTTAGACGCCGCCTGTGACGAGAGGCCGCGGGTTCGATCCCCGCACCGAAACAAATATTTGTGTGATCTACAGGTATTTGTTTCGGGTCTGGGTGTTTGTGACACCGAAAAGTCTCTCATAGCTTCTGATACCCACGACACAAGACTCGATCTTAGTGTGGGGTCAGGACTATGTATGTGACTGTTGGGTGTATTTATTTATTTATTATTATTTATTTAAAAAAATAAAAAAAAAAAAAATAAAATAAAATTTATTTAGGAACCAAAGAAATAATGTAACAATAACATTTTTGCCATAATAACTGCATTAGTTTTTACTGTGTCGCAGTTATTAGGCCCTCCTTAACAGTTGCTTTCATTAGGTTTCTTATAATAATAGGATGTTCAAATTATAGTGATAATATAATGCTAAGAATACTAAAATTTGAAAGACGAAAAAAAGAGTGTTTTGTGTGTGTGTGTGTGTGTGTGTGTGTGTGTGTGTGTGTGTGTGTGTGTGTGTGTGTGTGTGTGTGTGAGTATGTGTAGATATAAACCATTTATAAACCATTTATTTATTTAATAACCTGAATGACCTGGATTAATGACCGAGTATTCAATATGACAATTATTTTCATGTAGTTACATATTATAATATTTATTTTTATATTCACCTCAAACACACAAAGCTTAACGTAGTTTTTTTTTTTTATTATTTTGAATGAGACGAGCATGCCATTCGCTTATTGGTAAGCGATAGGACCGCTCATGGACAGTAGCAAAACCAAACAACACCATGAACTACAAAGCATTGCTTGGCACTCCACTGCGCTCGCCATCCTGAGACAAAAGTTGTTAGCAATATGTCCAGTAGTTACTCTGGCTACAATGTCCTTCAAACCGGAACACAACAGTGCATTTACACTGCTGTTTGTTGGAGAAATAGACATTGCGGTGGTACCTACTCAGGCGGCCTCTCACATACGAGACCTACCAGTTTTTTAACCAGACTTAAATCTCTGTTAAGGTTCATCTAAGAACCAAGTTAGATAGAAAGTGGCTTCTATGTAACTGGATAGGTTTCATTCTAAAACGTATGAAATACGCTATGTTTGACTTTGAGCGATTTTAATTCGATAGTGCATTGTCACCCTAATGTAAATGTAGGTTAGAACACCTATTGGTATCTGAGGGCTAATTTATTCTGAAAGCTGGCTTCATTGTCTATGGCATATTAATTTGACGACCAATGGCACAAGCCACAACAGATGTTAAATAAATAAATAAATACACCCAACAGTCATATACATAGTCCTGAACCCACACTAAGATCGAGTCTTGTGTCGTGAGTATCAGAAACTACGAGAGACTTTTCGGTCTCACAAACACCCAGACCCGGAACAAATACCTGTGAATCACACAAACATTTGTTTCGGTGCGGGGATCGAGCCCGCGGCCTCTCGTTTCACAGCCGGCGTCTAACCAACTGCGCCACGGAGGCTGTCAATGTTAATCGGTGAGATGGCATCCAAGGTTCGATTTGTTACGTATATGACGTAAGGTTAAGGTTCGTATTATTATGAATATTTTGTCATATACCTTAGTGATTTGTGTAGTATTTTGGAAACCATGTTAATAAAAGCTTAAATAATCTATGACAGTTATCTAATATGAACCGTGACGTTCTGGGTTCGAATCCCAGATTGGGTAAATTGATTTTTATCGGATTTTAAAACATGGTATTATTCAGGACTTAAGTGGACAGCATACCGATAGGCTTCTTATAACATTGAAGTAGGAAATAATTTGGACACAAGTGATATCTCTGCCTAGCCCTTCAGGATAGGCCGTAATTATAAAAATACACGTGCAGTCGAATTGAAAACCTCCTTGTTTTGAAGTCGGTTAAAAATCAATTGATAGTATCTGCAGGATTTGTATGAATTTCTATGGTATGTAAAGTCCGCCAACCCGCACTAGGCCAGAGTGGTCTATATGGCCTAACCCCTTGTAATCAGCGAGATACTCTCGATTGTATAGAACCGTGCACTGCAGTGGGACGTATATGGGCTGATACAGATACAAACAGTAACTAAAGCTATGATGCATATAAATAATAGTTTTAAAAACTTAAATTCATACTATGAGTTGGGATTTAAACTTTTATTTATTTAACTAAAAAAATTATCTATGTACGGATATCTTATCAAAGGAAGGCAGCTGCACGAAAATTATCCTTTTTTAAATTAAATTTCTGTAAGTTCTTGTTAAGTTCTTGCCACATACTTTTTTAATTATTGTATTGTCATCGGTCCTTCACAAGTTTGCAAAATTTCAGGTCAATCCAACGTTTTGAAGTGCTCGAAAATGGTCTTCAAAGATTCCGTTACATACATACATACAGGCGGTGCTAATAAAAGCTTGTTAAAAATATTTTTCCACTGACTAGTAAGATTAAAAGAATAATAAAATACCTATATAACCCTTTCACCAAAATCCTTATTTCGTTCACGGATGCATCCGATGACACGTATTAAAATCCTCGCAAGGTTTATGTTAATAAACAAGAAAGTGCGTCGCGTCGGCGGTCATGGATACAGTGCAGAGAGGACAGTATGGCAATTGTGGTATATTTGTATTGAAGGATCACTTTAAAAAAGCAAGGTCGTGATTTTGATGTTTTTAATTTTAGTTACAACTATAGAGATAAATGTTGAGTTTAGAAGAATTTTAAATTGTTTCATTTTCTTGTTATCAAGCACGAGAAGTTAATTGTTTCATAAGAGTGCCTCGGTGGAATAGATGTACCAAGGTACAATTGCAAAGCTGAGGTCTCGGGTTCTAATCCCAGGTCGGGCAATGTGATATTGGATTTTTCTATTCATTATCAGCCCGGAATCAGGAATTAGTGCCCGATATGGGATAGGCTCGCCCCCTATCACACCGTGGGACAAAACATAAAAGACGAAATGTGGGTGTCCTGGTAGCACCTCACCTACTTTCTGTGAAAAAGGCTCGAGTTTATGCATGTGTTAGAATAATGGTGTGTATGTATTGCAAAATACCAATGTTTATCTCAATATTTGTTATTTACTTTTAAATAAATCCTATTCAGATACAGAATAACAAGAATATTGATTACAACATTTTTTATATCCATTGTTTTATTAGGAATAGACCAATATTTTATGGACCTTATATAAACCAATAATAGTATAATAATATAACCCATATAAACATCAAAGATAATTACTAATAAATAAATTAATTAATTTTACTCATCTTGTTCCAATCACCCCGTGGACACTCTTAATCCCGTTTTCTTCGTTGTTTCGTATATGCTGTAGCGGCTATCATCTTTTTGGACGAGATCCTTTCCCCACGGCAGTGTCAGTCGAACTGAGCCAGCCGACTGTGACTCGACTTTATATAGTGAAGATGACCGAGCCGAGTTTTTAGCTTGTACCTCCATAATATATTTAACAAAGTATAATATTTTTAATACCGACTTTCTTGTTATATTTATTTTATACAATACTGTATTTAATAAACTATTTATTTTATTATATACCAATAAATTAATGATAATTAATATTAAGTTATAATGAATTGACAATGTCTACAAAAATATTGTAAATTATCGAAGTAAAGTGTTAAATTAATACATGTACTAACATATTATACCGGGTTTATCAAGACCGCGACCGAAAACGAAGCCAGGTGGTAGTATTAGTGACTTCATACACAATACAAGTAAAAAATTCGCAAAAAAAATCGACAAATTTGTTTTGTTTTTTTTTTTTGCTTATCGTCATATTTGGGTGATTTATACATAGTTTTCCTAAAATAAAGATGTACACCTCTTTAATTTTAAACACGTAAGGGTTTAACTTAGTATTTTCGCAAAAACTAGGTATTTACCACCCAAACACGATGATTTTCAAAAAATTCTAAAAAATTATCTGTCACTGTTTTGGCGACATTTTTATTTGCATCGTATTTGTAACCACTAAAACTACCACCTGGCTTCGTTTTCGGTCGCAGTCTTGATATACCCGGTATATACATAATACATATTGTCAATCTATCACATGCATGCATAAGTCAACTTTAAGGATCTCTACTGCTAGCTATGTATATCCAGCAATCTGTAAACTTCGTAAGGTCTTTACATTGTGGGTCGATAGAGTATTCAGAGACGTAATACAGTTATTTCTCGCTGATCGACGTAAAGAGACAGCTTCGCTTGCCGGATGCCCAATCCCCCTTACTCTTTCCATCCTTTATCCCTTCTGCTCCCCTCCAGATTTGATGGTCCGGCGACACATCCATGATCCAGCGTTGTGGATGCTTATGTGCAGTGATCACTTACCGTGTGTAATCAGGTGACCTGTTTGCTCATTTGACAGACCTACTGCATAAAAAAGCTAGTAGGTTAACAATGAACAACATACCACTATAAAGTTAAATAGTTATAAATTTAAAGTTAACTGGTGGTAGGTCTCTCATATGTGAGAGGCCACCTGGGTAGGTACCACCGCAATGTCTATTTCTCCCGCCAAACAGCAGTGTAAATGCACTGTTGTGTTCCGGTTTGAAGGACATTGTAGCCAGAGTAACTACTGGACATATCGAGACTTAACATCTTATGTCTCAGGATGGCGAGCGCAGTGGAATGCCAAGCAATGCCTTGTAACTCATGGTGTTGTTTGGTTTTGCTACTGTCCATGAGCGTTCGTATCGCTTACCATCAGGCGAATGGCAGGCTCGTCTCGTCATTCATAGCAATAAAAAAATAAAAAAAATAAAAAAATTCAGTTGCTCTACTGTTCACTTTGTACACAGCGTCACGGCCATAACATGAGTATGGGCGTGAGCTGTCATCCCGTAACATAATTGACTTCATTGTACTCGCATTGTGAGGAAAAGAACTGCACTAATATGTAAGAAGGCTGTTATATAAATACAGCGCATCAACAATAAGTTGGCGCGTGGAGAAATTAGGAACTACAAATGATAATTTCGTTGACTATGAAACGAAAGGTCGCGGGTTCGATCTCCGTACTGAGACAAATGGTTGTAAGGCCCACAAGTGTTTGTCTCGGGTCTGAGTGTTTGTGAGACTGAAAAGTCTCTCGTAATTTCTGATACCCACGATACAAGACTCGATCTTAGTGTGGGTCGTGGGGTCAGGACTATGTATGTGACTGTTGGGTGTATTTATTTCATTTATTATATTTATACAATTATTACACATATATCGTCCTATTGACACGGAACTCCTACAAGGTCGAAAAGTTCTATAACAATTCCCCGAAACGAAACATTGAGTGAGCCGTCAATTATCTCCTATTTTGTAGCCCACACACGCCCACTAGTGGGCAAGAACCTCGTGTCCTTAGCACACTAGTTATCCTTCAATATTTACTTTATAACATACATATTGAGCCTCCGTGGCGCAGTTGGTTAGACGCCTGCTGTGAAACTAGAGACCGCCACGATCCCGAACCGCGACAATAGGGTATTTGACTATCATAGAATTTTTGTATTATTTTGCAGACAAACACAAGTGCCTTTAAAACAAAACATTTTTGTGAAAACAGTATTGAAGTAGCTTGTAACATGAGGCGAATATTAGTATTTTAGATGAAAGAGTGGGGACGTAGTGGGGACATCTTACCGTCTCTTTCACACCCGCACCTATAATGCATATTAAGATTAGTGACGTCACTAATTTTGTTTTGCATCCATTTTTTTTTGCCCCCACTACAAGATTTTAAACGTTTCTAACTTGTTTAATTCTGGATGGATTTACAAAATTCTTTGTTTGCTAGATTTTGGATATGGATACTTTTTGATGATAACAAAAAAATTCAAATACCCTATTGTTTGTGTGATCCACAGGTATTTGTTTCTGGTCTGGGTGTTTGTGAGACCGAAAAGCCTCTCGTAGTTTCTATACATACAAGACGTATCTTAGTTTGGATTATGTATGTGACTTTGGGCATATTTTAATTATTAAATACATATTATAGTCTGCCTCGGTGGCGTAGTTGTATTACGGTACGGTTACAAAGCTGAGGTCTCGGGTTCGAGCCCCGGGTCGGGCAAAGTGATATTGGATTTTTCTATTTATTATCAGCCCGGAGTCAGGAATTGTGCCCGATATGGCGATAGGCTCGCCCCCTATCACATCGTGGGACGGAACATACAAGGCGAAATGTGGGTGTCCTTGTGGCGCCTCTGCCTATCCCTTCGGGGATAAAGGCGTGAGTTTATGTATGCATGTATATTAAATTTTGCTCTCGATGGGGCAGTTCTACCACGGTACGATTACAGCGGTGAGGTGTCGAGTTCGAATCCGGGGTCGGGCAAAGTGATATTGGATTTTTCTATTCATTATCAGCCTGGAGTCAGAATTCTGTCCGATATGGTGATAGGCGTGCTTATCCCATCCTGGGACGAAACAAGGCGAAACGTCGACCCCTGGCAAAAAGGCGTGGGTCTATGTATGTATTTTTATTTTATTTTATTTTATTTTATTTATTCTTATAAAATCCACAGCCCTTATTACTACTATAATACAACTGGTTTACTTATCTTACGGCCAATAACGGATTTACATTTTAAAGATACAACTTATATAATAGGCAGTCGAAACGTTAAATGAAGTTGAGCAATATTTAATAAGTAATTACAATAACATTAATTACTATTTAGTAATAATAAATTCAGTCAATTAGGTATTGAGAATGTGTGCTTGTGTGTGTGTTTGCGTGTGTTAGTGCGAGTGTGTGTGAATGTTTGCATGTGTTTATACATTGTCTTCATGAAGGAGTTTTAAAACATTTGTTTTAAATTTTTTCTTGCTATCGTGAAAAATATCAGTTGACAGAAACTTCTTATTATAAACGACAACAGCCTCCGTGGCGCAGTTGGTTAGACGCCGCCTGTGAAACGAGAGGCCGCGGGTTCGATCCCCGCACCGAAACAATATTTGTGTGATCCACAGGTATTTGTTTCGGGTCTGGGTGTTTGTGGGACCGAAAAGTCTCTCGTAGTTCCTGATACTCACGACACAAGACTCGATCTTAGTGTGGGGTCAGGACTATGTATGTGACTGTTGGGTGTATTTATTTATTATTATTTATTAAACTCTTTGTAAGCGACTTACTTATACTTACGATGTATATCTTATTGTTACTACAACAAAGAGAATAAAAAACTTTTGGTGAGTGCACAAATCAGGAAAAGTATTGTATTTACTAATATTTAGTCATTGGTTCCGATATAGCATCGCCTTGAAATTAATATTTGTATACAAATTATCGGACAGGTTCCATCGCGGTTCATACGCACAGCTGGCAGACCTTCCTGTCAATTACCACTTATTCATCTGTTTAAACTAGATTTTTCTGTTATTTAAGCCTAAGTCCTTGAAATTTGAAAGGCCTACCACGCTGGCCTAGTGCGGATTAAATAAATACACCCAACAGTCACATACATACTCCTCATTTCACACTAAAATCGAGTCTTTTCGATAGCCTCCGTGGCGCAGTTGGTTAGACGCCGCCTGTGAAACGAGAGGCCGCGGGTTCGATCCCCGCGCCGAAACAAATATTTGTGTGATCCATAGGTATTTGTTCCAGGGTGTTTGTGAGACCGAAAAGTCTCTCGTAGTTTCTGACACTCACGATTCGATCTTAGTGTGGGGTCAGGACTATGTATGTGACTGTTGGGTGTATTTTTTTATTTTTATTTATTTATTTTGTATCAGAAACTACGAAAGACTTTTCGGTCTCAAACACCCAGACTCGAAACAAATACTTGTGTACACATACATTTGTCTCGGTGCGGAATCGAACCCGCGGCCTCTCGTTTCAGAGCCGGCGTCTTACTAACAAGCAACGGAGACGGTCTGATTGGTCAACATATTGAAATACATATAAAAGTGTTTGGTATGAAGGTTCCCTAACGTTTTCCTTAACTAGTAATTATAATAAGATGATTAACTAAGAATAATAGATTTTCTGAATGCCTCGATGGCGTATTTGTATTACGGTACGTTTACAAAGCTGAGGTCTCGGGTTCGAGCCACGGGCCAAAGTAAGGATCTTTCTATTCATTATCAGTCCGGAGCCTGAAATTTGTGCCCGATATGGCGATAGGCTCGCCCCCTATCACATCGCGTGACGGAACTTACAAGGCGAAATGTGGGTGTCTTGGTGGCGCCTCTACCTACCCCGTCGGGGATAAAGGCGTGAGTTTATGTATGTAATAAATTTTCAATAGTTACTTATTTATTGTTTTCACAATGTAGCTGTTGTGATTTTCGTATCGTAGCCCGTAGGTTGCGAGCGTACACAGCGGTCAAGGAGCCGTCATAGTGAGCCACGTGTTTCGCGTTTCGGGTTCTGTGTATCCGGATACAATCAGGCATCATTGTGTCGAGAGATGAACATCTCATGTGGATACTCTATCTGCACTGCGCTTACAATCAAGCATTGTAGACACTTTGTCGTGCAAATATAAAAAAGTGGACATCCGCATTATGCACACTGACTGGGAAAATCTTTTCCGATTATCATTATTACAATAAGATTGCGCAAATGAAAAATATCCAATCATTTATATAAACACGACATGAATAATTACAACTGCGTCAAACAATATCAAATTACTACTCAATTGTAATTAAAGGTTCATTAAATTATACGTAAGATTACGCGTTTATCCTTAACGGGTAGACAGACAGACTCCGTGGCGCAGTTGGTTAGACGTCGGATGTGAAACGAGAGGCCGTAGGTTCGATCCCCGCACATATATTTGTTTGATCCACAGGTATTTGTTTCGGGTCTGTGTGTTTGACACCGAAAAGTCTCTCATAGCTCCTGATACCCACGATACAAGACTCGATGTTAGTGTGGGGTCAGGACTATGTATGTGACGGTTGGGTGTATTTATGTGTAGTGTTATTGGTTTCTTAGATTAATAATATTACACATTGAATTAAAACTATTATTTACTAATTTTAGTGAGTCCGCTCTGTGATAACCAAAGCTGTTAAGTAATCGACACGTCGTGAAGTTAAATTTTTTTGAAATCTAACCAAATCGTAAAAGACCTTGAAAATAGTTTTTTTTTAATTAAAATACGTTTTTACACATAAAAAATACTTTGCCAAAGTTTAATTCTGATGCATATACTACTTAAAGGTCACACAAAATTGTTTTACACACGTACACAAAAACAAAGACAATTATAATAAGAATAAAAAAAGGAAACAAATCAAACACCACTAATCTATAATAGGACGAAATAATGAAATGAACAATAAATCAAAATAAAAATATAATTAAACTTTTTACAAATTTTACATATTAATAGAGTAATCTGATATTTAACTAAAAAATAAACAATTTAGCGAGTAATTCAATGTGAATAGTAGTGATCAAAGTGTTTAATATGTCAAAGTTACTATCGGATTTGCAAAGAGAGTTATATGCAGTACACATTGCAGAGACTGGCGAGTGCAGACCAAGATTGGTTTTAGATGATGCAGGACGAAATATATTAGTTATAGGATATCTAGAAGGATAATGGATATCTACTTTTATTTCAATATAGTGTTATCAAGGAGCGTATACCTTAATGCCATAACTTCAACGAGCCTTCGTGCAAAACAAAACAATGCAGAAACACGCAACTTACTTCATAAACAATTATATTAAATAATTATCAGAACGTCACACAAAAGACATTTCGTAACGGAAATTGGTTTAATCATCGCCCTGATTGTCTAGGAATCGATATAATGACGTTTAATTTCTAGGAAGGATTATGTAATGGTTATCGGGCCTTGGCAAATAATAAGCTTGGATTTAAATAAATAAATAAATAAGGAAAAAAGGAACTGAGCAAGTACTAGTTGGTCTTGTTCTGATCAGTACTAAGTTACCTTACCATACGGCACAGAAATAAATAAATACACCCAACAGTCACATACATAGTCCTGACCCCACATTAAGATCAATTAAGTTTTGTGTCGCGGGTATCAGAACTACGAGAGACTTTTCGGTCTCACAAACACCCAGACTCGAAATAACTGTGGTTCATACAAACGTTAATCTCGGTGCGAGAATCAAACCCGCAGTCTCTCGTTTCACAGCCGGCGTCTAACTAACTGCGTCACGGAAGCTTTAAATGCTTTTATTACGACCATTATTTTTATTTATAATTTATATAATTGATGCACCCAGAAGTATCATACATAGTCCGGACGTAAGACTAAGTTCAAATGGATCAATCTGGAGACCGTCCCGCCCTCACACCCGCCACTGCAACTTCTGTAAGCCAGGATCAACAGCACGCATTTTAATGACACCGAGCATTGAAGCTCAGCGAGTCTCCGGGAATGTCTAACTAGGCTTTAACCCGCAACGAAATCAATCATAAAGTTAAATTAATAGGAGGAGTTGGAATGTTGTATATGCTAGCTTCTGCGTGATAAACTCTATTTGAAATTAACTTTGTTTGAAATTTTCCGTCCCATCTCGTCCCGTCCCGTTATATCCCGCCCGTCCTGCTTCATTCTCACTCAAAGCATTTAATCCAATCCCATTCTATCCCTTTGAGTATAAAAAGTAGCAAATATATCGGAATTCCTTTCTCATCCCACGGGAACACTTCATTTTTCGGGATAAAAAGTAGCCTAAGTGGTCATCCAGGGCTACCTCCATGCCAAATTTAATCGAAATCCGTTTAGCAATTTTTGAGTTCATCGTGCACAACCGCACGGACACACAGACAAACAAACAAAAATTTTAAGAGTCATTGTTTTGGGTTCGATTACGTTAATAGAGAAATATAAATGAGAAAAACGAATATAGGGGGTATATTCGTTTTTCTCATTTATCTTCTCATGTACAGACATCGGTTACAAATTAATTATATGTATAGATTTATTTATATACTTTAATATACATAAATATAATTATAAACAAAGAAAGATTATAATAGATTGATTGATTAATATTATATTCTATTTTTATAAGAATATAGAATATAATATTACTTTAAAAATACAACATTACTGTGACACAGATTTCTATTATGTGTCTCCTTTTTTTTTTCAGAATAACCCGTTCTTGGCGTTGGGACGGCATAATAATCTGCCACAAAAAATATTATACTTTAGCCCCAAAAACATGATTATACAAAGGTTAAGAATTGAATCTTGTACTTTCATATGCCCTTGCAGTTAATGTCAAAAACTGACTGACTCAGCGCACAATAGGCGCGTAGGATTCTAAATATGATGGCGACCTCAGCAATTGATGCTTAGAGGTCATAGGTTCGATTTCTAAACGGGTTTTGGGCGAATCTTATATTTACGGCGGTCGCTATTCGGGCGGGTACGAATATCTCTTGTATACGTCCCACTGCAGGGCACGGGCCTCCTCTACAATCCAGAGTACGATTGAGAGGGGTTAGATATAGTCCACCACGCTGGCCTAGTACCAGGCGGACTTTACATATAGAAATTCTCACAAATCGCTATGGTATGCAGGTTTCCTCACGATGTTTTCCTTCACCGTTATAGTGCGTGGTGATTGACTATCAATATACACATGACTGAAAAGTCAGAGCTGTACCCTGGAATTTGAACCCACGACCACCGTGAACGTGCTGGTAGCCGAGTCTGGTCTATTTACCAACAGGCCACCACGCACTATACAAATATCTTACCAATTTTTGTCACCGTCGCGTTTTATGAAGGAAAAACTTTTCACGCGGGCGAAGCTAGAATAATACAAGTAATTTATAGACAATTAAAATATTTGAAGTTTTAATAGTCGTGGGTCACAAAAATCAATTGTAGCCAGAGTAACTACTGGACATAATGAGACTTAACAAGTTATGTCTCAGAATGGCGAGCGCAGTGGAATGCCAAGCAGCGCTTTGTAATTCATGGTGTTGTTTGGTTTTGCTACTGTTCATGAGCGGTCGTATCGCTTATCATCAGGCGAATGGCATGCTCGTCTCGCCATTCAACGCAATAAAAAATTGTTACGACAGAGCTGTAGTTGAAAAGACGGAATAAAAATGGAATAAAATAATTGTAGATACGGTGTTATTATCTTAAACTTAAATTCGAATGCAAAACCTAGTCAAAATAACAGGAAAACGCCAAATAAAACAAACATCTCAAGTATCAACTCTTTCCACAATAGACGCTAGGAATTCGGCCTTCACATTATAGGATAATGGGCGATACAGATATTGAAGATAAAAACGCCTTGTGCAAAGTTCAAATATTTGAGTGCCATTATACGCGACCTCTGTGCAATCTCGGTAGAGGTACAATTTTTCAATGGAATTTATCCCTAATTATGAAATGAATTTGAATTTTTGGTCAAGTAGCATTGAAAAAGTGCGTAATATAAAATATAAATAAATAAATACACCCAACAGTCACATACATAGTTCTGACCCCACATTAAGATCAATTAAGTCTTGTGTTGTGGGTATCAGGAACTACGAGAGGCTTTTGGGTCTCACAAACACCCAGACCCGAGACAAATACCTGTGGTTCACACAAATATTTGTCTCGGGCGGGGATCGAACCCGCGGCCGCACGTTTCACATCCGGCGTTCAACCAACTGCGCCACGGAGCCCGTCAATGTAATGGCCCGTTGGTAACGGAGCAGACGCGGCTGTCATGTTCACGGCGGTCGTAGGTTCAAATCACAGAGCACATATCCGACTTTTAGGAGTCATGTGTGTATTGATAGTCAATCATACACTATAACGGTGAAGGAACACATCGTGAGGAAACCTACATAGCGATATGTAAAAATGTATATGGTATGTAAAGTTCGCCAACTCTCACTGGACCAGCGTGGTGAACTATATGGCCTAACCCTTCTCAATCGTACTTCGATCCCATCGATAATCCCACTGCAGGGCACGGGCCTCCTCTACAATCAAGAGTACGATTGAGAGGGGTTAGATATAGTCCACCACGCTGGCCTAGTGCCAGGCGGAATTTACATACCATACATTTTGTAAGTCACTATGGTATGCAGGTTTCCTCACGATGTTTTCCTTCACCGTTATAGTGGGTGATTAACGTTATTTGTTTTTTTTTTATTGCGGTGAATGGCGAGACGAGCATGCAGTCCACCTGATGGTAAACAATACGACCGCTCGTGGACAGTAGCAAAACCAAACAACACAATGAATTACAAAGTAATGCTTGACATTGCCCTGCGCTCGCCATCCTGAGACATAAGATGTTAAGTATAAATATGTCCGGTAGTTACTCTGGCTACAATGTTATTCAAACCGGAACACAACAGTGCATTTACACTGCTGTTTGTTGGAAAAATAGACATTGCGGTGGTACCTACCCAGGCGGCCTCTCACATATGAGAGACCTACCACCAGTAAATACATACACAATTTTTATTCTATAGGCATATGCTTAGGAACTTTTCCATCAACATTGAAATGTTTCCTTGTCTTATCTCTTTGTAACGGTGCCAAGGGCGCTGAGTCAAACTTTTCCAAATGATTCAATTTAATACGATTCAATAGGATGCGGTTACACCTTGAAAGTATTAAGAAGATTAAAAAGTATTTTAATATATTTAGATTGTTATGACGCACCGTTATTTGTGAGCCGTACGTGACCACGAAAGCTGTAAAGTATTTAAAGCATTGACTTATATTCTACCGATAGACAAAACACGTCAAAGAAATAAAGTGCCCCGTATTTTAAAAGCACACTGCAATATTACATCACTTACCTGGTATTTTATTAAAATATTGTAACTTCAGACGATTTGCTTTCGGTTTGACGGCGAAACATTCATTTATTACTTTAAAACGTATGCGATAAGGCGTACTGCACTGTCACTGTCACGAAGCAAACGGATTCATGTGCGGTGCATGCACCGCAAGCAGGTGGGGCACATTTTTTATACTGAATGTCTTATCTAGTGTAACATTACATTGATATCGATGATTTAAAGGTTAAAAAATGTAAAATGACCCCCCCGATATTTAGTTTCATTTCAATTATTACAAGTATTAAGGCAAATATTGAAAATATATGTGAATTCTAACAACCCGCTCTAGGCTAGGGTAGATTATGGCCTAACCCCTCTCAATTGAACTCTTGCTCGTTGAGGAGTCCGGTGCTCAGCAGAAGAAAGAACTGGTTTTAATATTAGTTTTGCTTTTACTGCTTTTATTCATACATACATACTGACGCCTTTTTCCCGGAAGGGGTAGGCAGAGGCGCCACCAAGACACCCACATTTCGCCTTGTATGTTCCGTCCCACAATGTGATAGGGGGCAAGCCTATCGCCATATCTCTATTTAATGTTGCAATACTAAAACTTAATTCTTTTGCACAAAAATTATTTTTATAAGTCCATATTTGCATTGAGGGGAAGACAGTTACTAATGATACCATCCATTCATATTTCTTTCCTTCTTACAAGTGATAATATTGAAAAATGGTGGTAGAAAATTAACGACGAAATAGCGAGCGTACGCAGCGGTTAAGGAGCCGTCATAGTGAGCCACGTGTGTCGTGTGTCGGGTTCTGTATATCCGGATACAATCAGGCATCATTGTGTCGAGAGATGAACATCTCATGTGGATACTCTATCTGCACTGCGCTTACCATCAAGCATTGTAGTCACTTCGTTGTCAGTATAAAAAATGGGTACCCTTTTGAATTTATGAAGTGTGATAATTTCTGTAATACAAGCGTTCTTCCTTTATCAAATCGGTTTACGTTTAAAGCGAATAGAATCAATTATAGTTGGATCGAGCGTGAACAATCGATTTGCTTTGCAAATATTTAATACAATACACAAACTTTGCTAATGACTTCATTGGATGATTTCATTTTTAGTCAGCGTGCTTTTAACCGTGAATTCCCGGGTATACGATTCTTGCCGCGAGAAATTCTCCCCGTGTAAATGGCGCTTCACACGGGGAGAGATTATCGCAGGACATAACCGTCATACATTATCGTGTTCTGAGAAATGTTTACACGATGCAACTTTTTTATCTTTACGATAATCGTATCTTCGAGGCGAGAGATTCTCCCAATGTAATAGGTTATTTGACTATCATCGAATGTTTGTATTATTTTGTAGACAAACACAAATGCCATTAAAACAAAACATTTTTGTGAAAACATTATTAAAGTAGCTTTTAACATGAGGCAAATATTAGTATTTGAAATGAAAGAGTGGGGACGTAGTGGGGACATCTTACCGTCTCTTTCACACCCGCACACTATAATGCACTATAATGCACAGTGACGTCACTAATTTTGTTTTGCATCCCTTTTCTATCACCCCCACTACAAGATTTTAAACGTTTCTAACTTGTTTAATTCTGAATGGATTTACAAAATTCTTTGTTTGCTAGTTTTTGAATATGAATGCTTTTTGATTAATACAATATAAAAAAATTAGTCAAATACCCTATTGGGACTTATATGGCATTTAATTTACCGTTTACCAAACCTATTCAACCAAAACCTACGCAACTTAAAGCACATACCAAAGCGGAATTACAAAATATTTTCCTCTTCGAATACAGAATCTTGGCATCTGACAAACATATCTAATTGAAGTATACTTCATATAAGACCTTCATAAAATTTCACAATTAAACAAATACCTTCATTCATTTGTATTTTTAATACATCGAGGGGTCTTGATAAATTGGTAAATAATCCAGATTGAAAGACCCCTGTTAAGGGACATTTTTAATCCAGTAAGAGGTCTTAATAAATTGGCAATTTATCCAGTTTGAAAGACCCCTGTTAAAGAACATTTTTAAACCAGCGAGAGGTTTTGATAAATTGGAGTTATTCCAGTTTGAAAGACCCCTGTTGGCCAACGTTTTACAAGAGAGTGAAGGTCTATGGTAATTGGATTACCGCCAGTAATGAAATAATGGTGTTACCCATAATGTTAATCATGTGTTGCGTGAATCATGGGTGTTGTAATTGTAGATTTTTAATACCAAAGCCTATGTGACAGCTGGTATGTACCCTAAAATAAATAAATAATAAATATATACACCCAACAGTCACATACATAGTCCTGACCCCACACTAAGATCGAGTCTAGTGTCTTGTATCAGAAACCACGAGACTCTTCGGTCCCACAAACACCCAGACCCGAAACAAATACCTGTGGATCACACAAAAATTTGTTTTGGTTCGGGGATCGAACCCGCGGCATCAAGCGCAGAAAGCCTTAACCTCTACAAATCGGCCTTCAATCATAAATGTCATAAAATATACAGTAGCATTATTACAAGCAATAAATTTAAATCTAAACATGTTAATTAAACGGTACAAACAATATAATTATTTTTGGCATTTCGATCCGGCTCGGAGGACCATAATCCGGCTAGAAGGATCAAAATGTGCTCAAATGATATGCAATTAAAAGTATTATTTATATATTGGCATATAAATACACCCGACAGTCACATACATAGTCCTGACCCCATTAAGATAAATGTTGTGGCGTGTATCAGAAATTGGTGGTAGGTCTCTCATATGTGAGAGGCCGCCTGCGTAGGTACCACCGCAATGTCTATTTCTCCCGCCAAAAACTGTATATGCACTGTTGTGTTCCAGTTTGAAGGAAATTGTAGCAAGAGTAACTGCTGGACATAATGAGACTTAACATCTTATGTCTCAGGATGGCGAGCGCAGCGGAATTTCAATATTGCTTTGTAATTCATGGTGTTTGGTTTTGCTACTGTCCATGAGCGGTCGTATCGCTTATCAGGCGAATGGCATGCTCGTCTCGCCATTTATCGCAATACAAAAACAAAAACACCCAGAGTCGAGACAAATATTTGTGTACACAAACATATGTGTCGATGCGGGGGTCGAACCCGCAGCCTCTCGGTTCACAGCCGGCTTCTAACCAACTGCGCCACTTACCATCAGGTGAATTTTAAGTTTTATTATTCGTTTTAAAGCTTTTGTAACACTATTTTATTAAAATACTAGCATCTGCATGCAAACTTCGTCTGCGTGCTTAACTTTATTTTGAGTTCTCCATCCCGTCCCGTCCCATCCGGTTATATCCCGCCTGTTCCGTCTTATTCTCACTCAAGGCTTTTTATACAGTCCCATTCCATCCCTTTGAGTATAAAAAAGTAACAAATATATCGGAATTCCTTCCTCATCCCACGGGAACACTCATTTTTTTTGGGATAAAAGTAGACTAAGTGTTAATCCAGGGTGTCAGCTACCTCCAGACCAAATTTCATCGAAATCCGTTAAGCCATTTCTGAGATCATCGCACACAACCGCACAGATAAACAGACAAATATTCTAAAAATCATTGTTTTGGGTTCTATTACGTCAATACAGACCCCCCATATTAGTTTTTCTCATTTATCTTCAATTCTCAATGCACAGACATCGATCGGTTACAAATTTATTATATTTATTAATTCAAACGGACAAAATCGCGAGCATACTAGTAATAAATATGTTTGTTTCAACTTTTATTTTTGTTGTATATATTTTTATGCTGGTGTTAAGTTTATTGTTTTGCATTCCTTATAATTTATTGTTGCGATACTGGTTAATGTTGCAGGAAGTCACTGCATGCTTTCAATAGGTCAACGTGAACATCATTGAAAGAGGCCTATTTTTAGCAGCGGGCCTCCCACAGCTACAGAGTGCCTTATTTATTTGTTGTTATGCTTTTAAGTGGTTGTGCAACACGCGCAATACTTGTGTATCGCACGCTTAATAATAGACTGACCAATTACGGTTTAAGCCGGAAGTGAGATGAGCAAACAAATAGATTTATTACAACGTTATCTATCTATCCCGGCTCGGGCAAAATGATATTGGATTTTTCTATTCATTATCAGCCCGGAGTCAGGAATTTGTGCCCGATATGGCGATAGGCTCGCCCCCTATCACATCGTGGGACGGAACATACAAGGCGAAATGTGGGCGTCCTGGTGGCGCCTCTGCCTGCCCCTTCGGGGATAAAGGCGTGAGGTTATGTATGTATGCTAGCTATCTACCAATCCCAGAACTTTTACGATATTACAATGCATGATTTATTATTATTACGCTATTTTAATTGAGGTGTCAGTAATAAAGTCAGACAAGTCGTAAATGACAAAACGTTTTTGCGTACAAACAAACAGCTTTTTTGAGTTAGGTCAGTCTATTATTATCTATTATTATCCCATATAAGTCCCACTGCAGGGCACGGGCCTCCTCTACAATCGAGGGTACGAGGGAACGTAGGTGTAGGAAAAAAAATATTTTTGATTAATTACTACATAACAGATATGTTTAAACCTAACCTAGTCTAATATTAGAGGAATTACTACATACAGGGTATATCAAGACTGCGACCGAAAACGAAGCCAGGTGGTAGTATTAGTGACTTCTGACACAATGTAACTAAAATTTTAGCAAACAAAGTCGACAATTTTTTTTTTCGAAGTTTTTTACTTGTCGTCGTGTTTAGGTGTACATACATAGTTTTCCTAGAATAATGATGAACACCTTTTCATTTTTAAGGACGCAATGGTACTTAAGTGTTTAAATTACTTTTTTCACAAAAACTAGGTATTTAGCACCCGAACAGGTGATTTTTAAAAAATTCCCAAAAAACATCTATCGCTTATTTTGCGAAATTTTTAATTGCATTATGTTTGTAACCACTAAAACTACCACCTGGCTTCGTTTTCGGTCGCAGTCTTGATATACCTGGTATAAAAAGTAACCGATCTATGTCTGTACATGGAAGATAAATGAGAAAGTCTAATATGGAGGGTCTGTATTAACGTAATAGAACCCAAAACAATGATTTTTAGAAATTTTGACTGTTTGTCTATGCGGTTGTGCGCGATGAACTCAGAAACGGCTTAACGGATTTCGATGAAATTTGGTACGCAGGTAGCTGACATCTTGGATTAATATTTAGAGTAATTTTATCCCGAAAAATTTAGTGTTCCCGTGGGATGAGGAACGGGACGGGCGGGATATAACGGGACGGGATGGGAAGTTCCAAATAAAGTTAATCACGCAGACGAAGTTTGTGGACAGAAGCTAGTCATGAATAAACAGTGACTCATGCCTAGCATTTAGTAATTAATGCATCTAGACAGGCATCTCACCTTTTGCCTATGACCTATGTATGTCTAGAACCTATATAAACTTTTATTAAATAGGTCCGGTGAACCAGAGAACATTGTATTTAAAAATTACGATACGACAGACTCCTTGGCGCAACTGCTTAGACACTTCAAAACATCGGATTAACTTGAAATTTTGCATGTCAAAGACCGATGACAATACAATAATTAAAAAAGTGTGTGACATTATCTTATGGCCGTGATTAATAAACGATCTTCATGTCTGTCTAAAGATCATACATACATACATAAACTCACGCCTTTATCCCCGAAGGGGTAGGCAGAGGCGCCACCAGGACACCCACATTTCGCCTTGTATGTTCAGTCCCACGATGTGATAGGGGGCGAGCCTATCGCCATATCGGGCACAAATTCCTGACTCCGGGCTGATAATGAATAGAAAAATCCAATATCACTTTGCCCGACCCGGGACTCGAACCCGAGACCTCAGCTTTGTAACCGTACCGTAATACAACTACGCCAACGAGGCAGTCTAAAGATCGATCGTGAAAATAGACCAATAGGCTCAACGTTTTGTCGACACGCCCGCATTTGATGTGTTCTGATTGGTCCATTTTCCGGATCGATCCATAGATAGGGATTGGGATCGCTTATTAATTTTGTCCTTTATAACTAGAACATTCAGAAATTATTTTTTTTGCTAAAACATTACCGGATATATCAAGACTGCGACCGAAAACGAAGCCAGGTGGTAGTTTTAGTGGTTACAAACAAATGCAAATAAAAATTTCGCCATAACAGTGACAGATTTTTTTTAGAATTTTTAAAAAATCATCGTTTTTGGGTTGTAAATATCTAGTCTTTGCGAAAATACTAATTTAAACTCTTACGTACCATTGCGTGCTTAAAAATAAAGAGCGGTACATATTTATTTTAGGAAAACTATGTATAAATCACCCAAATACGACGATAAGTAAAAAATAAAAAAAAAAGTTGTTGATTTATTTTGGGAAATTTTTAGTTGCATTGTGTCTGAAGTCACTAATACTACCACCTGGCTTCGTTTTCGGTCGCAGTCTTTATATACCCTGTATAAATGTTTAATTTGCACGTATTTACCTTCCTTTCATAAGACAGTCGTAGATAGAAGTTTTTGACAAAGCGTGGGATACGTACAACAATTACTTATCCTCAAGCACTCCAGCTTTAAATAAAAAATGAATTTATTTCAATCCGTAATCTAATCTTAAAGTATTTATCAATCAATTTTACTTTTTTAGTTGGGTATTTTATTAAAGCGTGTATTTTAGTTCTGTAATCTATAAATTATTTATTAAAAAATAATAATTAAAAGAAAAATAAACCGACCATAAAATTGTAATTTTTTACAAGATTAATTTTATTTATCTGTTTTTAATTACAATTTTGATTCGGTTTAATTATTTTAAATTATTTTTCTTGAAGTCGATTGAGGAACAGCCGAGAACAGACCTAGTATTTTCCAAGCCGGAATCTCAATTATTGTTAAGTTTTTAACTACATTTGCGTCACTATGAGACGGAAATAACGTCCATACGATAATCCGGAATGAATGAATGGATTGTTTTTATCGAAACACTAGTCATAACTCATTTTCGATGTATTTGTTTGCCAATAACAGTTCATGGCCTCCTCATGGTCATTTTTACTTGTTAAGTCCCTTCCTTACTGTTTTTATAGTATAGGAGCGGCATGCAAACATTTTTATTTAAATAAATACACCCAATGCACAGACCTGACCCCACACTTAATAATTATCTATACATATAATAAATTTGTAACCGATCGATGTCTGTACATGGAAGATAAATGAGAAAAACTAATATGGGGGTCTGTATTAACGTAATAGAACTCAAAACAATGATTTTTCGAATTTTTGTGTTTGCATGTGCGGTTGTGCGCGATGAACTCAGAAACGGCTTAACGGATTTCGATGGAATTTGGTATGGAGGTAGCTGACAACCTGGATTATATATATTGAGACGTGCCGGGCGGGATATAACGGGACGGGATAGGGAATTCCAATTAAAGTTAATTTCAAATAAAGCTAATCACGCAGACGAAGTTTGCAGGCAGAAGCTAGTGCAAATAAAATTAAACATAAGATTGAAGTGACAAACAAAGCATTAAATTCCATTATACAACTCGAATCATGTTATCTCAGATCCTGCCTACCTACATAGATGTATAGCGCTATATTAAAATAGCATAACCTTTGAAATATTCGTGTGGGAGCCATCTAAGGAAATTTTATCAATATAACAATCAAATTTACACCTTAAAATAAAGATATACGGTCCAAAATCATTTGAAGCGAATTAATGGATGATCAAAGTTCGAGATGCTTAAGGTTTATACGATTTCAAGACATTTTGAACTTTATTATTGGGAGTTAAGGCTTGTTTTAGGATTGTAATCGAATTCTGACCTTAACAATCCTATGAAATATGATTTAGGAGAACATAATGTTATTTATTTCTTTACTAAGTACCTTTTTATTGTATAGTACAAATGTAAAATTGAATTGACGCTATCAAAAAAATATTTAGTCGTATTAATTTATGTTTAGAATAATATACGTCTAATTTAAATACTATACGTACAAAAAATTCAATAATTCTTCAATTTTGGCAAATCCATAAACGATTTATGCATAAGCGACAGCCTCCGTGGCGCAGTTGGTTAGACGCCAGCTGGGGAACGAGAGGCCGCGGGTTCCATCCCCGCAGTGAGACGAATGTTTATACCAGAGATATTTGTCTCGGGTCTGGGTGTTGTGAGACCGAGTTGTTTCTCGTAGTTCCTGTAGTGGTCTAGGATTCTATCGCGGGCAAAACTATTTTATGTAAGCTTAATAATTCTCCAACATATGCCGTAATTTAATTAACTGCATACAAAATAATATTATTTAAAAAATAATAAAAACAATAATGAAAAAATCAAAATCATAAAAAAGTCAATTAGCACGCACCGGGATATGAACCTTTACCTTCACGATTATTGCGCAATGTCCATCGAAGCTTTAGAAAGGATGTGCGGTTACTTAACTTGAGGCTAACTTGTATATAAATTGGAGCAAATTGCTTAAAAATAGTAAAATAACTAGCAATGTAATCCGGCTTTGCTTGTCTCCTTGGTAGTCATATTTAAATAAATAAATAAATACACCCAACGGTTATATACATAGTCCTGACCCCATACAAACATCGAGTCTTGTGTCGTGTATCAGGAACTACGAGAAACTTTTCAGTCTCACAAACACCCAGACCCGAAACAAATATCTGTTGATCACAAAAAATATTTCTCTCAGTGAACTCTCGAACCCGCGGCCTCGCGCTTCACAGCCACCGTGCAACCAACCGCGGAGGCTGTCATCAAATCACCAGAAACATTTTTTTTATATTACTGTTTTGTCCAACCCTTTTCTATTCTTAGGGCTTGAACTTAATAATAAAAATTAGACCCCAAACTAAACTTTTACCAATCACATAAAAATATCAGTTTCAATCATAAAAAGATAACAGACAGACAGTGTTAACGTTTTTATTAGTGCTTATCAATATATATGGTAATAAAATAATTAAAGATAGTCTAAGTTATGCAATAATTGCTAGTTGTAATCGTTATGTATGTACGCTATAGACATTGATGCCACAGCGACCTACTCGGACTAGTCTTGTAACTATGTCAGTTACTATGCAATAAAAACATCTACCAGTTAGTCAAGTAAATTGTAATTATTTGAAATGGCTAATGTTGAAAACCCATTATGAAGTTTAATTCGAAATACAAGTATTAAATGTTTAATTATAAATACAGGTAAAATTCAAAATAAGAATAAATGAAATACAAGTGGTTTAATTAAAGTACCAAATTCGAAATTTAAAATTGTACGAGATTTGAAACATAAACCAAAAATATTTTTAAATGAAATACTGTAAATTAAATTGAAAATGTTTCGATAATTGAATAATCAAATAATTTCTGTATTTTACGTCCAATTATTGTATGTTAGATTCGTAGGTATGTAATTACATATTCACGTTTGCATATCGTTGTTACGATCGTTTAACATATTTTATTAAAACCCATTGTTAATATTTCAAGTCTTTTTATTTCCTTCGCCATTAAATGATGAAAAAATCTTATACGTGTATGCAAATATTCCTGTTTTTGTATTTTATTTATTTTTATAAAAAGTTTAGGCAAACGTTATTATGAATTTATATTGATTAAATTACAATAAATTTTGTACGAAGATAGGAGAGGCTGATTCCGATGGAAGATAAGTATAAAGCGAAGTTTATGAACAAATTATTATTACATCGACTATTATTACGTATAATTTAATTAAGATATTTAAGTAATATAATTACAATTCCAGCTTTTTTTGTAATTTAACTTTATAGTGGATTATTCAGTGATAAAAAGAGTGTTATTACTCTAAATTATTAAATTATTTTTAGGCACAAATGTACATACATACATCAACTTACGCCATTTTCCCAGTAGGGGTAGGCAGATGTGCTACCAGGACACCCACATTTCGCCTTGTATGTTCCGTCGCACGATGTGATAGGGGGCGAGCCTATCCCCATATCAGGCACAAATTCCTGACTCCGGGCTGATAATTAATAGAAATCCAATATCACTTTGCCCAACCCAGGATTCAAACGCCTCAGCTTTGTAATAATATTTAAGGTCACTCAACGCGCTATAGAGAGGGCTATGCTCGTCATTTCCTTACAAGATCGAATGAAGAATGAGGAGATCCATAGGAGAACAAAGGTTACCGACGTAGCCCAAAGGATTAGCAAGTTGATGTGGCAGTGGGCCGGGCACATAGCGCGAAGAACTGATGGGCGATGGTATAATAACAGACATACGTAGTTTAATAAATAAATAAAAACACTCAACAGTCAACAGCGTGGTGGACTATATGGCCTAGCCACTCTCAATCGATTCTCTCGATTGTAGAGTAGGCCCGTGCCCAGCAGTGGGACGCATATGGGGTGATACTGAATACTGAAGAGTCACATACACAGTCCCGATCCCATACTAAGATCAAATCTTGTGTCGTGGGTATCAGGAACTACCAGAGACTTTTCGCTTTCACAAACACCCAGACCCACTTAAAGTTTGATTCACTCTGTTATCTACAATTAGGCTATTTGAAAACTATTTATATTTACATATACATCTCGATAATGGTTTCTTAGATTTACGCGAATGTTACACATTGAAATAAAACTATTTTTACGGCTTTTATCGCGATTTGGTTTAATTTTTAAATTTTTTAACTTCCCGACGTTTTGAATGCTTTTCAGCTTTCGTGGTCACGGGGCGGACTGAGGTATTAGTCATCCGCTCAGTGACTGTTACAATTAAACTACCCTTAATTTTCAGATATTAAATTAAAAAGTTAATTTAAAAAAAAAGTTAATTAGTTGTTGCGATCCCATCTACGCAGAAGATCGCGATAAAATCCGTAAAAATAGTTTTATTTCAATATACATCTCGATTCAATTAAAAATACCCAAGAATAATTTATTACGAATGACATAATAGGAAATAAGTTGTAATTGCATATGAAATATCTGGCAGACATTGAATTTTAGAAAGGTCAATATGAATCTGGAAACGAAGATTTATTATCATATAGACATATCTTTTATCGTTGCTTCAAACTAAATTTTCTTTAGTAAACGCTTTTTTTAGCATTAGATGAGCAGTTTGCGCGTTTGCCGCACGTATATTAGAAGTTATTCTGTATCAGCCCATATACGTCCCACTGCAGGGCACGGGCCTCCTCTACAATCGAGAGTACGATTGAGAGGGGTTAGACTATAGGTCCACTAGGATCCACCAAGCTAACATAGTTCGAGTTGGCGAACTTTATACCATATAAATTCTCACAATTTGCTATGGTATGCAGGTTTCCTCGCGATTATAGTTACTCACCGTTATAGTGCATGGTTATTAATAGCCCGGAGTCAGGAATTTGTGCCCGATATGGCGATAGGCTGCCCTATCACATCGTGGGACGAAACATACAAGGCGAAATGTGGGTGTCCTGGTGCACAACTGCCTATCCCTTCGGGAAAAAAGGCGTGAGTTTATGTGTGTATGAAATGGGTTAGTTGAATCCGGGCAAACCCAGGCCGATAACTAGTATAAAAAAAACAGATATTGATTTATTGTCCATAATTTACTGTTTAAATACAATACGTTGTATTACCAAACATAACATATGTTTAAACTCAATACTGTAATTTGGTGTGCAATAAAGAATTATTGTATTGTATTGTATTGTATTGTACGTTTATAAAAATGTATTTTACATCTCAATTTAAATACTAGTAAGACACCACGGCAGTTGAAACGTATTCTGTGAAAGAGAACGATATCTTGCCGTCTCTTTCTAGCTCGTCATCGCTTTTTGCAAAGGTCATAAATCTATGCATATTACTAATAAATTATTGATTTATAATTAATATTATCATATTGCCAAATTGTGTTACAACTAATGCTATGCAGCTACTATTGTTTGTTCTATTTGGATTTTTAAGGCCATAAAAAGAATTTATGAGCTTAAGTAGTAGGCAATTAAAACTGCTAAAATACCATTGGCTTGTATCCATTTATGTTTTTCAATGAATGAACGAGCATGCCATTCGCCTGATGGTAAGCGATACGACCGCTCTTGGACAGTAGCAAAACCAAACACAATGAATTACAAAGCAACGCATTCCACTGCGCTCGCCATTCTGAGACATAAGATGTTAAGTCTCATTATTGACATCCTCCGTGGCGCAGTTGATTAGACGCCGGCTGTAAAACGTGAGGCCACGGGTTCGATCCCCGCACCGAAACAAATATTTGTGTGATCCACAGGTATTTGTTTCGGGTCTGGGTGTTTGTGAGACCGAAAAGCCTCTCGTAGTTTCCGATACCCACGACACAAGACTCGATCTTAGTGTGGGGTCAGGACTATGTATGTGACTGTTGGGTGTATTTATTTATTATTATTTATTATGTCCACTACAGGTTAAAGAACTTTTTAAGAGCATGAAGAGTAACGCGCCTGAAGCAATAGCTTTGCTCTCGAGTTTGATACAATTGCACAAGGCCCAAAATTTTCTTTCTCTCGTTCTCTTTCCTCCTATTATCATTTAGAGAAAACGAAGCAACAAGAGTTGATGATCATAGACCCAGGGCATTTGTAATTCAAATAAAACCGCAGATTTCGAGCTGGATTTGTCCCTCGTATACCTAAGATTCCGCATCGTACAATGCCATATTACTAATATCTTCTCTCTCTTTCTCTTTTCAGCTATGGGAAGTCCACTGCTGAACATAGGCCTTCCCCATGGTTCTCCACATCAACCTGTTGGAAGCCTGCATCCAGCGACTTCCTGCGACCTTCACCAGGTCGTCCGACTACCTCGTAGACGGGCGTCCGACACCGCGACACATTTTTAATAATAAACAATAAATACACCCAACAGTCACATACATAGTCCTGACCCACACTAAGATGGAGTCTTGTGTCGTATCAGAAGTTACGAGAGACTTTTCGGTCTCACAAACACCCAGACCCGAAACAAATACTTGTGGTTCACACAAACATTTGTTTCAGTGCGGGGTTATAACCCGAAGCCTCTCGTTTTACAGCCGGCGTCTAACCAACTCCGCCATGGAGGCTGCCATTTTATAACACACATCTGCAAAAGAAGTTATCGTAAATATTCCTTAATTTTTTATGTAGATCCAATTTTTGTATTTATGCCTATGCTTACATTATGTAATCTTGATTTTACTAATTTTAATGATTCTAGATCAACAAGAAGGACTAGTAGTTTTCTTGACTTCAAATTGATTCCATAAGCATTCCGTTATGTTTTCATACGGACAAGTACTCTATACGTTATGTATCAGCCCATACACGTCTCACTGCAGGGCACGGAGAGACTATCGAGAGTACGATTGAGAGGGTTCAGGCCATATACTTTATACGTATGTATATTCTAGATAGACAAACAGACAACGAAATGATCCTGCAACCGATCTGTTTTTCTTCTTCAAGTACAGATCCCCAAAAATATGTCCAAACTATTCGAACATCATCGTTACACTTTTGACAAGCTGCCTCGCAGTTTCACCACCGCTGAGTACGTTTTGGCAACGCTAACAAGTTGCCCAACGTTGGCAGTATTTATTTGTTAAGCTGTAAACCATACCATGAATAAAGTTCTGTACCACACGGGAATGTTGCCAGCTTTAAATTGTAAAGATGAGAAAATATTAGTTTTCAACATTTTAGGATTTTTTTTTATTGCCGTAATAGGCAGACGAGCTAGCGGCCCGCCTGATGGTAAACGGCTTCCACGGCTTATGGACTCTTCATGCCAGGGGCATAGACAAGATTACCGTTAGATGAACACTCGCAGTTTCTCAGGAAACACCGAAGCCGGCAGTTCATTCCAGTACCGTTCGGGAACAGTACGCTTCCAGGTGGTAGGAATGCACTCTACTTTGGTGACGGGACTCAACAGGACACTTGTATCCGCCCAAATTGCGACCACTGTACACGGCGGTAGAAACACCCATACCGTACCAACAATCTTCTTTGTATCTGCAAACAGTCCGTAATTAACAGGTGACTACGCACTAAAAGAAAACAAACTCACTTTATTAATTCAGACACTTGCAGATTTTTCCCTATTTTTAGGTTTTTTTTTTTGACATTGGCAACACACAAGCTCCCCCAAATACCACGGGAGCTGTTACATAATGCATTGACGTAACTTGCGTTAGCTCGGTTTGTTTGACCAATAGCCAGCAATGTGTACTTATCTGGGGAAATAAGGAAAGGACTTTGAAAAATTGATACGTAAGTTACCATGGCTAAGAATCGCCTGAGGAAAAACGTGGGTATGAGATAAATATATGCAATTTTTTTAAATGCCATTATTGTATTCAATTTGAATTGCTTTATGATTTTCGTCACTTTGTGGTTCTAAAATTATAAACTAGTACATTTAGATATAAATATGGAGTCGGGGTGGCTGGTAGCGGTTGGAGACGACGTGCTGAAGATCGAGCCCAGTAGCGTGCTATAGGAGAGGCCTATGTCCTGCAGTGGACGCAGAAGGACTGATGATGATGATCAAGTCTTGAGTTCAATTCCCAGGCCGCACAATACTTTATTTAAAGGACAATACTCCTATAAATACAAACATGCTTAAACTCGCTTTTTTCCCGAAGTGGTAGCCAGAAGAGTAACCAGGACACCTACGATTCGCCTTGTATTTTCCGTCCCACGATGTGATAGGGGGCGAGCCTATCGCCATATCGGGCACAAATTCCTGACTCCGGGCTGATAATAAATAGTAAAATTTAATATCACTTTGCCCGACCCGGGACTCGAACCCGAGACTTCAGCCTTGCAAACATACCGTAGTACAACTGCGCCACCGAGGCAGTCCTGTAAATCGCCTGGTACTGAAACTTGGTCCCTGTATGCCAGAAGTCGCGCTTATTACAAATCTGGATGGAAACAATTTTGGTGAGCTTTGGGTATAAATGACACTTTGCTTAAAGTTTAGAACATAGAATAAATAAAAATACACCAAACAGTCACAGACATAGTCCTGACCCCACATTAAGATCAATTAAGTCTTGTGTCGCAGGTATCAGAAGCTACGAAAGACTTTTTGGTCTCACAAACACTCAGACCCGAAAGATATATTTGTGGGCCGCACAAAAATTTCTCTTGGTGCGGGGATCGAACCCGCGGCTCCTCGTTTCACAGCCGGCGTCTAACCAACTGCGCCACGGTTTTTCGATGTTATTTACTAACAAATATATTATATTGCATATGGTATGTAAAGTCCAACCCGCACTAGGCCAGCGTGTAGTGGCCTAACCGCTCTCAATCGTACTCTCGATTGTAGAGGAGGCCCGCACCCTGCAGTGGATCGGATAGGATCTGTGGCCGCATATTATTCTATATTTTGTGAAGTAAAAAACTGACTGCCTCGGTGGCGTAATTGTATTACGGTACGGTTACAAAGCTGAGGTCTCGGATTCCAGTCCCGGGTCGGGCAAAGTGATATTAGATTTTTCTATTCATTATCAGCCCGGAGTCAGGAGTTTGTGCCCGATATGGCGATAGGCTCGCCCCCTATCACATAGTGGGACGGAACATACAAGGCGAAATATGGGTGTCCTGGTGGCGCCTCTGCCTACCCCTTCGGGGATAAAGGCGTGAGTTTATGAATGTATGTAAAAAAACTGAGCTTAAAAAATGTACCTTTAGCCTTTCGAACGACTTTATAATTCAGTTTGACGGATAAACAAAACATTCAATAACTAAAATAAGTTTTAAATCTGTCTATGAATAAGGCTGGTGATTATGGTCGTAACAAAAAAATGTAAAAACCACACAAACTTGCACACATCTTATAACAAGGAAATCGGAACCGAGTTAATTAATAAAAAATCTTAAGAGCATCACAATACGCTGGAAACCGCAGAATTTACACTTCTTAGATTCACACATTTTTTTATTCATATACAAATAAAAGAACTAGTTAGGTCATTATTTTAATATGCTTAGTCATTCCTTGTATAACTAACACAATGCCCCACCTATTTTGTTTTTTTTTGCCGGCCATACATGATAGTGACTACAACGCACACGATGGTAAAAACTCTTCATATCATCGATATCAATGTTACACTAGATAAGACATTCAGTACAAAAAATGTGTCCCACCCACTTGCGGTGCATGCACCACACATGAATCAGTTTGCTTCGTGACAGTGACAGTACAGTACGCCTTATCGCATACGTTTAAAAGTAATAAATGAATGTTTCGCCGTCAAACCGAAAGCAAAACGTCTGAAGTTACAATATTTTAATAAAATACCAGGTAAGTGATGTAATATTGCAGTGCGCTTATAAAATACGGGGGCACTTTATTTCTTTGACGTGTCTCGTCTATCGGTAGAATATAAGTCAATGCTTCATATCCTTTGATTTCAATTAATTTGTAGAATAAACAATAATAAAATAGATAAATACACCCAAAAGTCACATACATAGTCCTGACCCCACGCTAGCATGCAAGTCTTGTGTTGTGTATCAAGAACTACAAGAGACTTTTCGGTCTCACAAACACCCAGACACGAAACAAATATTTATGGGTTACGAAATTATACGGAGATCGAACCTGCGACTTAGTTTCCCAGCCGGCGTCTCACCAGCTTCGCCACGGAGCCTGCCAAAACATTTATTTGAAAAATCAACTATACATTTTGTGTATTATTAACTAAAAGGACATGAATCCAAACCGTAATTTTTTTAACAAAAATAGCAGCAGTCCTTTTTTTTATTTTAATTTAACTTGGCAGCATGGTTTTAGGCCTTAGCCGGTACCTGACTAAACGAATGTTAAAAAAACATGTATTTATACTTTAAAAAATTCAGCGGAGGGTAGTTTCATATTCTCGCTGTAATAATGTCAGTTTCGCGAGTGATTTGGTGCGCGCGGCATGTATTTCGCTGTTGCGCTAAAATCTAATATAATTTCAATTGTTGTAAGTCTTATTTGGTGTTAGTGTATAATAAATGGTATAATTTTTAGTGGTAGGATATTAAAATCCATTTATATAGTTGAATAAAGAGATAAAAGTGATTAAGTGATCTCAGTGTTTCGGGAGTTCGCGCTTCAGGATCAATGTGTATATTCGAATTTCGATTTGAAAAATTGTGTTGACAAACGAGAAATGGTTAGCTCTGAATACTCTATCTGGACCGCTTTTCCATCAGGCCATTGTAGTCACTTTTAATGTCAATAAATAATAAAGATTTTTTTTGTAATTCTTATTTAAGGGACGCTTGGACATTTATAAGAGGAAAATTGTTAAGATGCGCCGACATCGACATGACGAAGTTAGCTGTTAATTGTCAGTCAAATTTCCGTGACAACTCCTAAGTATATTCAAAGTAGTTTCTTAATTTTGATTCTTCGACTGCCTCGGTGGCGTAGTGATCTCGGGTTCGAATCCCGGGTCGGGCAAAAGTGGATAGATCTTTTTATTCATTATCAGACCAGAGTCAGGAATTTGTGCCCGATATGGCGATAGGCTCGCCCCCTATCACATCATGGGACGGAACATACAAGGCGAAATGTGGGTGACCTGGTAGGACCTCTGCCTACCCCTTCTGGGAAAAAGGCATTAGTTTATTTATGTATGTATGTAGTTTCTTGAATATTCGTCAATCAATATCAGTGGAGATAAAAAATAATAATTCATCAAAATACATAATATGAAAAATGTGTATTTTGCTACTAGTGCCCTCTAGTGAAATAATTTCTCATTTGCCGCTCAATTTTATCCCTTATTGCTGTACAAATAGTGTTGTGAGTGGAGTGGACTGTGCGATGGTGCTAATGTAAGTTCTTCGGCGCCTTATTAAATAAGCAGCTTCGGGAGAGAATGTAAGTACCTAGATGTAATGCATACCTTACTTTTTAAAAGGTCATTGATTTTTTGATGAAAATTCGGTTCGCGGAGTGTACAAGAACACTTATTTTGAAACTTCATATCACAATAAATTACATACAAACATAATAAATAAAATAGATAGATAATACCATTTCTCTAAATTTATTTCCGTCCGAAGATATAAAAGTCTTTTTCAATCGAGCTTACTTAAATTATACACTGCTACAATAAACTCAACATAATTATAGGAAAATATCTAAAATAAAAACAATAGTAATATGACGGTTAAACAGACATTGTTACCAAATAAAAATTATAATTATATAACAATATATAAATAAACTGCAGTTACAATTTGGACAGAGGTCTTCTTAAAGTAGACTAGGCTTGTAGAATTTGAAGCTTATATAAAAAAAAAGAAGGTAAAATATCATATAAAATAATGATGCTATTATGTAAGTGAATCTATATCTATATCAGCCCATATACGTCCCACTGCAGGGAACGGGCCTACTCTACAATCGAGAGAATCGATTGAGAGTGGTTAAGCCATATAGTCCACCCCACTGGCCTATTGCGGGTTGGAGGACTTACATACCGTAGAAATTCTTTAAAATCGCTACGGTATGCAGGTTTCCTCACGATGTTTTCCTTCACCGTTAAAGTGCGTGGTGATTGACTATCAATGCACACATAACTCCGAAAAGTCAGAGGTGTGCACTGGGATTTGAACCCGCGACCGCCGTGAACATGTAGGCAGCCGCGTCTGGTCCGTTACCAACAGGCTACCACGCATGTTAGTGAATATTATATGCAAATACGTACACAATATGTGTTGCATCTTGGAAGAAACACGTGTATCTTATTTTTCTTGTTTCTCTCGAATATATTTTTTTCTTGCCGAATTTATTTATCCGGTCCTCAGCGCCATGTTATATCTTTATATTTGGTGTTCGGGCTCGGGCAAGGCTGGGTTTATATCTAACACAGGAGTCTTCTCTTTAGTAGGTTTTATTAATCAGCCATCTTACTTAACACACTAGTGATGTCCATGTACAATCATTGTAATCTAAATCTAATAGGGATGTCCCAATATGCAACAATATGTTACATAAATTATGAAAATTTAATATTCTAGCTATTATAAATAATATACTATGGCTTCCTCCTTTCTTAAATTTTAGCCGTGCCCAACATAGTCCACATTGTACATATCTATAACATTGTAACATCTTGATAAACATCAGGAATGCAATTGAGTAATTGAACACCATTTCTTATTTATCAGCTCCGCAATGGACAGCCTCCGTGGCGCAGTTGGTTAGACGCCGGCTGTGAAACGAAAGGCTGCGGGTTAAAATAAAACTAATTTAAATTTAAAATTTAGTCTTTTCAATGTTTGCGTAAATCTACGAAACCATTATGAGAGGCACCGAAACAAATATTTGTGTGATCCACAGGTATTTGCTTCGGGTCTGGTGTTTGTGCGACCGAAAAGTCTCTTGTTTCTGATACGATACAAGACTCTATCTTAGTGTGGGGTCAGGACTAGGTATGTGACTGTTGGGTGTATATATTTATTTATAATACGAGTATATTGAGTAATTGGAACATCTTGGTTAATCAATTAACTAAAACCGCGACCAACCAACACAATTATGTCAAGAATAGTCAAACAAGGAAAAACCGAGATATTCGTTAAGTTTCGGCGGTCAAATGTTTGCTCAACACTTGTGTTCAAGAATAGGAAATTCTCAGAAAAATCCAGAAAAAATTGAACGCCTATATATTTGTGCTACTGTTAAATTTACTCATACCATTTTAAGGTTCAAGGTGAAGATAATACAAAGGTTAAGAAGCCATCACATATTTTAGTTATTTTTTATTCAATTAGTAGCTACTAACTTACTAACGGCCCCACCCGGTTTCTCATGTAAATGCTTTTTGACGGAGAATTCGTAATGCAACATTTTCTATTAATGGGCCGCTCTCATTGGACATAGCGTGATGTTATATAGCCTATAGCTTTCCTCGATAAATGGGCTAGCTAACACTAAAAGAAATTTCCGATTCGAACCAGTAGTTCCTGAGATTATCGTCGTCAAACAAACAAACTCTTCAGCTTTGTTTATTAATTTACTTCAGAAAAGGAGATTAACAATTCGACCTGTTTGTATGTAACATTGTCAGAATTGCACCAATTTTGGATATGTTAGTCTATAACAGCGTTTGATTACGTATCCATGTATATTTCAAAAAGATTTAAATTAATAAAATCTTTTTTGTTGGCTTGGGTATAGTCCAACTTAGGAATTGCATCGTTTTTAGTGTAGATAGATTTGAAGACTGTTTAGTCATATAAAATGTATCGAATTATGCAAAATCACAGCGACACAAACTATAAATGTAAGAATTGTTACATTAGTGTTGTATCTACAGAATTTGGCCGACTTCCTATTGGTCGAAGGTCAACAGATCTCTGCGGTTTCGGGCGGCCCATAAACAAATCAAAATGTGCAAACACTTCGAAACAAGGACTTTAATGAACAGAAAAGTCAGAAATAAGAGTGATATAATTTAAGTAGTAAAGCTATACAAAGGTCAAATACAACGCTGAGATCTCGGGTTCGAATCCTGGGTCGGGAAAGTGATATTGGATTGTCTATTTATTTTCAGCCTGGAGTCAAAAATGTGTGCTCGATATGGCGATAGTCATATCACATTGTGGGGCGGAACACGCAAGGCGAAATATGAGTGTATGTAACACCTCTGCTTACCTCTTCTGGAAAAAGGCGTGAGTTTATGTATGTAAAAAGCACAGAAAGTTCAATGGTAATAGACTTATGAATATACCGGGTATATCAAGACTGCGAACGAAAACGAAGCCAGGTGGTGGTATTAGTGACTTCAGACAACGCAACTAAAAATTTTGCAAAAAAATTGTCAATTTTTTTTTGTAATATTTTACTTATCGTCGTATTTGGGTGATAAATAATAGGAAAACTATCCCAAAATAATGATGCACACCTTTTTTATTTCTAAGGACGCAATGGTACGTAAGGGTTTAAATGATTAGTTTTGTAAAAACTAGGTATTTATCACCCAATCAGGATGATTTTTGCATTGTGTCTGTAACCACTAAAACTACCACCTGGCTTCGTTTTCAGTCGCAGTCTTGATATACCCGGTATAAAGCTTGGTTTGAAAGCTCGCTGTATCCATCAATTCACTGACATATCCTTGGTGACAACGGTCGTAGATATAAAGATGGCTGCGAAATGAGAGGCAAGTTACGATCCCCGCACCGAGGCAAATATTTGACTGATCTGTATTGGTTTCGAGTGTGTGTGTTACTTTCGCGAAGTGTCTCATAGTTGATATCCACCACTGGACTTGTATTTAAGTGTGAAGTCGCAAATTTCGCAGATAAATGACTTATTTTTTAATTCATAGACCACTTACTGACACAAGCTGGTGAATATTGAAAATAAATAATTAATAAATACACCCAACAGTCACACACATAGTTGTGACCCCACACTAAAATCGATTCTGTGTTGTACATCAGAAACTACGAGAATTTGCTGTCACAATAACCCCCAGACCCGAAACAAATACCTGTGGATCACACAAATATTGCGGTGCGGGATCGAACCCGCAGCCTCTCGTTTTACAGCCGGCGTCTAACCAACTGCGCAACAGAGGCTGTCAGAATACCTACGCTTATAAAAATGCATTTATTACGCAAATATTTATTTTCCTCCAACAGGGAAAGAATTAGGAAACCGCATTCATTTATTTCGCAACCAGTTATGAGCCACTTAACCTCTCAAATATTAGAAAAATGCCGAAAACATGAATGCTAGAATAAAGACAGCTTTATATGACGCAATCGGAATGGTATTTTAAACTAACATTTTTGACGCAATTGTAAGTAAAAATATTTTGAGTGTTATTGTTGTAATAAGGAAAATTGACAATTTTAATGATTGATAATGAAGTGCCAACACAGTGGTCGCGGGTTCTCATCCCAGGGCACGCCTCTGACTTTTCAATGATTGGTTATTGAACGTCAATCACCACGCACTATAACGGTGAAGGAAAACATCGTGAGGAAATCTGCATACCATATTTGCCAGAATTTCTATATGTAAAGTCCGCCAGCACTAGGCCACCGTGGTTGACTGTACTAACCCCTCTCAATCGTACTCTCGATTGTAGAGGAGGCCCGTGCCCTCTGGGATGTATATGGGTTAATACAGACAGACACAGATACAGAAAAATAACATTAATCCAAAGTGTACCTATAACCATCTATATTCGGCCCCGAAGATGCAAGAAAATTGGCATTCCGTTTAATAATATGATGAAAATATTTACAAAGATCTTACGTCAGATTCAACCGATTACTCATTATTAAAATATTCCTTATTCCAAACATAATACGGATATCAATAATTAAGCTATTATTCAAATGATTAATATTGTAGAATTATATTATTACTTAATCGTAAAAAAATACAATACAACAATGACATTTGAATAACAATTGTAAACAAGTGAATGAAACAATAAGGAGACATAATTGTTTCTGTCATAATCTTGATTAGACTTGATTGGTTTTTTATTAATTAAAGACAAAGGAATTGAATCAATGCGGTTTTAAAGCCTAGAACATCTGCGTTTATGTTTTAGGGTTCCTTACCTTCAGAAAAGAAACGAATCTATATAGACTTAGATTTCGTTCCAGACTTTTGTCATTTTAAAAGCTGAAAGTTTGTCTGCGCATGCCTAATTGAGAATGCCCCGTTTCGGCCGCGCTTCGGCAGTGTTTGTTGCGGCGCGCTCTGCATGTTTCTAAAAATGCGAAAAAGTATAATATATGTATTTCCTTAGTTAGAAAATTTGGGTCAGTTCAAACACTGTCCTGAAAATGATAGCTAATAAGCCATATTGCTTTTAAGTATAACACTGTTGTGGCAAATATAATGTCATATACAGGGTATATCTAGACTGCGACCGAAAACCAAGCCAGGTGGTAGTTTCAGTGGTAACAGACACGATGCAACTAAAAATTTCGTAAATATGCAACAGATTTTTTTTTAATATTTTAAATAATATTGTGTTGGAAGGTAAATACCTAGTTTTTGCGAAAATAGTAATTTAAACACTTGCGTACCATTGCGTCTTTAAAACTAAAAAGGTGTACATGATTATTTTAGGAAAATTGTGTATTTATCTCCCAAATACGACGATCGGTAAAAAATTACAAAAAATAATGGTTTTTTAGCGAAATTTTTAGTTGCATTGTGTCTGAAGTCACTAATACTACCTGGCTTCGTTTTCGGTCGCTGGCTAGATATACCCTGTATAGCGCTGAATGAAAGCTTAATTTTTAGTTTGTTTTTTGTTATAAATTGTATGTTTAAGGATGTTATTTTTCTTGTCTGGACTGCCTCGGTGGCGTTGTTGTACTACGGTACGACTACAAAGCTGAGGTCTCGGGTTGGAATCCCGAGTCGGGCAAAGTGATATTGGATTTTTCTATTCATTCAAAAAGTATCCATATCCAAAATCTAGCAAACAAAGAATTTTGTAAATCCATTCAGAATTAAACAAGTTAGAAAAGTTTTAAAGCATCGTGAGTAAACCTGTATGCCACAGATTAATAAGATTTTCCGTGGTATGTAAAGTCCGCCAACCCGCACTAGGCCAGCGTGGTGGACTATAGTCTAACCTCTCTCAATCGTACTCTCGATTGTAGAGAAGGCCCATGTCCTACAGTCGAACGTATACGGGCTAAAAAAAGTACAAATATTCAACAACTTTCGAGCATACAATTAATCTTGTCCGGAATGCAGACGTCTTAACTTCACGTCACTCTCCAAGATTCGTAAAGACAGTTCATCTGTCAAGCAAGCTTTACATCAGTAAAGAATGTAGGGCAGTAGTTATGCAACTGTTTAAAACATGTAAGCTCACGACTTAACTTTGGAGGGGTAGGCAGAGGTCATGCTAGCGCCACCTATAGTTAGTCGAGCTGTATTCCAATCTAAAATTTTGATATAGGGATATTTGATATTATGCTAGACACAAATTGCAGTCCTAAGCAATTTGTATGTGATTTTTGAAACCAAAATCTATTATTAAATGTTTTTAACAGCAGTGTAAATGCACTGTTGTGTTCAGGTTTGAAGGACATTGTAGCCAGAGTAACTGCACATAATGAGACTTAACATCTTATGTCCAGGATGGCGAGCGCAGTGGAATGCCAAGCGTTGCGTTGTAATTCATGGTGTTGTTTGGTTTTGCTACTGTCCATGAGGGGTCATATCGCTTAAGATCAGGCGAATGGCATGCTTGTCTCGCCATTCATAGCAATAAAAAAGAAGTTGAAACAATGTTTTAGACTTTCAGAGCACTCCACGTGATATATATTGTATGAAGTGGCTGATATTATGCCCTCGATGTGATGCCTAGGATTTAGGTCGAAGCGGATATGCTAGGATATTAAGAACATTCCGTTATGATAGGGGATCACACTAAAGATCTGGGAAAGGAAAAACTGCACTTATAAAATTGAATGATTAACTAAACAAATTAACAGCCTCCATGACGCAGCTGGTTAGACGCCGGCTGTGAAACGAGAGGCCGTGGGTTCGCTCCCCGCGTCGTAACAAATATTTGTGTGATCCACAGGTATTGTTTTTGGGTCTGGGTGTTTTTGAGAGCGAAAAGTCTCTCGTAGTTCCTGATACACGACACAAGACTCGATCTTAGTGTCAGGACTATATGTGTGACTGATGTGTATTTATAAGTTATTTGTTTTGTGCGCAATCTGGTTTTAACACGTTTATTCCTTTGTTTCTATTACGTTAAGACTCGTGATAATATTAGTCTCGCTGTTTAAAAGTTATGGCACAAAATATAATTTAAATAAATATTTTGAATAGCGTGAAAAATTGTTTGCAATAACAATTCTACCGAGCGAGCGAATATTCAAGTTGACCTTTTGTAGGAATGTACTGGCGTGTAGTTCGGTGTCTTTGGTTTTTGTAGTATCTGTGTGTTTTGAGGTAGGTAATACCCTTGCTAAACGCATACCAAGGCTACTTTCAATCCCAAAAATGTGATGTTCTCGTGGAATGAGCAAGAAATACAAATATGTATATTTGCTACTCTTTTACACTCAGAGGGATGGTTTGGATAGAATATAAGGCGGATGGAATTGGCTATAAGAGGACAGCATGCCTTGAGTTAAGTCATGGAACAGAATGAGACTGGACAGGATCGGGAAAAGCAGTAAGGACGGCAGTCACGTTGAGTTTAAATATAAAACAGTTAGTACGCGAAATAATATTTATCTGATGTGGACTGGATTGTGGACGGCCTCGGTGGCGCAGTTGTACTACGGTATGTTTACAAGGCTGAAGTCTCGGGTTCGAGTCTTGGGTCGGGCCAAGTGATATTGGATTTTTCTATTCATTATCAGCCCGGAGTCAGGAATTTGTGCCCGATATGGCGATAGGCTCGCCCCCTATCACATCGTGGGACGGAACATGCGAGGCGAAATGTGGGTGTCCTGGTGGCGCCTCTGCCTACTCCATCTGGGATAAAGGCGTGAGTTTATGTATAAGGCAAAATAAATAAATATGGAAATAACTTGTTCTCGTGTTTGTACCCACGACGTTTCGACTACAATAATATGTCCATTGCATTATCCGATGAGTTTTATCTTGCGTATTAAGAATTAGCATAATAGTATTATTTAAGGTCTGCGTCGTTTAAACTGGATTACAAATGGATCCCAACGGCGAAACTGCGTAACTCCAATTTTAAAATATATGGCCAAATTAATTTTAGAGTTATATTGTGGTATTTATGAATATTTAAATAAAATGATAAATAGTTTAACTTCGTGTGCATAACGTAAAAACTAATCGACAGATATTAATTTAATTTATTATTAAGTTTTTAAAATTATTTATTGAATACTAATTTATTATACAAGTTTATGCATAGGTCCTACGAAATCGTATTTCGATTTGGTGCCAACATAAAATTAATATTTTTCCAACTTACATATATCAATTTTTTTTGCATATTAATAAGGTCTATATCACTTACCATTTGGACCCTATTATTAAGTACTTTGGATCCTTTAGAATTTTATTATGATTGAAAACTTCGCATTTTACTATTGAATGCTACAATTACGCACCACTTTACTCATAAGTTAATTACGGCGACATTTAAAAGAGCTTAAACAAATGGAGTTTGATCTTAGATCTTTGATCTCTGAATTGAGTCACGGAGAGTGATCCAAGAAAGTTATTGCCCATAATTTTTATTATTGTCTTACCACGTTCTGTCGCTCGAAGCTCGTCCATTCTGTATCGATTACGCAAGCCACGTTTCTTTATTATAATGTTTTTACCAATGTCAAGTATTTACGAAATTCGATTGGGTTCTATAGTTTTAAATAAGATCAAGATTATTTTCTAAAATTGACATATCGAGACTTAACATCTTATGTCTCAGGATGGCGAGCGCAGTGGAATGCCAAGCATTGCTTGTAACTCATGGTGTTGTTTGGTTTTGCTACTGTCCATGAACGGTCATATCGCTTACCATCAGGCGAATGGCACGCTCGTCTCGTCATTCATTGCAATAAAAAAAAAATGATTTTGGGACTTTATTTTTGCCTGTGGTGGTGTGTAAAGTCAGCCAACCCGCACTCGGCGTGGAGGACTTTGTGAACCCCACAATCGTTCTCTCCGTGCCCAGCAGTGCGTATATAATACGTGAATATGTTGGCCAACGTTCGCATGTCACTCTGGGTGACCACTGAAAATCAGCGCTGCGCTGTGGCTCGCGCCGCAGTGCAACATTATGCTGAGTGGTCACTGAAGTGTCAGACGCGATGCGCAAATTAGATTTTTTTTCCTTTATTTCTTGCTTGTAAATTTATGTGTGTACGTCGTATTTTGTGACAATAAATGTGTTTTCTTTCTTTATTTCTACATGGGCTGATATAGATGCAGACAGCAGTTAAGGAGCCGTTATAGTGAGCCACATGTCGCGTTTCGGGTTCTGTATTTCCGGATACAATCAGGCATCATTGTGTCGAGAGATGAACATCTCATGTGGATACTCTATCTGCACTGCGCTTACCATCAGGCGCATTGTAGCCACTGTCGTGCCAACATAGAAAATCGTAGGGAATAAGATTAGATTTTGCCAAAACATGGAACGAGATCTACAAAGACGGTTTTCGCTTCGAATCCCAGGACTTACTGACTTTTTAGCATGTGTTTGATGGACAAATACCAAGCTCTTTAATGAAGGTAGCACAGGTAACCTACATACATACATAAGCTCACGACTTTTCCCAGAAGGGGCAGAGGCGCTACCAGGATACCCCCGTTTCGCCTTTGTGTTCCGTCCCACGATGTGATAGGGGCGAGTCTAATATTTAGATACAATAGATATACGAGCATTTCTTTATATGAAGTATAATGGTTTCTTAGATTTACGAGAATGTTACACATTTAAATAAATCTATTTTTTACGGATTTTATCGCGATTTGGTTTCATTTTTACTTCCCAACGTTCCGATTGCTTTACAGCTGTCGTGGTCACGGGGCGGACTGAAAAATGTAAAAATTATATGCGCTGGATAAGAAAAAAATATTCCGAAGAATTGAAAACTTCCTCCTTTTTGAACTCTTGTGACTTTAGACTTATATTAAAAAATAAATTTAGTATTGACAAATACAATAATTTCCATAGTTTGACGATTTAAGATCTTATATCTTAATAGAGAGACTAAATTATTAATTTATTTAAATGTATTGTAAAGTTTCCTTTATGTATATGTGGCTTTGTTGTTTCATTGCTTAATACATATAAGTGGTATTCGATTCTCGGGATAGCGGTATATATTGGTTTATTATAGAAATTTCAATTAAAATATTAGTTTTGTTGAGCCGTTGTACGTTAGCCGTTGTTGAAAGCGGGTTAGAAGCCGACTGTGAATCGAGAGGCCGCGGGTTCGATCCCCGCACCGAGACAAATGTTTGTGAAGCCCACAGATATTTGTCTCGAGTCTGGATGTTTGTGAGACCGAAAAGTCTCTCGTAGTTTCTGATATATGACACAAGACTTCATTGATCTTAGTGTGGGGTCAGGACTAAGTATGTGACTGTTGGATGTATTTATTTATTTGACCAAAATCTGAAGAGGTTAATAAAAAAAAGGCATTTTCAAAGGAATGTTATACATTGTATATTTAATTGCTAAAACTTAACATATATATACAGTACTTTACAAAAAAACTTACGCAACAAACAAAACGATTAGCAATCAACCGCAACATTATAAAAGCGATTGGCAACGCTTAAAACACGCGAAAAATCTATTCTAAAAATACATAGTTTTCTACATAAGGCATACTTTAAAAGGCAATTTAACATATTCCGGTCCCATACTAGTATATAATAGAACAAACGTCCCATAATGGGTTTTCTGGAAAATTGTGTCTAAAATCTGTAAATTATTTTCCTAAATTAATAATTGACTTTCAAATATTTAAATATGTTTTTTTATAATATGCAAATATTTAGTTATGTGTCTTATAGGTATTTCGTGGAATATAGCAAGAATTTCTATGCTTTCCGGCATTTTTATTATACCTAATACAAGCTAAACCCTCTTTAGTAACATTTATTAAAATATTATACCAGTAGATGTGATCAAAATAAACCAAAAAGAGCGGTACGAACACTATTGCTGTCTCTTTTATTCCTACGCAGTAGCCCTATCTTCCTTTTCGCTTTATTGATTCTTACAACAAACATTGCAGTATTACCGCTGTTGCTATCTCTTTCACTCGTAAGCTACACTATGTTCTCTCTCGCTCGTGTGTTCCCGCGTTCTACATACAGTGCGCGCAGTTTCGAGTTGTCTAGTATGCTATAACATTTTCCATTAATGCTCCGCTCCTATTGGTCATAGCGTGATGTTATATACCTCATAGCGTTCGTCGAAAAATGGCCTATCCAACACTAAAAGAATTATTCAATTCGAACCAGTAGATTGTGAGATTATCGCGTTCATACAAACTCTTCAGCTTTATATGTCGATCCTGGCAGATAATTTTATGGGATAGTAACGAAATACTAGTATGGGACTAGAAATACATGTTAATAATATGTTTGGAAACGTGATAACTACAAATGTTAATACTTTTAAACTAAAATGGCAAAGATTTTGTTTTTGTTTCTTCTTTATAGTTAAACTGTTTCGTATCTTTCAGATATTAAATTGACAATGTGTAAGATAAAAAATATTTTAACCATGAGAAAGTTTTGAATTTGCCAAATTTCATAGTATTTTGACTTTAAAGTGTTATGTTTGCAGGAAAATAAATATTATCTACATACAAATATGTCAAAAATTCCATATAAAATCATGGCAACATATTAACATATAAATACATTATAAATCGGAGTATAAATTAGGTTCACATAAAAATTCCTTGATAAAACAAAATTCAATACATAAAATTACTCGTAGTTACCACTTCCCCCGACATATTATTCGCAATTAACAACTGGAAGATCTGACTGTATATATTGCTAATAATATAACCTATATACTGGATATTGTGATGTGTTTATGTGATAATACATAAAAAAATCACACCCGTATCTTAAGGGGTAGATAGAGCTATTCACAGATGGCCGAGGTTATTTCCGTCTCAATATGTGATAGGGGGCGAGTCTATCGCCGTCAGACATAAATTTCAGTCCCAGAAGACACATGATATTCTTGATATGGATATGTTCGATTAAAATAAATTGCCTGATTTGGGAATCGAATTAAAGACAAAGTATCCATGAACATATGTAATGAACATTATATGGTTATTTTTATGAATATTGTGTGTATTTATTTATGTACCATCACATGCATAATATAAAACATTTAATATCAGTATTATGACTTTAAAATTCAATTGAAAATAATTAATTGTTTTGATTTAATTTATTGCAATGCATTGTATTATATTACGCTGCAAATGTTTTTAAAAGCTATAAATATGATTAATATTATACACTGGTTAGCAGCTTCTTTTTTATTACATTATATTGTACCGTACTGTAAAGCATTGTATAATACTGTAATAATTTTAATTTAATCTCATTAAATTATGGCAAACTTTGTACCATAAGGTAATATTGTATTATACATAATTTTAATATTGTGATACAATACATTGTTTAGTTATTCATCATTGTATTACATTGAACAACATTGTATTTAATTATATTTCATTATATCGTGCTGTCATCACATTTTATTACACTGTACAATGCTGTATTAGACTGCCAATGTTCTTTTTTCTATCACACATAGACAGAAATGTATTTGCAAATTATTTAAGAATGTCATAATACTGATTTAAAATATTTTGTTTAATAAAAACTACCCTCAGTTTATTTAATACATAGGGGTAGATTTAGCTTAAATTATTTAACTCTAATCGTATCAGTCGCGCCAAGCTGCCTCTCTCGGTCGTCATTTTTATGACGGCACGGAAGACTTAAGGCTTTTCCCACTGTTGGGCAATGCCCTCGCGTGGGGAGTTATTGCTGGAGATATGTCTCGAGACTTTGTATTTTATATAGAGATTTACGCTCAAAATTGTAGCAATTGAGACATTGAAATTGGCCATTGGGATATAAATAATGAGAATTATTCCATCCTTAAAATAATATTTGACAAACGACAATTTAATATCTCATTGAGTATCAAATACATTTTTTGGTTACAATAATTGGTTACAATATCTACAAGGTTTAACCTCTTGTAGATATTGTTTTACTGGGTTTATTGAGATTATTTCAAATCATACACCATTTAAATAGTCATACACAATATTTTGATGTTTTCTTTCATGTAAATCCTTCATATTTTGTTTTTTAAGAGATTTCATTAAGTTTTGCCTTTGTTATGACTAACTGCTGCACTCAGAGACGTTTGATGTCAATTAAATCGTAAATTAATGATTTAATTGACATTAAATGTCTCTGAGTAGGGCAATGAGTGATATAGATCAAATATTAGACAGTGTTTATAACTGGGTATGGTATGTAAAGCTCTCAAATATTTTTCAATAGTTGGACTTCATTAAAGCTACTTGACAATGTAGGTTATATTGTCAACTCTGTGGATAACGGATTTCTATTATTTCAAAAAAAAACTTTAACCTGGGCCTTATGACGTTTATAAAGTGATGTCCATTACTGGGTATTGAACTCCATAACATCATCTGTTACAATTTACGCTGCAAAAGTGTCCACAACTAGATCTACTATCCAACATTCCGTTTAGGATGTGATTGTTAATTTACTTCCAAATTCTACATTCTAAGCATTTACATAATTGTCAATTTCTACATACTCCATCTTCTTTTAAGCCTATTAATTTATACTCAAATTACGCTCAAAAGAACCCATAACTAGACCTTTGACTTACATACATTCGTTCTTAATAAATCCGTAGTTCGATTCTCTATTTCAATCCGAAATTCTGCTCAAGTTTCCATAACTAAATCTTCCACTTAACAATTCTTACTCACGTCCATAATTGAACTATCCTCCAACAATTATTACTCTCCATGTCCATTATTGGAACTTAAATCCACAAAAAAGTGTCATTACTACATCCATATAAATTTATTACCAAATCTGTCCATAACTGGCTCTTAAGCGACCAAATCCCTCAGTTTATTCTTCAGCATTTTCACTTTTCTATTCACAGCGCTTTTGTAGTTCTTACCTTCAACATTCTTGCTCATGTTGAACTTTGTTATATTCGATATTCTGTCATCAAAGAGGTGGTAGAAGTTCGGTAGCGGCGCGTCCACGTAGGTGACCGTTTGATGGTCACCACCGGAGAGGTGGCGAGAGGCCATGTTTTGTATAAAATGGTTAAACATGGCCGTTTCTGTGAACCATTCTAGGAAATACTGGTTTTGCTTTGACGGTGCGCTTTTGATGAACGCTTCTTTCTGTAATAAAAAAGTAATATAAAATGGTGGCAAATTAAGATCGGTACAAGTAAATCTAAATACATTAGACTTGTAAACTGTTTACAATTTTAAAGATAATTGATTATACTTTAGAATTATTTAATTTAGAATTCAACTTTAGAATTGTCAATTGATTTGTTTGTCGTTTCAAAATTCCTAAATCAATATTTATAAAAATGAAGGAGATAATATTTTTTTGTGTTCCTACTTCTGAAGTATTATACCCGACTGAATTGAACCCAGAATTCCTCATTTCGCAGGGATTTCTGACAAAATTAATGTAAAGAGCAACAATAGATTTCCTTTTTCTTCTCTGATAAAAACTGTCTTCCTAACTGGGTCGTAAAATAAACGACTGAATCTAAATTATTTATACCATTTCAATTTTAATGATAAGTTTTAAACTCACGTCAAAAACAGCCCCATCTTTGCCCATATCGCTATCCTTCAACGCTCCATCTTTGAAGAATCTCCAGTGACCGTCCATTATATCTACGAAGAACCTCATGAAAGCCTCGGATATCATCACATTGCGCATCCGAGTGTCATCCTGTTTATCCTGAAAACATTACATAAAGCAATTGTCGAATATTTGTCTCTACAAAAATGTCAGTACTATCAAACCCTCGTCTCCTCACAGCCGGCGTCTAACCAACTGCGCCAAGTATACAAATATAGTTTACAAACATACATAAACTTACGCCTTTATCCCCGAAGGGGTAGGCAGAGGTGCTACTAGGACACCCACATTTCGCCTTGTATGTTCCATCCCACGATGTGATAGGGGGCGAGCCTATCGCCATATCGGGCACAAATTCCTGACTCCTGGCTGATAATGAATAGAAAATCCAATATCACTTTGAGCCGGGATTCGAACCCGAGACTTTGTAGTCGTTAGTTAGCTTTGTAGTCGTACCGTAGTACAACTACGCCACCGAGGCAGCCTTACCTTAGATATGTAGTTCCTATATGATTAGGCAAATATTTGTCTCTAAAATTGTGTCTCGGTGCGGGTATCGAACCCTCGTCTCCTCACAGCCGGCGTCTAACCAACCACCAATACAATTATAGTTTACCATTGACTTATATTCTACCGATAGACGAGACACGTCTAAGAAATAAAGTGCCCCCGTATTTTAAAAGCACACTGCAATACTACATCACTTACCTGGTATTTTATTAAAATATTATAACTTCAGACGATTTGCTTTCGGTTTGACGGCGAAACATTCATTTATTACTTTTAAACGTATGCGATAAGGCGTACTGCACTGTCACTGTCACGAAGCAAACTGATTCATGTGTGGTGCATGCACCGCAAGTGGGACACATTTTGTGTACTGAATGCCTTATCTAGTGTAACATTGATATCGATATTTACCTTGTGTTTATTAGACTCCATTTGTAGTGATGTCTTCAATGTCTTGTAACTTGATGTGGGTAGTATTGTGGACTCGTCGCTCTGACAGAACAGCACTTTGGATGGATGCGTTAGGTCGATTAGCATACCCTGGGAAAATACACAAATATTGTATTATATTAATTAAAGTGCGTGGCGGCCTGTTGGTAACGGACCAGACGCGGCTGCCTACATGTTCACGGTGGTCGCGGGCTCAAATCCCAGGGCACACCTCTGACTTTTCGGAGTTATGTGTGTATTGATAGTCAATCACCACGCACTTTAACGGTGAAGGAAAACATCGTGAGGAAACCTGCATACCGTAGCGATTTTAAAGAATTTCTACGGTATGTAAGTCCGTCAACCTGCACTAGGCCAGCGTGGTGGACTATATGGCCTAACCACTTTCATCGATTCTCGATTGTAGAGTAGGCCCGTGCCCTGCAGTGGGACGTATATGGGCTGATATAGTAGTAGTTACCTCCTCAAACAATATCCCCTCCACATCGATATCCCCACTGGTCTTCAGCATCCCGGCGAGGATGGGCAGCGGCGCCTCCAGTACATCCGTTTGTATCTCAGCTGGTATCGCGGATATAAGCGGCTGTTGCCATACAAACGGGTATAGAGAACTCTGCAACGCTTCTAGGCAGGATGATACGGCGCTGGAAGATCATATTAAAATCCATTAATGCTCCGCTCCTATTGGTCATAGCGTGATGTTATATACCCTATAGCGTTACTCGATAAATAGGCTTTCCAAAACTAAAATATTTTTCAATTCGAAAATGTAGTTCCTGAGATAAGCGTGTTCAAACAAACAATTTATGTTTTACAGACGTAATATTTTTAGTTCTGACTTAATAAAACTTAATGGTTTCTTAGGTTGACGCGAATGTTACACATTGAAATTAATTTTTACGGATTTTATCGCGATAAATAATAAATAAATAAATACACCCAACAGTCACATACATACACCTCACCCCACAATAAGATCGAGTCTTGTGTCGGGTATCAGAAACTACGAGAGACTTTTCGGTCTCACAAACACCCAGACCCGAAACAAATACCTGTGGATCACACAAATATTTGTTCCGGTGCGGGGATCGAACCCGCGGCCTCCCGTTTCATAGGCGGCGTCTAACCAACTGCGCCACGGAGGTTGTCATTGTCGATTTGGTTTAATTTTACATTTTCAACTTCCCGACGTTTCGCTTGCTTTACAGCTTTCGTGGTCACGGGGCGGACTTATTATTCATCCGCTCAGTGACTAATCTTACAAATACGTAACCTCACCTCAACTGATCTCCAATGATGATGACCTTCCTCTCCAGGAGTAGTGAGCCGAACACCTTGATGACCAGCCCAGCGCCCAGGAGATCCAGGAGTGTGGAGAGATTGTCTTCATCCACACGAGGTTCGATGGGACGCTTAATTGTCTTCGTCCTGGGTACAGTAGAATACAATGTGCAGTGGAATACAATGATAAAATATACCATTGTACCATTGTATACCGGGTATATCAAGACTGCGACCGAAAACGAAGCCAGGTGGTGGTTTTAGTGGTTACAGACACGATGCAAATAAAAATTTCACCAATGCAGCGACATTATTTAGAATTTTTTAAAAATCAACTTGTTTGGGTGGTAAACTAACCACTCTCAATCGATTATCTCGATTGTAGAGTAGGCCCGTGCCCTGCAGTGGGACGTATATGGGCTGATATAGAATATAGATTGTTTGGTGGTAAATACCTAGTTTTTGCGAAAACAATAATTTAAACCCTTACGTACCATTGAGTGTTAAAAATAAAGAGGTGTACATCATTATTTTAGGAAAACTATGTATTTATCACCCAAATACGACGATAAGTAAAAAATTACAAAAAATAGTTGTCGATTTTTTTACGAAATTTTTAGTTGCATTGTGTCTGAAGTCACTAATACTACCACCTGGCTTCGTTTTCGGTCGCGGTCTTGATATACCCTGTATACCATTACTCAGTGTATTACATTATTTAGTGTATTTTAAAATAGTAATATCGACTGCCTCGGTGGCACAGTTGTATAACAGTATGACAGCAAAGTTGAGGTCTCGGGTTCGAATCCCGGGTCGGGCAAATTGATGTTCGATTTTTCTATTCATTATCAGCCCGCAGTCAGCTGATTCCGGGCTGATAATAGAAAAACGTAGTTAAATAAACTTACCGTTGCCCTTCCAAACTGAGCAAAACCTTCTTAGGTTCATTATTGTTCTCCAAGTCATAATAATCGGCACCAACTTTGCCGGCATCGCTTCTTCTCATGTCGGGCATGGTCTTGCACTTGACCATTTCAGTCCGGACCGTGACGTCAGGCCTATGATGGTACGTGACGGCTATTTCCTCTCCCGGGCTGGGAAAGTCCGTTTCGAAGAGTTGTTGTAGGATTGTGTTGATCTCCACGTCCGAACTGCCGTGGTGGGATTCGAGTTCTTGTAGGACCTGATGTGGGATTACAGTGGGATAAGTATTTTTATTTCATATACATGCATACACACTTACACGCATACACACCCACACACACACACACACACACACACACACACACACACACACACACACACACATTTGTATGCATTTTATTGTAATTTATAAACCACTTTTGATCTCAATATCTTAGGATAAGATTTATGTTTGAAATTATTTTCTAATTATTTTTATTATTAACTACATTTTGTTATTTTACGCATCGATGTAAACCTAACCAGTTGTCACATCAGAAATAAGTTTATTATGATAATTCTTTTTGGTATCTGCGATACAGGCCGAGACCCTAGTGCAGTACCGCAGTGAAATGTCTGTAGACTAATACTAGTTTTATAAATGTTACTTTGTGATACTACTTCATTGTAAATACTTAGGTAAATAAAATTTATTATTATTTATAATTACTATTTCTTAACTATCAAATTCTTAATATTTATTAGTACAATGAAGCATACATACATACATAAACTCACGCCTTTTTCCCAAAAGGGGTAGGCAGAGGCCACCAGCACACCCACATTTCGCCTTGTATGTTCCGTCCCATAATGTGAGAGAGAGCCTATCGCTGTGATAGGCTAGCCCCCTATCACATCAGACAATAAGGCGAAATATATTAAGCAATATTTTTATTTACCTTATAATAAAAGCCGGGAGCTCTGAATCTCCCAATAATACAATAACACAGAGGCAGGCAAGCAGTGGCGCCCTCTGGTAACACGCGACGGCAGTATCTGAAAAAAAAATACTTATACATACACACATACATAAACTCACGCCTTTATCCCCGAAGGGGTAGGCAGAGGCGCCACCAGGACACCCACATTTCGCCTTGTATGTTCCGTCCCACGATGTGATAGGGGGCGAGCCTATCGCCATATCGGGCACAAATTCCTGACTCCGGGCTGATAATGAATAGAAAAATCCAATATCACTCTGCCCGACCCGGGATTCGAACCCGAGACCTCAGCTCGTCAGTCGTACTGTAGTACAACTACGCCACCGAGGCATTATATTTATACTAAAATTTATCCCAATCTCCAGTCTTTCTCATCCCCTCCATCTCACAAGCTACTTACCCATAGGACCTCTCCCCCCTTTCATCAGTGAGGACCAGGGAGTAGCACTGCCCTCCCCTGGAGTCAGCAGACCACTCCCCGCGCGACGCTGAACTTAGCGTCTCCGGAAAGACCAGGTTTTCTATGTGTGGGGGTATTTGAGCCTGAAATGGGGGCAAATTGGCAATGGTTATTTTTTTATTAATTACTACCTTCTCCCATACTTAGGTTGAGTGGTAGACAAGATTTTAAACGTCTTACAACTGGTTTCTTAGATTTACGCGAATGTTACATATTGAAATAAAACTATATTTTAAGATTTTATCGCGATTTGGTTTAATTTTCAGTCACTAAGCGGATGACTAATACCTCAGTCCGCCCCGCGACCACGAAAGCTGTAAAGCAATCGAAACGTCGGGAAGTTAAAAAATGTAAAAATTAAACCAAATCGCGATAAAATCCGTAAAAAAATAGTTTTATTTCAATCTTACAACTGATTGACGTCAACTCTTTGCGTATCATTTTTCAAAATTGTAATATTCGCAAGGTAGATAATATTGCTATCGATAATATAATTTATTTCGCGTATCGTGACCAGAGTAAAAACTAAAAAAATTGAATTTTTACAAAACAGATAACCCGGTTTAGGAATTCTAGAACTTCGCGCTTGCTTCATCTCTCATTTTCTAGAAACTATGTTGTAAAATAAATACATAGGTACACCCAACAGTCACATACATAGTCCTGACCCCACGTTAAGATCAATTAAGTCTTGTGTCGCAGGTATCAGAACTACAAGAGACTTTTCGGTCTCACAAACACCGAAAGAACGTCGTCTAACCAACTGCGCCACGGAGGCTGTCGTGCAAAATGATTTGTCTTTTTATTTTACGACTGGATGTCTGACATGAATGCACACGAAAACAATTTCTGGACACTATTAAGTAAACAATTATTCTATTCTGCCATTGACTTATATTCTATCGATAGACGAGAGACGTCAAAGAAGTAAAGTGCCCCCGTATTTTATAAGCACACTGCAATATTACATCACTTACCTGGTATTTTATTAAAATATTGTAACTTCAGACGATTTGCTTTCGGTTTGACGGCGAAACATTCATTTATTACTTTTAAACGTATGCGATAAGGCGTACTGCACTGTCACTGTCATGAAGCAAAATGATTCATGTGTGGTGCATGCACCGCAAGTAGGTGGGACACATTTTTTGTACTGAATGTCTTATCTAGTGTAACATTGATATCGATGTATTCTGCAGATACTTTATATTTAAGCTTATGTTATGTAAGATTCTTTTATTATAATTAGTTGATTTAATTTTAATACGAATGTTATTTCACACCTGTAATTGACGAGTGAACTGGTCCTTGAATTGTAAACGTTTAAATATTATGCATGTTTGGTCCATTATCAGTTGGCATGTTATTTAGTATTAAAATTAATTAAACAAAACTCACCTGACTAGGAAAAACGCTTTTCACATACGCCTGCCCAGTCATATAATTCAAACCGACCAGCAAGCACAAATTGAACAACCCAGTTTCTCTTGCCTCCAGTGGCATCTCAATATCTAGACACCCAGTCTTCTCATCAATGCTGAGCTGATCAACACTCTCAAACTCCCTTCTCATCGACATAACATTGCCTGTCGAGTCAGTCAGGTTGATCTTCGAGTCGGTCGACATCCTGTCTAATTTCTCTTTAGTCAGGTTGCTTTGGGAAGTCCTGAAACTCTTCCAGGATCGGAAGGTGGAGTAGGGATTGTCCAGAACCTCGGATTTGTAGGAGCAGATTGAGGTCTGGTGCCTGAAGCGGGTTTGACGGATGCTTTTCGTGTCGAGGTAGGCGACCCTGCTCGAGACTCTGCGGACGTAGTTCTTCCGCTTCTCTGTTAGACTTCTCGTTAGTTTTATTGAATCTGGAAGTGCAATAAGTAGAGATGATAACAAGTAATAAGTTAAGTAGAAATGTATGCCTATTAGATGGACAAACTGCCTCGGTGGCGTAGTTGTCCTACGACTACAAAGCTGAGATCTCGGGTTCGAATCCCGGGTCGGGCAAAGTGATATTGGATTTTTCTATTAATTATCAGCCCGGAGTTAGGAATTTGTGCCAGACATGGCGATAAATGATCTGTATGTATGATATCCTCACCCTCACTAGTGCTACCATCAGAATGGTCAGTGGGGAAGCTGCCCGGCTTGTTGCCGTCCATGTTGCACGCGGCCGTCACCGTCTCGTAGATCTCGTTCATCAGACGATTCAACTGCAACAAACAAACAAATAAATTACATTCCTGAGCACATTTTATTACTTAACTAGCGGCTCGGCCCGGCTTCGCCCAGGTGCAGATTATTTTTTAATTCCAATCCACATCACAACATATTATAGTCTTCGCAGCGCATGGATGAAAGATATTTTATAGGCATTTTTTTACACCTTGGGTAACATTATTGTAGTTTTAGTAGAAATCCTCATTTTTTCTTGCAATTTAAATAGCCTATATTAATCAGTGATAATGTAGCATTCAAATGGTGAAAGAATTTTTAAAATCGGTCCAGTACTTTTTGAGCCAATTCGTTACAAACATACTTACATACAAATCTTTCCTCTTTATAATATTAGTATAGATTTAGAGACTACAGATACTATAATTAAAATCTTTTTGTCGATTTAAATATTGCAGAATTAAACAGTGTATTATGAACGCCACACACGTAACGATATAACTGTGCAAGTCTGAGTTTGCACCAGTATACTGGAATGTGTGTGGGCAAATTACTGCGCAAGCTTCGTTCCATTTTGGATTCGAAACTGGTGCAACTCCCGTTTGCGCAAACGCGCTTTACGTGTGTGGCGGTCATTAGTAAATAGTTAGTTTAGTTATTAACGACAATATCGTTATAGGTTTGTACCTTTACAGATATTGTACAATTAATCGATAAGCAAACAAATAAATATCTGAAAAAATCATTGATGTGTAAAGATACTCTATGGTTGCTAAGAAACTATTATTCATAGGTCGCTAATTCAAATCCGCCTCGAAGCACCATTCGTAGTACGTAAGTAGACTAAGGATCGAGCAAATAGGATCCATAATCTCTGCCTACCACTGTAGAACACCAGCGTGATCTTATGTTATAAGAAATAAACGTGACATGAACGGTATCTCACATTGCACAACAAAAACAAAAGTTTGAATTAATACGTAAAATAACGGTAGAATAGCGATAACACTATTTCGTAAACGCACCACGCTTCAAGGTTACTACGAACTGTTTTTGTTGGTACACGTGCACTTGAGAAAATATAAACGTACGTTACTCAGATATATTCTTTAAATTGTCTAATATCAAGGCGTTTGGCCGCACGTTATCACTGTCCCTGTCGCACTCATTTAACAGTTTCATAATAACACGTAATTCTTCCTATATAAATAAAGCATATTGTATTAAATACAATAACTGTTTCGTTCAATCATTCGTTCTGTAAACCATCGTTCACTCACCTATTGACATTACAATAAAAACATTCACCTGAGCAAGTCATTTTGGACGGCATCTTCCAATAGTAATCAATTATTTAATTTAAAATAACGAACTATTCACCACATCACATTGCAAAATAAAATATTTTTAAAATTAAAATCTTGAGCAGGTTCTATTTTTAAACATTCAAATTTGGAATACGTATCGCGTTCCTATTTCAAAAAAATCAACACAGAATTTAAAATCGACGTTCTTTTTTCGAATAATCGTTGCGCGTGTTTCAAATATCGATCTTCTGCGTTCGGTTTTCGAATGTTTTCGAATTCCGAACGGTCAGATCGGCGGAATGCGTCGCGGCGCGTACGTTTACACAGAGCGATCTAATTTGTATAATCGTGTGCGGGCAGTGTGAAGTTTTCTTGTAACGATAACGAGCAACATTGCGACCCCCAGCGGTACGGTTTCATGCGGGATGGAGTCAGCTTTATTTTTTTTATATTTATTATTATGGGGCTTTGATTTATATGAAATGTATACTATGTAAAGATGGCACGAATCCAGCGTTTCCTAGAACGAAATATCGATGCCTGAATGTATAGAAGTCAACATCAATACTCAGTGATTATGTTGGTGTAACCCCTTTATGTTTAGTCTCTTGCCGGATGGTCTAATTCATAGACCTATTTCAGTTATCGAATGTTTTGTCCCTTTCGCACGACTTTTAAATTCAGTTTGAGCGAAGAATACCAAACATTCGATAACTAAAATAGGTTTTAAATCTGGCTAAGGCTGTGAGCATATAAGGACTTTATATCATGAAAACTGAGTCAGGCAACTGTTTGTGAGAATGTAGGTATGTACATAAAATATAAATTCACTAATATTGCTTCAGTGATTCACAAGATAGCGGACAGGCCCTTTATCATACACATAGGAAATCCCTTGGCATACTATGCTTGCATGTAATCAGTCTTCCTTTTCCAGGATACAAGCGTTTTTTTTTTTAATTAATATGCATTCCTTGTGGTAATTTTAAGTTGTTTAATGTGATATTCTTTTTAATTGTTTTTATATTTCATGTATCTTTCTTATTACATGTATAAGCCCTAGCCTTTATTCTTAAGAGGGTCGCCAGAGTTGTCATTGGATAGACGGATAGAGAACACTTTATTGTACACTAGTTACAAAAACATTTAAACAGTTAACAATTGCAATTAGAGAGTGCAGCAAATGGCGGTCTCATCGCTATTAGCGATCTCTTCCAGACAACCATAGTAAGTGCTACCAACAATTCTCAAAACCCTTTTAATTCCTAATATGTTTTACGTCATCTAGACTATCGCATTTCCAGGTACAAATTTCAGTCACAGATTTCTTTATCTAACACAAATGGTGTACCCAATTTGGGTTTTGTAACCGGGAGCTTACGGTTTGATAATGCTACCACCTACACCAACGAGCGTAAAATACAATAATTTGTACAAAACACAATTTGTACAACTCCACGATACGGTGTGAAGGACAATGTAGCTAGAGTAACTAGACATAATGAGACTTAACATCTTATGTCTCAGGATCGCGAGCGCAATGGAATGCCAAGCATTGATTTGTAATTCATGGTGTTGTTTGGTTTTGCTACTGTCCATGAGCGGTCGTATCGCTCACCATCAGGCGAATGGCATGCTCGTCTCGCTATTCACTGCAATAAAATAAACTCAACGTACCATAGTTAGTTAATTAATGTTAAATTGGTCTGCTATGTTACCCATTAGCGCCTCATAGCATTGATAACAGTGTGACGTAATATTTTTTTGTAACTCCAGTGACTAAACGGTTCAGCAGATCGTTATCAGCGCCACTCATATTTACGATAATAATGAATATAACCAGGAAACGTGGAAAACCATTCGATGTATATAAATAAATTCACCCAACAGTCACATACATAGTCCTGACCCCACACCATACCCACACTAAGATCGAATCTTGTGTCGTGGGTATCAAGAACTACAAGACACTTTTCTCAACACCCAAACCTTACAAAAATACTTGTAGTTCAGACATTTGTCCCTGAGCAGGGATCAAACCCGCAGCCTCTCGTTTCACAGCCGGCGTCTAACCACTTGCGGTATGGAGCCGAATGGGTTATTTTCCCAAATATCTGACAAATATTATTGCAAATGCGTTTGTAACTTTCCAAACGGAATTGATGCAAACAAATACGTCAAATTAATTACTAAATATGGCATAATTCATGAATCAATATCAATTTATCGTTGCGAAGGAATATTCCTTTAATATTGTCTTTAGGAATATTACAGATGACACAATAATTGATAAAGCTCGTGATGTTTTAAATCCGTGTGATGGTCACGGGTTAAAAGGTTATAATATAGTTAATCAACCTGGCGATGGTGAAAATGGTGATAGCTTCGCCCCCTATCACATCGTGGGACAGAACACACAAGGCGAAACGTGGGTGTCCTGGTTGCTACCAGGAGAACCTCTGCCTCTCCTACACTGAATGAACAGTAATGGTTTTGCGCGGGGCGGTAATGCGGACGTAAATCGGGGCGCTTTTCGCCCTGGGATGTCCGGTACCGCCCACAATGCGTGTGACGGTTAACGAGAGGTTTTTAGGTTTTAGGAGAACCTCTGCCTACACCTTCTGGGACGACAGGCGTGAGTTTATGTATGTAATCAACTTTTTTGGACGGCATAGCATTGTAGTCACGGAAATAAACACGGGGATGATAATTCACTGCACCTCAAGGCATTTGCAGTGCAGTCTAGATACCAACTAAATGTTGGTAGACAGTAAAATTATTTATTTTCCTCGACAAAACGATATTTTCTTTAACCTAACCTTAAATTGGAAAATCTCAAAACAGAGGCGATTCCACAAAATAAATTAAGATAAGAAATTCCTTATAAATCGTATTATAATGGCACAGTTTTGAAGAACGCCGTCCAAGATACACAAACAAATGAGGCTAGGTCATTACAAGTATTAAATAATGACGTATACGATAATGATTTATAATTAGTGACGGTAAGAGTCGATGGTTTCACATTCATACTGAGAAATTCCCTCTTTTTAACAAGAGCATCTGGCCTGGTGCGCTTTACGCCGGCACATAAACAGCAACACTCATTACTAACTGCACGGCACAAGCTCACACATTACTCAAGGCTCTTTATATGCAGTAATCACTACAATATCCTTCATGAACACAACAGTACACACTGCTGCTTAAATAAAAACGGGGCTCAATAAATAAATAACAAACCAACGCGTAACAAATTAAAATCTTAAGACGATTTCAAAACTGAGAATTAATGAAACAAAAAACCTAGTGCGGAATAGTCTCCAAAATAAAAAGTCCTTTCTAAAACCGAAATCAACAAAACTAAAACCCCTCTCCAAAACGGGACATTACGAAACAAAAAAGCCCGTTCCAAAACCGGAGCTAAAACGAAAAGCCCACACCAACACGAAAGTTTATAAATATTTATCGACACTCCCATTAGACTGCACTAACCTCCTATCAGTTAATTAGCAAGCGACACTCGTAGATCAGACTCGCCGACGCCGACACTTTTATTGCTTTGCGCCAAATAGCAAGCGTATCTGATTATATCTAAAAACAGCTCATTATAAGATCAATTGTCCACGCCGAAATCGGACTCAAAGAATAAAAAATCACCTAAAACCTACCACTACAAAGCAATAAGTCCATCCTAAATTCGAAATCAACAACACAAAAAGCCCCTTCAAAAACCACTCTATACATGTGTTTTTGTCTTGCCATATTTTTTTTTAAAGTGTATATTTAAAAACACTGCCTCGGTGGCGTAGTTGTACTACGGTACGACTATAAAGCTGAGGTCTCGGGTTCGAATCCCGGGTCGGGCAGTGATATTGGGTTTTTCTATTCATTATCAGCCCGGAGTCAGGAATTTGTGCCCGATATGGCGATAGGCTCGCCCCCTATCACATCATGGGACGGAACATACAAGGCGAAATGTGGGTGTCCTGGTGGCGCCTCTGCCGACCCCTTCTGGGATAAAGGCGTGAGTTTATGTATGTATGTATGTATATTTGCCACGTCACAGTATGTATGTGACTGTTGGATATTAAATAAATACTTTTTATTAGTATTTATCGATACTCTCACTGGACACTGCACTAAACTGATATCAGTTAATTAGCGAGCGACACTCGGCACAGATGAGACTCGCCGACGCCGCGACGAGACATGTGGACACATTTATTGTTTTGCGCCAAATACCAACAATGTCTATAGAAAACCTAATATACACGTATAATCCGGAATTAATACAACAAAAATCATTTAAAAATCGAAATTGACAGTACAAAAGGCCATTCTAAAACCGAAATCAATAATACAAAAAGACCATTCCAAATTCGAAATCAACAAAACGATAAGTCCATTGAAAAGGCTGTCTTATAAACTGTTTTTAGCTGTGAAATTTCTTTAAAGGCGCTATAGTCTTGTCATATTCCTCTTGGTCAAAAAGCTCTATTGAATAAAGAAAAAAAAAACTGTATTTATCGACACTCTCACTAGACACTGCACTAAATTCATATCAGTTAATTAGCAAACGACATTCGGAGATGAGACTCGCCGACGCCGATTCCAGAGACAAGCCGACTTTTATTGCTTTGCGCCAAATACTTATTTGACTATGTTATTCCATATTCCAATTCCTGGGATGGATAAATACAACAATCACGCAGTCTTGATCCTATTTATTTTAAATAAGGCGGCGCCGACGCCCATTCAAGAGACAAGCCGACTTTTATTGCTTTGCGCCAAATACTTATTTGACAATGTTATTCCATATTCAAATTCCTGGGATGGATAAATACAACAGTCACGCAGTCTTGATCCTATTAATTTTAAATAAGGCTGAAAAGCTTCCTGTTGAGGCTGAAAAGTTCTGGAGAGGCCATAGGCAAGCGAAGTGTCGGACGCCCACCTACAAGGTAGACGGATAACCTTGTCAAAGTTGCAGGAAGTGGCTGGATGCAGACTGCTTCCAACAGGTCGATGTGGTGATCCTCGGGGCCTATGTTCAGCTGTGGACTTCCTGTGGCTGAATAGGTAGATAGATATACCCGGTATATCAAGACTGCGACCGAAAACGAAGCCAGGGGGTAGTTTTAGTCGTTGCAGACACAATGTAATTAAAAATTTCGCAAAAAAAGCGAGTTTTTTTTTGCATTTTTTAATCATCATCGTGTGTGGGTGGTAAGTACCTAGTATTTGCGAAAATAGTTATTTAAGCCTTTGCGTACCATTGCGTCTTTGAAAATAAACAGGTGTACATTATTATTTAAGTAAAATTATGTATTTATCACCCAAAAACGACGATCAGTACAAAAATTCAAACAAATTTTTAGTTGCATTGTGTTTGAACTTTGAAGTCACTAATAATACCACCTGGCTTCGTTTTCGGTCGCGGTCTTGAGATACCCTGTATAGATAGAACAGTTCACACCGAGTACTCAACGGTGTAAATATTTATTACATCGAGTTTCGTTGAGTGTGCCCCAATCTAAGAGGTACACAGTTTACACTAAGTAGTAGTAAGACTAAGTGGAAGTAAGACTATGCCTTTAATAGCCTTCGTGACGCAGTTGGTTAGACGCCGGCTGTGAAAAGAGAGGAGATATTTGTTTCGGGTCTGGGTGTGTGTGAGACCGAAAAGTCTCTCGTAGTTCCTGATACACGACACAAGACTCGATCTTACTGTGGACTCAGGACTATGTATGTGACTGTTGGGTGTATTTATTTATTAGGTGCGGGATCGTAGCGCCCTCTCGTTTCTCAGCCGGCGTCTAAGCAACCAGCCGTGGAGGCTGTGAGACAAGTGAATCACAAACGAGACACACAAACATTTATCTCAACGCGGGGATCAAATGCGCCGGAAACTATAAAGATGATACGAAAACATTTTTATTGCTTTGTGCCAAATACTTTACTTATTTGTCTAAATGATATACTCCATATTTTGCAATGGAAACGTTCCAATTCGTGGAATATGAGAGTACTTTGAATAACACCCACATATCTGTACTTCTAAAAATAATGACAGTATAGTGCATATTGAATGCAAATACACATTATACCGGGTATATCAAGATTGTGACCGAAAACGAAGCCAGGTGGTAGAATTAGTGACTTCAGACACAATGCAACTATAGTCTATCTAAACTAACAGGTTCCATTTGACGTTTCATACTTTTAACGTAAATAACTTTGTGCAGACGTAACCCACACAATTTCAATAACACTTTCCGTAAATCCATGGAATTATGAAGCTATTCTTATTTTATCACTAGATATACAAACCATAATCACTAAATTTAAACTAGAATTCTTTAAATAAAGCAAAATAACCATTTTAAACAACATATTTTTTTTCTAGACGTCATTACAAAGTCACCTCGTTAGGTCTTTTACCGGTAGAGTCGAGACTATTCAAATGCATTTGTATACGCATAATCGGTAAAAATATTTAAATAATCGAGCAGATATAAAACAGTTGTTTTTTAAGTTTTAAAAATACTGAACTCTCAGCTAATAATAGGTATGCTGTCAACGAACATACATCAATAAATAGTGAAATAATAATATTAATATGAATTAATTTATCATTAATTAATAGATTTGGATATTACAATGGAAATGAAGGCAGTATTGTAGGATACGCCACACATAGTGAGGAGGTTCCTCACTTTGGAGTATATGTATTGTATTGTATGTATGTATCATGTGTTCATAAGCATGTGCGTGATGTGGACTGGACTCGAAAAAGTGTCTGCACCCGGGTGAAGCCGGGGCGGGCCGCTAGTAATAGATAAATCACTCCTTTTGTTCCTAAATAGTAAAGTGACATGCAATTGTTGATGTCTCATTAGAATAAAAATGTTCATGAAAAAATAAACAAGTGAATCACAAACGAGACACACAAACATTTATCTCAACGCGGGGATCAAATGCGCCGGAAACTATAAAGATGATACGAAAACATTTTTATTGCTTTGTGCCAAATACTTTACTTATTTGTCTAAATGATATACTCCATATTTTGCAATGGAAACGTTCCAATTCGTGGAATATGAGAGTACTTTGAATAACACCCACATATCTGTACTTCTAAAAATAATGACAGTATAGTGCATATTGAATGCAAATACACATTATACCGGGTATATCAAGATTGTGACCGAAAACGAAGCCAGGTGGTAGAATTAGTGACTTCAGACACAATGCAACTATAGTCTATCTAAACTAACAGGTTCCATTTGACGTTTCATACTTTTAACGTAAATAACTTTGTGCAGACGTAACCCACACAATTTCAATAACACTTTCCGTAAATCCATGGAATTATGAAGCTATTCTTATTTTATCACTAGATATACAAACCATAATCACTAAATTTAAACTAGAATTCTTTAAATAAAGCAAAATAACCATTTTAAACAACATATTTTTTTTCTAGACGTCATTACAAAGTCACCTCGTTAGGTCTTTTACCGGTAGAGTCGAGACTATTCAAATGCATTTGTATACGCATAATCGGTAAAAATATTTAAATAATCGAGCAGATATAAAACAGTTGTTTTTTAAGTTTTAAAAATACTGAACTCTCAGCTAATAATAGGTATGCTGTCAACGAACATACATCAATAAATAGTGAAATAATAATATTAATATGAATTAATTTATCATTAATTAATAGATTTGGATATTACAATGGAAATGAAGGCAGTATTGTAGGATACGCCACACATAGTGAGGAGGTTCCTCACTTTGGAGTATATGTATTGTATTGTATGTATGTATCATGTGTTCATAAGCATGTGCGTGATGTGGACTGGACTCGAAAAAGTGTCTGCACCCGGGTGAAGCCGGGGCGGGCCGCTAGTAATAGATAAATCACTCCTTTTGTTCCTAAATAGTAAAGTGACATGCAATTGTTGATGTCTCATTAGAATAAAAATGTTCATGAAAAAATAAACGAAATGATGTAAACTGAAAATATAAACTGTAATCGATTAAGAAATACAAACAAATATTATCGATATCTCTAAATAATCGGATATTGTAAGAACCGATTTATTTGACAGCATCCCTATTTCCCAATGTCAAATGGAACTTCTTAGTTTAGATAGACCTTAAAACAATCGCAAAAAAAAATATTTTTTTTAATTATCGTCGTATTTGTATGATATAACATAGTTTTCCTAAAACAATTATATAAACCTTATTTATTTTTAAAGACGCAATGGTATGTTAGGGTTAAAATTATTCGCATAAACTAGGTATTTAACATCCAAAACAGATGATTTTAAAAAAATGGAAATTTTTAATTGCATTGTGTTTGTAACCACTGAAACTACTACCTGGCTTCGTTTTCGGTCGCAGTCTTGATATACCCGGTATAAATTACGACAATTAAATATTTTCTCTCTCTTCTAATTTTTTGCTGTGCCCAACAGGGTCCGCATTGTATATACCTATTAAATTGTAATATCTTCAAATAAGGGCAATAAACATATGAAGTATTGAGTAATGTATAAAGCTGAAGAGTTTGTTTGTTTGAACGCGCTAATCTCAGGAACTACTGGTTCGAATCGAAAAATTCTTTTAGTGTTTGATAGGCCATCTATCGAGGAAGGCTATAGAGTCTTTTTATCCCGGAAAAAAAACCATCCCGAAAATACTTTTTCTAAAAACAACTGACAAAACATATTTGTATTCTACCCACCCTTAATACCATTGCAACTCGCCATTTATAGCCATCTTTACGCCCAACCCCACAGCCCTGTGGGGTCGTAAACCGACGTTTATCGTAATGAGCGACGGCGCCGCCCGTCTGCACGCCTCGTGGGTTGCGTCAGCGGGACGGATTTGGGTAGAAGGGTGAGGGGGTCGTGACCACAATAAATATCGAGTCGAAGGCTTTAGAGTTCTTTTCATCCCGGGAAAATATATATAGAGGCATATTTATCTCGGAAAAACTTTTTCACGCGAGCGAAGCCTCAAGTATTATTAGTACCAATATATATACGCCAATTTATTTTATCCAATTAATAAATAAAATCAATTTAATTTATTATTATATATTTAGTCCAACTTTCGTAAAAATTCTATTTGTAACCCAGTTTCTTGCCTGAATTTGTCTCTGCCGCAGTCCCCTAAATAGAAATGACATACATATAGGTTAAGTTGGACTGCGCCTAATAATACGCTTTCTATGACTTTGTTTAGCGACAGCGTGCTGCCGTCGTCCTAGTTTCGATTCCCGGACAGGCACTTTATTTCATTAGAGTGGGAATTGATTGGAGTGTCAGTTTTCGTGGCGCAGTCGGTTAATTCAATGGTTTTAATACAAAAAGAAGTTTGATAAACGCATCAAGACAAATGTTTTTGTGATCTGAAAATATTTGTTTTAAATATGTGTTTGTGCGAAGTGCGTCGTACCGATGGCAAACGCATTGATGTCAGACAGAATAGCGATTGGCAATAAATAAATAAGTAATCGATGCGACCACTCATGGAAAGTAGCAAAACCAAACAACTGCCCAGTAGTTACTCTGGCTACAATGTCCTTCAAACCGGAACACAACAGTGCATTTACACTGCTGTTTGGCGGGAGAAATAGACATTGCGGTGGTACCTATCCAGGCGGCCTCTCACATATGAGACCTACAAAGTATCAGTGAAATGTGGCATAAGGACAAACATAAGCAACACTTAATAGGCCAGTTTGACTTCCAAATCCATTAATTCTGACTACCTAGTTTGTATAAGGAGTAAGCTATATGTTCGGTTGTGACTCGAATAATTTACTTCAAACATGGATACGTATGTTGTTTGTATGCGATAAACATGAGCTATTTATATGTAGCTCTTGTAATACAGGGTATATCAAGATTGCGACCGAAAACGAAGCCAGGTAGTAGTATTGGTGACTTCAGACACAATGCAAGTAAAAATTTCGATAAGTAAAAAAAAATATTTTTTTTTACTTATCTTCGTATTTGGGTGATCTATACATTGTTTTCCGAAAATAATTATGTACACCTCTTTATTTTTAAACACACAATAGTACGTAAGGGTTTAAATTAGTATTTTTGCAAAAACTAGGTATTTACCACCCAAAAACGATGATTTTTAAAAAATTCTAAAAAAATATCTGTCACTGTTTTAGCGAAATTTTTATTTGCATCGTGTTTGTAACCACTAAAACTACCACCTGGCTTCGTTTTCGGTCGCAGTCTTGATATACCCGGTATGTGAGGCCGGCGGGCCATTTTAGCCCTCATATATCCACTGCTGGATTGTACTGGTGGTAGGTCTCTCATATGTGAGAGGCCGCCTGGGTAGGTACCACCGCAATGTCTATTTCTCCAAAAAACAGCAGTGTAAATGCACTGTTGTGTTCCGGTTTGAAGGACATTGTAGCCTGAGTAACTACTGGACATAACGAGACTTAACAGCGTATGTCTCAGGATGGCGAGCGCAGTAAAATACCAAGTATTGCTTCGTATTTCATGATTTTTGGTCTACTGTCTATGCGGTGATATCGCTTACCATCAGGCGAATGGCAAGCTCGTCTCACCATTCATCAGAAAAAATCACAATTTTTCCGAAAACTTCTTAATTAGCTCCATAGAAATCTCAATTCGTAATTAACATTTTAAATCGCAATACTACAGCAAGCAATGACATCATCAGATCAGTCATCACTCATCAATTAGCGGTTAAATCGAGCGCCTATCAAACTGATAGAGGTGTCGTGACCCTCCATAATTCATTATTCGGTAGCTGTCGTGTCAGTGGAATAGGGCAATGGAACTCGCGTTCAGGGATAATAATATAGCATATACGTCATACAGCAAGGATCTCTGATACGATTGGGAAGGGTTAGGCCGTAGTTCAAGAAGCTGGCCGAGTGCGCATCGCCGATTCTCACATACTATAGAAATTCTAGTACTTAGGTTACACATTTATTATAATAGAATAAACGAATAATTAATTAAATAACAACTATGTTAAACAAGAAAGAATTGAAATTAAATGTCTTTAAAATGGCAGTTATTCGACAATTCATATCTCGCACAACCTTGTGGAAAACTTCAAGTAAGAGACACAAAAAATCTCATCCGAAGTAATTCCCGCGAGATAAAACTATCTTAATTAATAATACCAATAATAAATGATAATGAAATTGCGTCCAACTTGAGTTGCGTAATCCATTGTTAAATTTCTGATAAGTATGAGATATGAATTTAATAACAAAAGAATATTTTAATATCTGAAGAACTGTATTATACAACATGTAACATAATTACTCGACTGCCTCGGTGGCGTAGTTGTACTACGGTACGACTACAAAGCTGAGGTCTCGGATTCGAATCCCGGGTCGGGCAAGGTGATATTGGATTTTTCTATTAATTATCAGCCCGGAGTCAGGTATTTGTGCCCGATATGGTGATAAGCTCGCCTCCTATCACATCATGGGACGGAACAAGGCGAAATGTGGGTGTCCTGATAGCACTTCTGACTAGCCCTTCTGGGAAAAAGGCGTGAGTTTATGTATGTATGTAACATAATTAGGAGTTTACCAAGTATTTCTATGGTATCTCTATTTGTATCAGCTCATTTACGCCCTCCCACTGCAGGGCACGGGCCTCCTCTCAAATTAGGAGTACGATTGAGAGGGGTTTGGAGACTGTCCCACCCTCACACCCAGCACTGCAACTCCTGTAAGCCTGGGTCAACAGTGGCACGCATTTTAATGACACTGAGCATTGAAGCTCAGCGCGTCTCCGGGAATGTCTAACTTGTCTTTAACCCGCAACGAAATCAATTATAAGTTAAATTAATAAGAGTTGGAAATAAATTTTCGTCCTTTCCTCCGTAATAAAGCGGGTGACAAAACAATGTACTAAAGAGGTAAATAACCTCGTATTTTGAGAGAGATTGAGAGCTTTTAAACTATAGTCCACCACGCTGGCCTAGTGCGCGTTGGCAGACTTCACATACCATAGAAATACTTGAAAATCTCTGTTAGGTTTTCCTACGTTTTCCGTCACAGTTTTCTTTCAAACTTGACATACATTTTAAAACATTGTTTCGTAAATAATTTTAAAATCTGTATTAGTTATCTAATGTTTTGTCCCTTTCGAACAACTTTAGCGAAGAAGACAAAACATTCGATAACTAAAATAGGTTTTAAATCTGTCTATGAATATGGCCGTGTCACGTGTGTTAATAACTTAATACATAAAAAACTGCGTCGCATTCGAGTGTTTCTGTTATTAAAGCCCGCATGCCATTAAAATAATGACTATGTTACGTCGCTTCCTTTGTTTACATCAGCATACATATGTATGTATATATTATGTACAGTTTATGTTTACATCAGAATCAAGAAAATATGTATCAAATGTAAATAAAAAACTACATTGCTCTAAAGATGTTTATGAATTGTTATCTTTTGAAAACTACGTTTAATTTTATAAAAATATTATCTGGCTATAAGAGTTCGTGTTCAATGCGTTTATATTGGCGCATCCACAACGTAGTTACCAGCACGGTAACATTAGGTAACAATCTATAACTTTTGTGGTTCTTTGTTACTGCATCTGTATCAGCCCATATACGTCCCACTGCAGGGCATGGGTCTCCTCTACAATCGCGAGTACGATTGAGAGGGGTTAGATATAGTCCACCACGCTGGCCTAGTGCCAGGCGGACTTTACATACCATAGATTTTTTTTCATTTCGTTAGGATATGCAAGTTTCCTCACGATGTTCTCCTTCACCTTTATAATGCGTGGTGATTGACTATCAATACACACATGACTCCGAAAAGTCAGAGGTGTGCCCTGGGATTGGAACCCGTGACCATCGTAAACATGTTGGCAGCCGCGTCTTGTCCGTTACTAATAGGCCACCGCGCACATTATAGGACAGAGACCCAAAAATTTTAAGCTTGCACTGATTAAACATAATTTTATTAATATATAAGTTCTTCTGAATTATTAAAATTATAAAATAAAAACATTTTAATAATTATTATAGGACAAGTTGGGGCCTTTTTTTTTTCAGTTCTTTTATGTTGATGCACAATAATTTTTCGTAATTATTTTACAAAAACGAAGGTTGGTAAAAAAGGCATTGTTTTCGACGTGCGAAATATTAACTGGGTTTTGAGGACAATGGGCATCCATTCATTAAAGCACAATTTTCTTATATACTTTTCTACTAGGTTATACCCGTGACTTAGCCTCATTTTATACCGGGTATATCAAGACCGCGACCGAAAACGGAGCCAGGCGGTAGTTTTAGTCGTTACAGACACAATGCAACTAAAAATTTCGCTAAGAAAGCAACAGATTTTTTTTTGGATTTTTTTAAATATCATCATACCTTGCGTACCATTGCGTCTTTAAAAATACAAAGGTGTACATCATTATTTTATTAGAACTATGTATTTATTACCCAAATACGATGAAAAGTAAAATTTTACAAAAAAAGAATGATGATTTTTTTTTGCGAAATTTTTAGTTGCTTTGTGTCTGAAGTCACTTATGTAGTATAAGTGACACCTGGCTTCGTTTTCGGTCGCAGTCTTGATATACCCTGTAAAATTACAATTAACATAACATTTAAATACAAAATATCGCTAAGCTTTATGTTTATCAATAAGAAAATTCTATAAAAGATTTATATTTTTCTAGAGTCAAATGTTAAATTAAAAGTTAATTGCTCTAAGTAAAAATCGAAAGCAAGACCATAAGTCCATAGTCAATCACCCCACACTTTACCGGTGAAGGAAAACATCGTGAGGAAACCTGCATACCGCGAGCGATTTTAAAGAATTTCTACGGTATATAAGTCCACCAACCCGCACTAGGCCAGTGTGGTGGACTACATGGCCTAACCACTCGCAATCGATTCTCTCGATTGTAGAGTAGGTCCGTGCCCAGCAGTTGGACGTAATATGTTAAGTCTCAATTTATCAACAGTTTATTTACACTGCTATTTGGCGGGCGATTGGGAACCCTTTATTATGGCTTAACACACCCTCTAAAACACTTAAATAGATTGCTAGTTAACTACCATAAAACAATTTTTAAAAAATGTATAGAGACATGGGGGTATTGAAATATTTATACAAATTACCCTTTTAAACGTAATTATTAAAAGTTATACACGATAATGACAAAAACACGATATTACTTTCATTATAATAAAGTAAGAATGTTTCTAATTTCTACGGTATGTAAGTCCGCCAACCCGCACTAGGCCTGCGCGGTGGACTATATGGCCTAACCACTCTCAATCGATTCCCTCGATTGTAGAGTAGGCCCGTGCCCTGCAGTGGGACGTATATGAGCTCATATAGATATAGAAGAATGTTTTACCCTACCCTACTACGAACAAAGAGGAGGGGGGAGACGAAATTTAAAACAATATTGCTACTAAAGCCATTAGAATACACAACATTTTAATTGTAATAATCTAGCCCATGTACGTCCCACTGCAGGGCACGGGCCTCCTCTAAAATAGAATGTTATGGGGTTAGGCCAAGCCAATTACTAAATTACCACATATTTTTTAATCTAAAGACATCTATAACCTTCCATTTAAAACAAAAGATTGTTCATTCCAAGGTTAAAAAACAAAACAAAAAAAAGAAATTACACTTCATATTATTATATTTTTTGTCGTAATATATTTCCAGTGTTACTCTAAATTATGTAAGAATTCTAAGAGTACCCCGTACATCAAAATCTGTTCAGTGATTTTAAAGTTAAAATAATAAAGATACATACTTGAATAACATTACACTCCTTTTTCGTGCATAAACACACCAAAATTCAACCACATTGCAATTCACAAATCCTTGTATCACAGTATACTATATCTTCCACTAAAAGTACATAGAAGAAACCACCCAAACATGAACAAAAACATTACACTCCATATCTGGGTCGAAAAACACCAAAATTCAGCCACATTTTTGCAAATTTCACTTCACAATTCCTTAGTATATAACACAGTATACTATATACTTGAAGTATATAATAGTGGTATACATAACATGCCGATACGACGGTCGACGCCAAACTAAAGTTTAACTGGTAACTGCGCTCCATTCTGCCGGGCTTACATGTCGAGAGCTCAATTTGAGTCAATATTATTTTAATTAATGATGTGATAATATTTAGTTATATTTGGGTAATTAGGAGTCAATTATGTGTTAAAGTAATCGCTCTTTATTATACAACTTATGTTTTAAATAAGCAACAAGATGTCTAAGAAACCGTATTATACCGGATACTATTATATTTTCGACATACATACATACGTTAAAAGGTGTAATACTGAAGTGTTAGACAAAAGTGCCATTAGCGCCATCAAATTTGACTAAACACTTACTGCCTTATTCATGGGCAGTTTTAAAACCTGTTAGTTATCGAATGTTTTGTCTTATTCGCTCAAACTGAATACTAAAGTAGTTGGAAAGGGACAAAACATCCAATAACTAAAATAGGTTTTAAAACTGTCTATGAATAAGGCCGTTAACCATTGTAAAATTGCAAAGAAGGCGGACTTTTACTCGCGCGTTTAAAAATATTTATGCATACTTCACAGAAAACTATTTATAAACCAAATATGTAAGTCATTACGGTCTGGCGCCTTTTACGTCACGGTTATAAAACACAAGGTCATATACGTCCCACTGTAGAGCAAGGGGCTTCTCAACATCGACGATTCGATTGAGAGGTGTTAGACCATAGTTTTTAGATTATTGCTGGGCCGAAAATCAGGTCAATAGCTCGATAAGTACCTGGTAACCACTTTATTTGGACGAGGACAGCAGTGACCAATAAAGTTTATCTTCGTATGTGATAAAATAGCAGTGTTTTCTTTAAAGAATAAATAAATACACCCAACAGTCACATACAGAGTCCTGACCCCACATTAATATCAATTATGTCTTGTGCCGTGGGTATCAGAAACTACGAGACCTTTCGGTCTTACAAAACACTCAGACGCGAGACAAATACTTGCAGGCCTCACGAACATTTGTCTCAGTGCGGGTATCGAACCCGCGGCCTCCAGATACACAGCCGGAGTCTAACCAACGACGCCACGGAGGAAGGCATGTTCCAAAAGCTCGATAAGTACCAGTCAACCCAAAGTTTATCTAGGCAGTCATCATAAAGTTAATCTTCGTATGTGGTTAACGCAGTTTTTTCTTAAAACAGTAAATGGGACGATAAAAAATCTTGATTTAACCGTTAATGTTGTTTACAGCATGTAATCTCACCATGAAGTCCCATGATACATGAGTCATGCAGATAATGACCGCGTTGTGCGCTTAAATTGCTTTCCTAGCACACTCATTACTGACGGTATGTCGGTTCGAATTATAAAATTTAAAAATAACAACACGTGCAATAGCTACAGTTCTATTTTTTATCTCGGCTTGGCATCACTGCATTGCTGATGGTAAATGCAAAACAAATCTAAACTATTAATCACCCACGTTTCGCCTTGTGTTCCATCGCATGATGTGACAAGGGTCGCCCCACGTATCTATCGGTCACAAATTCCTGACTCCGGACTGATAGTGAAGAGAAAAATCCAAAATCACTTTGCTCGACCCGGGACTCGAACTCGAGACCACAGCTTTGTAACCGTACCGTAGTACAACTACACCAAGCCAGGCGCGCCTTCTATTCTTACCAAAATTTTCGCTTGACCAGAAACAAATTCGTGGGTCACCAAATACAATACAAAATATGCGGTTGCATGTAAGCTCGCCGTTATATTCCGTGATACCGCAGTGACTAGTGAGTCACGCAGATAATGGCCGGCGCTGTGCCTCATTGTTAGCTTATAGTTCAATTGTTAAAGCACGCATAGTAGTGGAGGCACGTGAGTTCTGTTTATGTACATAAATAAATACATTATTGGTGATGGTCCCTCATATGTGAGAGGCCTGGGTAGGTACCACAGTAATGTCTATTTCTCCAACAAACAGCAGTGTAAATGCATGTTGTGTTCCGGTTTGAACGACATTGTAGCCAGAGTAACTACTGGTAATGAGACTTAACATCTTATGTCTCAGGATGGCGAGCGCAGTGGAATGTCAAGCAGTGCTTTGTAATTCATGGTGTTGTTTGGTTTTGCTACTGTCCATGAGCGGTTGTATGGCTTACCAGGCGATTAGCATGCTCGTTTCGCAAAAAATACACATCCAACAGTCACATACACTATGTATGTCATATACTCGATGTTAGTGCGTGGTCAGGACTATTCCTGTCCCGCACTAAGATCGAGTCTTGTGTCGTGTATCAGAAACTACAGACTTTTCGGTCTCACAAACACCCAGATCCATCGATATCAATGTTACACTAGATAAGACATTCAGCACAAAAAATGTGTCCCACCTACTTGCGGTGCATGCACCACACATGAATCAGTTTGCTTCGTGACAGTGACAGTGCAGTACGCCTTATCGCATACGTTTAAAAGTAATAAATAAATGTTTCGCCGTCAAACCGAAAGCAAATCGACTGAAGTTACAATATTTTAATTAAATACCAGGTAAGTCATGTAATATTGCAGTGTGCTTTTAAAATACGGGGGCACTTTCTTTCTTTGACGTGTCTCGTCTATCGGTAGAATATAAGTCAATGCCCAGACCCGAAAAACACTTGTGTATCACAAACATTAGTCTTTGTATCGTAGCCTCTCACAGCCGGCGTCTCACCTACAAACCACGGAGGTCGTCATATGGTACATTATGGTATTTCTATGTTAAAGTCTGACTAGGCTAATGAGGTGGAAAAAGCCCTTTAAATGCCCACGATCAGCAGTGGGAAATTATGTAATAATGTAATATATTTAACATCGCTATGCAGGTTTCCTCACGATGTTTTCCTTCACCGTTATAGTGCGTGGTGACTATCAATACAGATATGACTCCGAAAAGTCTAAGGTGTTTCGAACCCGCGACCACCATGCCGGCAGCCGCTTCCGGTCCGTTACCATCAGGCCACGACGCACTTTTAAATAATATACAATGTAGTTAAGAGGAAAAGTTATAGATGGCGCTAGTTTCTTTGTATTATCGACATTACAATGAAAAGTAATTTACTCGCAATGGACTAGACTTTCGGTCTCAATATATGGCTTGGGTATTATATTTATATTTTATGCACGTCTTGAGTTAAATTTTTATGTTGTTTGTCGCAAAATGCCTCAAAAACTTTCTTGGGAAAAAATGACAGTTATTGCCTCGGTGGCGTAGTTGTACTACGGTACAACTACGGTTTGCCCAACCCGGAATTCGAACCTGAGACCTCAGCTTTGTAGTCGTACCGTAGTACAACTACGCCACCGAGGCAGTCACTTTACACACTAGCTAACTCATTACGGGCCATGTAAGTGTGGCAGTAACATCAAACAATCATTTATCTCAATATGCAGATTGTGACGGTGAAGGAAAACATCGTGAGGAAGCCTGCATACCATAGCGATTTGAAAGGATTTCTGTTGTACAGTCACCAACAAAAGTAGCTGAACACATTTAAAACGCCAAAAGTCATGCACACATTAAGCAACAGAAGTGGGTGACGAGTGTCGGCCACAAAAATTCATGAACACCTTAAGGTTACAAAAGTTGCTGAACAGCAAAAGCAACAAAATTGCTAAACACTTATAAAAAGTATGATTGCCGTAGATGTGTTCACCTACTTTTGTCGCATTGTTATGTATTTATTTTTAAATTTTATTTCACAGGTTTTTTTGCTTTTTCTCTGCATTGATACATTGTTTTCTATTTTTGAGAAATTACTGTTTGTAGAGTTTGTCGTGTTCGTCTGTTATTGACAAATGTACTTTTATTGAATAATAAATTGTTAAACATCTAATAATACGTACCTAATGTTATTGATATCGTGCTGTTGGTGTTCCAAATATAGTAAATACATAAAATAAAACAAATAAATATAGTCCGCCTAGCACTAGGCCAGCGTGGTGGACTGTACTAACCCCTCTCAATCGTACTCTCGATTGTAGAGGAGGGAACCCTGCAGTGAGACGTATATGGGCTGATACAGATGAAGATTGTCATATCGCCTTCTAGACAAAGCTTGTCAACTTGTGTCAGCGAGTGTACTCGCTTCTATTGTACAATGTAATCGCGAACGGTCATTCATTGAAAGCATTCGTTAGTTCAAAACACTTGCGGTACAGTCGAGTAGACAGGTGGAGTGTTATCGTGAACTTTTGTATGCGACCGTCGCTCTCATTGTTTGTTTGCGATGGTACTTGTTTAGTCATATTAGAGACGCATTTGTTACAATAATAGTAGCTTTCATACTAAATTACGATTGAGCACAAATAATTTGGAAAAACTGCCTCGGTGGCGTAGTTGTAATACAGTATGGTACAAACCTGAGATTTCCGGTTCGAATCCCAGGTCGGGCAAAGTGATATTGGGTTTTTCTATTCATTATCAGCCCGGAGTCAGGAATTTGTGCCCGTTATGGCGATAGGCTCGCCCCCTATCACATTGTGAGACGGAATTTACAAGGCGAAATGTGGGTGTCTTGGTGGCGCCTCTGCCTACCCCTTCTGGGATATAAGCGTGCGTTTACGTATGTAGGAATTTAGAAAAAATCTTCGCCGTCCATCTTTCGCCGGTCGGTATTATAAAAAAAAATACACCCAACAGTGACATACAAAGCCCTGACCCCATATAAAGATAAATTTAGTCTTGTGTCGTGGGTATCAGAATCTACGAGAGACTTTTTGGTCTCACAAACCCCGAGACTCGAAACAAATATAGGCACTTACTTGTGGGCCTCACAAATATTTGTCCCGGTGCGGGGATCAAACCCAGGGTCACTCGTTTCACGGCCGGCGTCTAACTCACTGCGCCACGGAGGCTGTCATATGTAAGCACAATTACTCTACATAATAGACTGAAGTTTAGGTCAAGCTGCATTTAGAAACTAGAAATAAAAATAGATATATCACAGACAATGCATCAAGAATTCTTTGTTTCACATCCAATTAAGACTCAATAGAGCTGCGAACGGAAAAAAAAGGTCTCCATGAGTGTTTGTGATAGATAAGTTAGCAGCAGACCGGACTAAAAAATCAAACGTGTAAGGTTCAAACCCAAAGCAAATATTCCTAACTTTAGAAAAATAATAAAAAAATAAAACATTTTTGCAAAAACCTTTTTGCTTGATATTTTCATAGTAGGTCACATTATAATGGAAAAAGGACCTTATATGACCAACAATAATTAAAAGCAAGTTCCTTTTAACTACGTCATGAGGTCGATGACCAATTTCGCTACAGTTACAGTACTTTACGGTCCGAAACTTCCGCTTTAGGGTAAACGACATCATCAAATTTTCCAGTTATGCAAAAATGTTGTAATCACTTTAATGAATTAAGAAACCTTATTTTAACTGACTGCTTCGGTGGCGTTGTTGTACGTACGACTACAAAGCTGAGGTCTAGGGTTCGAATCCCAGGTCGGGAAGTGATATTGGGTTTTTCTATTCATTATCAGCCCGGAGTCAGGAATTTGTGCCCGATATGGCGATAGGCTCGCCCCCTATCACATCATGGGACGGAACATACAAGGCGAAATGTGGGTGTCCTGGTGGCGCCACTGCCTACCCCTTCTGGGATAAAGGCGTGAGTTAATGTATGTATTTTAACTGAGCTGATATAATAAATACCTACAGCCAATAGCCACACATAGTCCTGACCCCACACTAGCATGCAAGCCTTGTGGGTCACAAACTACGAGAGACTTTTTGGTCTCAGACAACCAGACCCGAAACAAATACCTGTGGATCACACAAATATTTGTCTCGGTGCGGGGATCGAACCCTTACATTTCACAGTCGGCGTCTAACCAACTGCGCCACGGAGGCTATCATTATTTTAAACTGATTATACCGGATATATCAAGACTGCGACCGAAAACGAAGCCAGGTGGTAGTTTTAGTGGTTCCAAACACGATGCAAATATAAATTTCGCCAAAACAGTGACAAATATTTTTTGAGAATTTTTTAAAAATCATCGTGTTTGGGTGGTAAATACTTACGGTCTTACTAATAAACATTTATGCATGCTGTATAACTGTGGTATATCGTAATCATTACTAATAAACGATGTATAAGGATTTTTATCTTATACGCCCGTTATAACAGCTGTATAAGTGTATGCCATTTTATACAATCCTTATTCAGTCGATTGACCTTGTTTAGAGTGCATATAACCTAAAAAATTAACTGATTGTCAGTTCTCATCTCGCGACGTGTTTTAATTTAGTATTAAATATGGATTTTTTGCATTATTTCGATTATTTTGATATACTTGAGTTGGACGATGAGGAACGGCCAAGAAAGAGAAAAGCTTACAAAACACGCTTCGATCCCTTTTCACTGGAAGATGATGAATTTAAAGGTAAATACAGGTTTACTAAAAGGTATGTCAAAGAAGTGGTGGACTTGATCCGACAAGATATAGAACAGACAAAGAAGGGTGGTGGCTTCTCTGTGGAGCTTCAAGTTTGTACAGCTCTCAGGGTATGGGCGCGGCAAGAAGTACAAGACGATGCAGCTGACATACATGGCATGAGTCAACAATCAATTACTATTGTTTGTCGCCGCGTTGCCGTCGCCTTAGCAAGTAAAGCAGTGCAATTTATTTATATGCCACGAACACTCGAAGAAGAGGAAGAAGTGATGGCTGGATTTCGCAGTATTTGTGGGTTTAGACATGTAATAGGTGCAATTGATTGCACACATATTAAAATTAATAAAATTGGCGGAGACAATGCCCAATATTATATCAACAGAAAGGGAGTATCCTCAATTAACGTGCAAGTTGTCTGTGACTCCAAATTGCAAATTAGAAATATTGTAGCACACTGGAGAGGCAGTACACACGACTCTCGAATATTTAGAGAATCAAGTGTGCGACAGAGGTTTGAAAATGGAGAATTCCGTGGGCGCTTACTCGGAGATTCAGGTTCTGGGCTAACTAGCTATTTATTTACACCTGTACAAAATCCTAATAATGTGAAGGAAGAAAGGTATAACAAAGCTCATATCCTTACCAGAAACCCTATAGAAAGGTGCTTCGGAGTATGGAAGCAGAGGTTTCGGTGTTTGTTGCAAGGATTTAGCGTGTCTTTGGAGAATGCAAAAACATACTTAGTTGCACTTGCTGTACTACACAATATTGCTATAAAAATGGGAGAAGATGCCGAAATTCTTCAAATGTTTCAGACTGGTAACCAGCCACCAATACATGAACAACAGAGACAAGCAGCAGACAATACTACTGGACAAACTGCAAGACAGTTGTTTATAAGAACTTATTTTTAACAAATATTTCATTAAAATAAAAGAACAAGTTCTTACTGAGAACCTATTTTATTTATTTCCGATTAAAGTAAAATATTTTTTAATTTTAAATTTCTTAGCCGAAGCTCATGTTCGGCTCGTGCCCACTCATGGGCTTCCGATATATATTTTATTTTTATTTCATTTTCAGCCTTTATAGCATCTATGAGAACTTGATTTCTCATCGAGTTCTCCTCATGCTGAAACAAATGGATAGTAATTTAATAAATTGAAAGTTATCAGAATTAATTAGAGCAGAACTTATTAAATAAAACTTACTTTTAATATAAATTTCTGCTTTAATTAATTACGTAATAAATTCTAAAATAAATAATAAATATTAGAGGCAATGTTTGGAAACAATTTGAGTAAAAATATTGTACAATTTTTTGTTGAAAGTTGAAATAACATTGTTTGTACCTTTTCTAAGGAATCCCAATTACTAGCACGCTTTCTTTTCTTTACTCCGATACAAACATCTCCTATTTCCATATTTTCCAAATAATACAATTAATGCATACGAATGAAATCGAAAAAAGATACGAAAAACAACGGTTTCTTTGAACTTTTTACAATTCTTGCGGAAAATGACAGTTGACGGTCCAACGCGCTTTCAAAACACGTTCTTTAATTTTCGAGGATAATTTACAGAATGGAAAATGTTAAATAAACAATAATTGTAAAACCTGTATGTTTATTGTTTGTACACTGAAAATATTTTTTGATAAAAAGGAATTATTGTTTTCCTATTTTTCAAGCCAAAGTAAATAAAATCATGTTTATATTAAAGAAAAATAGAAAACGAAATAAGTGATGTATTTAATGTTTTAAGGTTTCGGAACGCTTTCCAAAATGTTACCAGTAGTTAGTGTCATAACTATTAAATAGTTATACAAGGCCTATACACTGTTTATTAGTAAAGTATTGTATAAGTAGCTATTCACACCCTATCTATTGAATAAGTATACAAACGTTAAACAATTGTTTAATATATTTTTATTAGTAAGACTGTTAGTATTTACGAAAATACTAATTTAAACCCTAACGTACCATTGCGTGTTTAAAAATAAAGAGGTCTACATCTTTATTTTAGGAAAATTATGTATTTATCACCCAAATCCGACGATAAGTAAAAATTACAAAAAAAAGTTGTAAATTTTTTTTTGCGAAATTTTTACTTGCGTTTTGTCTGAAGTCACTAATACTACCACCTGGCTTCGTTTTGGGTCGCGGTCTTGATATACCCTGTATTCATGAACCCCAAGCAACACCCGTCACTATGACGGCTCCTCATCCGCTGTGTACGGTCCCTATTCTAAACTTTACCCTATAGAAAATATTTATTTATTTATTTACATACTTTATTGTACACCACAATAAAAGGGAGTAACACAATAACAGTTAAATAACTGAATACTAAACTCATGGTTACAATTGGCAGCCTTTCGCTAACTGCGATCTCTTCCAGGCAACCTTTGGATGGATTAAATCATTATTATTATTATACAGGGTATATCAGGACTGCGACCGAAAACGAAGCCAGGTGGTAGTATTAGTGACTTCAGTTACAAAGGAACTAAAAATTTCGCAAAAAAAATCGTCATTTTTTTGTAATTTTTTTATTTATCGTCGTATTTGGGTGATGAATACATATATTTTTTTCCAAAATAATGATGTACACTTTTTTATTTTTAAAGACGCAATGGTACGTAAGGGTTTAAATTATTATTTTCTCAAAAACTAAGGATTTACCACCTATAAACGATCATTTTAAAAAAATCGCAAAAAATAATCTGTTGCTTTTTTTGCGAAATATTTATATAAATTGTGTCTTTGAGCACTGGAACTACCACCCGGCTTTGTTTTCGGTCGCGGTCTTGATATACCCGGTATAGAATATAGGGTATAATATTATTAATCTACAGCATTCCGATTCACACAGACCGTGATATTTTCCTTATCCTAACCGGATCGTGACTAACAGGAAAGTACTAGTTCCCAACACGCTATGCGTTGGTTTTATTGCAGTTTTTGCAAAAAGAATTTTATACCAAAAAGATCAAAATGGCTCAATTGTCGGTGATTAACGCACATTAACATCTTCAACATCGTGGTTTTTATTGCGATGAATGGCGAGACGAGCATGCCATTCGCCTGATGGTAAGCGATATGACCGCTCATGGACAGTAGCAAACACCATGAATTACAAAGCAATGCTTGTCATTCCACTGCGCTCGCCATCTGGTTTGCCTGACTCGCAAAAAATAGAAGAAAAATAAAAATCAGAGGGAAATGTTTAGTTTTCCGCAATTTACCTACGGAACGAAACACTACATCATAGCTACCACATCATGTTGGCTTTCTGTAAAACAGCGGTGCCACCTCACTTCATGCCTGGTTTTTACGCTTATCGCTTATTATTTCCAGCTAACATGCCGTATAAATCTACAATTTAATTATATTTTCATGCATTCTTTCTTTTCCTAATATTTCACGTTCCTTCAATAGTCGTTAGCTTTTATGACTACAAGTGACTACAATGCAGTGTAAGTGCAGTGCAATTCAGTAAATGACTTGCAATTCAATACAATTATGTCGACCTACACTGAGCAATAAATACCTCAGATTTCAGTATAAAAATAATATTTCCAACATTGATCTGAACTTATGCACGTGACTGTATTGTCTCATTTAGTTCATTTTATACATTTATCTCTTTCTAGCAAACATCAAAACATAACCTGTCCCTTTCTAAAGTACAGTAATACACACATTACTCATTGCGGTCAATTTTATCGAGTTTGTTGGCATGCAAATTGAAATTCTATTATGTATTAGAAGGGTATATTTTTATTTGCATTTAATCTTGTGATATTGCTTTACTTCACAAACTGTTATTTGCGGTTTTGGATAAAGAAGTGTTAAGTTCTTTCCTTTAGCCTTTGTCTTACAATAAAAATCAGTTCATAAGAATATATCATCTTTGAATTTAATTGTTAAAATAATTATATTAATACACCCAAATGTCACGAACATAGTCCTGAACCCGATCAATTAAGTCTTGTGTTATGGATATCAGGAACTACGAGAGACTTTTCGAGACCCGAAACAATACCTGTGGATCACACAAACATTAGTCTCGGTGCGGGGATCGAACCCGCGGCCTCTCGTTTCATAGCTGGCATCTAACAAACTGCGCCACGGAGACTGGCAAAAAAATGAAGCTTTATTCGTATCCGGATCCGTAAAATTAAACGTAGTTAGAACTTGTATTATTACCTACATAATGACACTAATTTCTTTATTAGTACGTGTCATAAAATTTAGGCCCAACGATGTATGGAAATTGGACATTTCTTTATGTAAACTTCATAATTCTTTATATAACCATATTTTTTCGTATTGTTTATTTTAACCATGTTTGTGTATGTTGCGACTGTGACAAATAAATCGTTTTTCTTTCTTTCTTCCTTTCCCTTTTTATTCTTTAGGATTCCTTGCAAAACTATTTGACAGGGAATCATAGGTTTAATATTCAGTGGTTTAATGCCTCTTCGTAAATTTCGATTATTAGTTCAATAATTAATTATCAAATTATTTACAAGGTAAACTAGACCTAAAACGACAAAAACAGAATTCATTTTTGCATGCACATCCAATCAATGAATTGACAAACGATATTGTATCTTATTAATTAATTTTTAAGATTCATATTCCAATGGATTGTTGTTCATATGAATAATTCTACGTATTTCCCACAGTGACACACTGGCAAGAAAGATGAACTAGATTGAAAAAAAAACTAGGATTTCAGCGCATTCTAACAGAAGTTATTCTAGATTCCCATAGAAAATCGCTTCTCGGTAAAGATGTGTCTTTTTTTATTGCAGTGAATTGCTAAACGAGTATGCCATTCGCCTGACGGTAAGCGACCGCTCATGGATAGTAGCAAACCAAACAACACCATGAATTACAAAGCAAATGCCAAACATTGCCACTGCGCTCGCCATCCTGAGACACAAAATGTTAAGTCTCACTATGTCCAGTAGTCTACGGTATGTAAGTCCGCCAACGTCACTAGGCCAGCGTGGTGGACTATATGGCCTAACCACTCTCAATCGATTCTCTCGATTGTAGAGTAGGCCCGTGCCCTGCAGTGGGACGTATATGGGCTGATATAGATATAGATAGATGTCCAGTAGTTACTCTGGAATGTCCTTCATACCAGAACACAACAGTGCATATACACTGCTGTTTGTCGGTAGAAATAGACATTGCGGTGGTACCTCGCAGGCGGCCTCTCACGTATGAGAGACCTACCACCTTCATGTCTATATCCATAAAACTTTATCTTGCATTAAGAACAATCGAAAAAAGGATAACATGGCTTTTTATACATGTCAGATCATTAATGCAGAGTTTGGTAACAGAATGTTCAGAATGACTAACTGATTCAATATCAATATTTTTAAAAAGTAAAGAACACTTAATTATCTAATATAAGATAGGAAATTTTTAACACGAATTTCCTATTCAAACTAATAAAACAGGCTTTAAATTAAAAAAAAAAAAACTTACATTCTCCTTGTCCACATCCAACTGATGATTTTCTTTTTTCGGGAGCACGAATCCCACACTGGTGCCTGTCTCACATCTATTCCTATATCTCTTAGTTTCCGTAGAAAACCTCCTATCCTGGGCCTTTTTCAAAAACTTCCCATCCACCAAATTCTCAGTCGATTTAGAGACTTTTATCTTCGCCAACACTGGTTTTTGCTTCACTGGCTTTTCCGGCTTTTCAGGCTTTTCAAAGCCTGGCTTTTCGGCTTGAGGCTTTTCGACTTCCGGCTTTTCGGCTTTTTTGAAGCCGTTTTCGAAACTCTGTCGGAGTTTTTCGAAGTCTATCTTGCGGCTTGAAGTCATGTCTGGAGAGGTAGAACGTGGCGCGTTCATTGGTATTTCGTAAATGGTTTGATCCTGGGGACAATAGAAACGAATTCATTATTCATTCTATAACATAAAATAGAAATATATTATGCTAAAGCCAAATAAAGTAGATATACAGATAAATTCAGAATCTCTTTTTTTTTTGAGTTGGTTATCTAAATAAAAAAAACAAACACGTTTAAAACCGTAAATTAAAAAAAACTAAATTACTTAAAGGCTGTCATCATCTTATTCATTCTATATTCCATTATAATATTGATCAATGTTATCTAGGTAGTGCATTTACATTGTTTGGCGGGAGAATTTGACATTGCGGTAGTCCCTACCCACGCAGCCTCTCACATATGAGAGACCTACCATCAGTCAGTTAGTTTATGAGTAAAATAACACCGCAAGTGTGTCAATTACATAAGAGGTCTTTGAACTGTGCTCAAATGAAATGTGCGGTCGTTGCGGTATCCTATTTCTGTGACAAGTGGTCGCTGTGCCTGCGTTTGTAATTTAGCCTACAATACTAAATAACATAGACCTTTTTTATAAATAAATACACCCAACAGTCACATACATAGTCCTGACCCCACACTAAGATCGAGTCTTGTGTCGTGGGTATCAGTAACTACGAGAGACTTTTTCGGTCTCACAAACACCCAGACGCGAAACAAACACCTGTGGATCACACAAATATTTGTTTCGGTGCGGGGATCGAACCCGCGGCCTCTCGTTTCACAGGCGGCGTCTAACCAACTGCGTTACGGAGGCTGTCAAAGTCTTACAGTTCTTTCATTAAGGACGTATTTTGTTTAGAAGCTTTTTGGTAATTAAAAGTATCAGTTAATGAACCCAACAGTCACATACATAGTCCTGATTCTAAATATAAGTGTTGTGTCGTATCAGGAACTACGAAGTTCTCCGTCTCACACCCAAACACAAATATTAGTGGGTCACACAAACATTAGTATGTGTGCGATCGCAGCGGCCTCTCGATTCACAGCCGGCGTCCATCCAACCTAGTGCGGGTTGGCAGACTTTACATACCGCAGAAATTCTTTTAAAATTACTATGGTATGCAAGGTTTCATCATATGTTTTCCTTCAGCGTTACAGTGCGTGGTGATTGACTTTCAATACACACATAACTTCGAAAAGTCAGAGGTGTGCCCTGATTTGAAACCGCGACCACCGTGAATATGTTGGCGGTCGCGTTTGGTCCGTTTTACCAACAGGCCACCACGCACTTTTTAGCTAGCTTGTGTTAGCAACTAATATTTGTCTCTTGGAGTTTTGAAACCAAATCTCTCGTAGTTTCTGATACCCGTTAGAACTATTGTGGGGTCAGGACTATGTATGTGACTGTTGAGTGTATATGTTTATTATCGCGTGTCACGTGTTCGTATCATTTTAAAAAAATACACAGACATGTAAATCAAAACTAACATGTGATAACCTCATAACTTTAGGTAAGAGATAAAGACAGGTGAAAGATAAAAAAATAATATATAATTTTATATACGTCCCACTGCAAGGGACGGGTTTTTATTACATGGGTTTTAGGACTTAGTCTACGAGGTCTAGACTTCTTAACAAGTACAAAAGAGACCTATGCATCTGAAGACAAGTGCAGTACTATTCAAAAATAGACAATTCATTGACGCCATTATGCTGGCTCGTTACATAGGTACCGTTCAAATTATTGTTCAGAACTCAGGTATGCAAGTTTTCTTGTGATATTTTCCCTAATAAAAAATCAATAATATTAGGTAACTGTGAAAATCTAAAAAAAACTTGAAAAATACTGAGAGTATTGAATTATGTTAGAAATTACAACCTATAACTTAACAATCGGTTTCATACACTAATGTACTTCTCATTTGACCACTTTACTTAAAAAAAACATAACCAACAAACCACCGCCATCTATTAATCGACAACCCGAACTAACAATTAATGTTTCTAAAATCTACCAACAGATGTCACTAGTCGTAGAGACGAGTTACTCGAGACAATGACCTACGCCGGAAATATCGCAATGTGCGGCTGATAGGATGTTTCGTTTGAAAAAGTGTGCCTTTGTATCGTCGAAAGAGAAATTTAATTGCATTCGGATCATTTGTACGCGTATTGTGTTTGAATAGTAATATTAGCACTGTTTTTATTATTTTTACACCTTATTAATACTGTTTGTGGACTTTCACACACGGAAAAAATCTTAGAAAAGTATTTATCAGACTTAGGTTCTAATTTGAATCTATAGCACGCTAAAATAATTTGTAGATAAAATAGGTCGTTCTTCATATCCAGTTCTATTAAAATGTTCCACTGCTGGACTCAATTGATACACCATAATTATCTATTGCTTGTGAGTTGGCAAACTAAACATATTTTCAAACTTTTTATTGATACATACATATATGAACTCACACCTTTTTCCCAGAAGGAAAGGCAGAGGTGTACCTAAGTGAACGAGGAAATCCACGATTCGTGTTATATTTTACATCCCATAATGTGAGAGGGGGCGAGCCTTTCGCCATATAGGGCATAAATTCCTGACTCCGGGCTGATAATTCATAGAAAATCCAATATCACTTTGCCCGACCCGGGATTCGCACCCGAGACTTCAGCTTTATATTGTACAACTACGCCACCGAGGCTATATGTATACTTATTCGATTTTTGGCAAAACCAATGCCAAGTAAAAGGCTTAAAGCTGACAATACTCGTAGCTATTACCTAATTGGGTTCATTTACCAAGTTGTGCACTTATAAGAGATATTTTACTACGAAATACAACGATGAGATTCGGGTTCGAATCCCAGGTCACGCAATGATATTAAATTTTTCTATTCATCAGTTTGAGGAATTTGTGCCGTGCGATAGGCTCGCACATCACATCGTTGGACGGAAAACACAATGCGAAACGTTGTTTTTCTTGGTGGCATTTCTGCCTACCCTTCTGCGAAAAGGCGTGTTTCGTTTGTTTATAAGCAACTGCAAACAATCGCGTGATGAAACTAGTTATAATCGCAGTTGATAGTTAATTCACTTTCTACCAGTGACGGGTTTATTACGGAAGTGTTGCGGATACACTTGTATGAAGGAAATGTTCGTACATGGAGATGTTTTTATGTAGGAAATAGTTTATTTCTAAAACGGATAAGCAAGCGGTATGCCTAGCGAGCATAATCTGGATAGATTATATCAGCCCATATACGTCCCACTGTAGGGCACGGGCCTCCTCTACAACCGCGAGTACGATTGAGAGGGGTTAGATATAGTCCACCACGCCGGCCTAGTGCCAGGCGGACTTTACATACCATAGGAGTTCTAACAAATATGGTATGCAGGTTTCCTCCTACAAATAAATAAATACACCCAACAGTCACATACATAGTCCTGACCCACACTAAGATCGAGACTTGTGTCGTATCAGAAACTACGCGAGACTTTTCGGTCTCACAAACACCCAGACCCGAAACAAATATTTGTGTATCACATAAATATTTGTTTCCGTGCGGTTCTCGTTTCACAGCCAGCTTCTAACCAACTGCGCCACGAAGGCTGTATATCCGGATGTAATCAGGCATCATTGTGTCGAGATGAACATCGGCAATACTATTATACATACATAAACTCACGCCTTTTTCCTATAAGGAGTAGGCAGAGGTGGTACCAGACATCCACGTTACGCTTTCATGTTCCATCCTACGATGTGATAGGGGGCGAGCCTATCGCCATATCGGGCACAAATTCCTGACTCTGATAACGAATAGAAAAATCCAATATCACACTGCCCGACCCGAGATTCGAATTCGAAACTTCATCTTTGTAATCGTACCGAAGAACAACTGCGCCACTGACGCAGTCAGATGCTAGTGTTAACTTATGCATACTTAAATTTAGGGGCTTTCTATAATTTATTACTAATAAAAACCACACTACAGTTTCGCCATATTAACACTTACATAACAAATTAATTATGAAAAAACAGGTTTTTAATTAAATGATATATAAGTAACAGGGTCACGGATTGAGTAATATGATAATAAGAAATTATGAAATAATATTAACTAGAGTTAACCGAAATAGGTTAAATCGCTACCAAAGCTGAAGAGATTCTTTGAACGCAGTAATCTCGGGAACTACTGCGTCGAATTGAAAAATTCTTTTAGTGTTGGATAGGCCGTTTATCGAGGAAGGATATGGGGTACTTATTATCCCGGGAAAAACCAGCTTGAAACTTAAACCGGGCTTTAAAAACTAACCAGCCTTCAGAGATCAAAAATGAACTTCACAAAAATGCACCATATTTACACCTAGCTAGAGTTGAATTTCCGAAGTCCAAAATCTGCACTTACCATCCTTTTGAGGTGGTAGTTACATGCGGTAACAGTTACCATAGTAACATTCAGAGCGCGAAGCCATTTCTACATTCTAAGACCTTGACATCCTTTTTTATACATTTCGATACTTATTACAGAAGGGACTGCCTCGGTGGCGTCGTTGTACCACGGTACGATTATAAACCTGAGGTCTCGGGTTCGAATCCCGAGTTGGGCAAAAGTGGTGCCAGATTTTTCTATGAATTATCAGCCCGGAGCAGGGATTGGGCCGGATATGGCGATAGGTTCAGCCCCTATCACATCATGCGACGGAACATACAAGGCGAAATATGGTGACGTTTCGGTCTCACAAACTAGACCCGAAACAAATACTTGTACACACTAGTGTTTAGATCGTAGCGTCCTCTCACAGCCAGCGTCTAACCAACGAGCCACGGAGGCTGTCATTATCAAAGATACTAATAACTAGAACAAGTGAAATAGCGGATGCAGCGACCTCGTTCCGACGATTGCATCACATCGCTGTTAAGTGCCCTTGAGAATGAAAAGTTAATAGTCTTCATCTCACTGGGTTTCTCTCTCTCTCTCTAAATCGTTCCCTCACTGCTGAGGATCGTGACTCCGTTTGATTCCGTCAACCAGTTGTCTCCATCGGTTTCGATCTGTAGCTCGATGGAGTGCGTCGCTGACAGGTATTTTTAGTTCAGATATTTGGTCCGACCATCGTTTGGAACTTCTACCTCTAGGTCTTATCCCTTCGATTTTACCAGTCACCATTAGACGTTCTAAATTGCTGGTGTCCTTGCGTGCAATATGGCCAAAATACCGCAATATTCGTTGTAGGCAGGTTGTGGATAGACTCACTGGGTTTACAGGCCTTAAATTGAAGGCGTGAGTTCAGCAGAGAGAAAGAGAAAGGCCTGGTAAACGAGCAAACAGGTGACCTGATGGTAACTGATCACTGAACATTCACGACGCTGGATCATGGATGTATTGCCGGACCAGCAAGTCGGGAGGGGAGCGGAAGGAAAAAGGCAGGAAAAGGGTATTAGACAATCAGCAATCATGAACAATATTGGGATTGTAGATGCGATAATAGCCAAAATTGACAGCCTCCGTGGCGCAGTTGTACGCCGGCTGTAAACGAGAGGCCGCGGGTTCGAACCACCCACTGAAACAAACATTTCTGTGATCCACAGGTATTTGTTTCGGGTCTGGGTGTTTCTAAGACCGAAAAAGTATCTCGTAGTTCCTGACACACGGCACAAGACTCGATCTTAGTGTGGGGTCAGGACTATGTATGTGACTGTTGGGTGTATTTATTTATTTAAATAGGAGGGAAAGGAGTCGACGGGAAACCTGCATACAATACAGATCTTTACAACAATTTCTAAGTGAAGTCCATTAATCCTTACAAGGCCAGCCTGAATAAATATAGTCAAGATCTCTTAATCTAACTTTCGATTAAAGTTTGCTCAATGCGAATATGATTCATGGCATTAAAAACCCACGCCCCTACTGCCTCGGTGGCGTCGTTGTATTACGGTATGATTACAAAATTGTGGTCTCGAGTTCGAATCCCGGGTCCGGCAATGTGATATTGAATTTTTCTATTCATTATAATCAGCCAGTTATTTGTGTCTGATATGGCGATAGGCTCGCTCCCTATCACATCGGGGAACATACAAGGCGATATGAGGGTGTCCTGGTAGCACCTCTGCCTAACCTTTCCGGGAATAAGCGTGGGTTTATGTATGTTAAAAAGCCATTTTAGTTGAAAAACCATTGCGAATTAAAACTAAAACTACTAAACGAATGCGCTTTCTCTGACAGATAACACAATGGGACACATTGCCAAGTTTACTAACAACATACAATAGCGGTACAATGACCCAGTTCGATAAATATCTGCATGTTCACACTTCAAGACTAGTTTTGCGACAATTGCTGTGACAAGTGGTTCGTATAGGTCTACGATATTCTGGCGGCCGAATGCGTTGTCATCATCATCATCATCATCAACCCGTTGCAGTCCACTGCTAGACAGGCCTCTCCCAAGATACGCCACAGAGTCCGGTCTGCTGCTTTACGCATGTCGTCGCTGCCGGCCCTCTTGTGCAAGTCGTCCCGCCACCGTTGTCATGCTGTTGTCAGAATATTCGGAACTAATTTTTATGCGATTCTGGAACTAGCGATAGGCTCGCCCCCTATCACATCATGGGACGGAACATACAAGGCAAAATGTGGGTGTCCTGGTCTATTAGAGAACTTCCAATCAACAAGTTTAAAAATATAATTAAAGTAAAGCTGTGTAAAAAGGCATATTATAGTTATATCTCTGACTATATGGAAGACAAAATTGCTTGGGATTAAATTGCTCAATTTCTATTAAAATAAGAACAATTGACATAATAAAATTATATTTACAGACAATATTGTGACATAAATCCTGTTATATAAATCAACCATTGTATTTTAAACTGGCTTTTAAAAATAAAAAAATAAAAGAAAAAGAAGACAGTTCGTGTTGCTGAGGGAGTTTCTTGCGCCGTTTCTTCTTCACAGCTACAACACGTTCCGAAGCGGTGATAGCAGAAATTAACGATTCAAAAGATCTTGTAAAAGACTACTTGAATAAAGAATATTTAGACTTTTGACTTGACTTGCCTCTGCCTAACCCTTCTGGGATAAAGGCGTGAGTTTATGTACCTATGTATGATTTTTTTATGACAGGTCTTCCATCAGTTTACACCACTATCCGTGAAAACGAATATCTTCATAAACCCTGCGTGGTTTATCAATTCAGCAATATTGATCATGAAACCATTTCTATTAATGTTACAAGTTGCAGGGAAACCGTACAAACGAAGACATACCGACATTTACATAATATGTACATGTAATGCGCAGTATTGACGTTACCGCTCTTTGTCTAGTAATATACTTTAGTTTCTGAATACCTGGGGTAAATCATAATTTCCGGCAACCGCCAATACACACTAGGCCAGCGGTGGTCTATAGCCTAACCCTTCTCAATCGTACTCTCGAATACAGGGGAGGCCCGTGCCCTGCAGTGGGACGTATATGGGCTGATACAGTTTGTAACTAATTAGAAATCGTCTTCAGCTACAGTTTGTTTATATACACCCAAAATACACCCAACAGTCACATACATAGTTCTGACCCCACACTAAGATCGAGTCTTGTGTCGTGGGTATCAAGAACTACGAGAGAATTTACGGTCTCACAAACACCCAGACCCGAAACAAATACTTGTGGTTCTCACAAACATTTGCCTCAGTGCGGGGATCGAACCCGCGGCCTCTCGTTTCACAGGCGGCGTCTAACTGCGCCACGGAGGCTGTCACAAGTTTAAAGCTGAATAGGCCTCCCATGATCTCCACATCGACCTGTTTGAACCATCCAGCGAAATCCGGTAATCTTTATTAGCATTAATTAGGACTGACGCTACGCTGTTCCCATAATATCGAATTTAACACCTAATTGTAATAGACCGAGAGCCGGTGGCCGCCAGACTTTCGTCATTTTATAAAAGTTGAAAGTTTTAAATAAAACTAATATTACTAGTTTTATTTCAATGTGTAACATTCGCGTAAATCTAAGAAACCATTATGCAAACCAGTTGAAAGTTTGTCTGCGCATGTCTCTGACATAGGCATCACACTATCAGCTAAGGCAACTATCAAAAGGTGTTTCCTTGGCTCGTTGTTTCTGATACACCAAATAATACTCGATCATAGGATCTTCAGTGTGGGGAATATGTGACTGCTGAGTGTATTTATTATTAAATAGGTCCTGGAAATTCCAGATAGCTTACAATCCTTTCTCCTAATTCGATTGAAATACTTGGATTCGTGCCGCGTGGCAGACTTCCAATGTGGGATTCCCGAGTCTACATTAGCAAATGTGAACAGAGACTTGAAATATCAAACTGGAATGTTTTCACAACAGGCCTAAATATTTTACAATACGCCTGATGGTAAGCGCAGTTCAGATAGAGTATCCACATGAGATGTTCATCTCTCGACACAATGATGCCTGATTGTATCCGGATATACAGAACCCGAAACGCGACCCTCTCCGGATACGAATGTGCTATCAGCGATCGACCACCAATTTTGGGTCCACGCGGTAAAAATTACATCATCACTTTCATTTTATAATTTGTAGATCTCGAGTTAGAAACCCGGGTCGAGCAGTGATATTGGATTTTTTTATTCATCATCAGCCCGGAGTCAGGAATTTTTGCCCGATATGGCGATAGGCTCGTCCCCTATCACATCGTGGACGGAACATACAAGGCGAAATGTGGGTTTCCTGGTGGCGCCTCTGCCTACCCCTTCTGGCATGAAGGCATTAGTTTATGTATGTAATCGGCAATGAACAGTTGTTTATCAAAAATGTATATGTAGGCTCCATTACGGCTAACAAATATCTTCAGATATTATCATTTATTTACTAACAAACTATTCGAGCATATCTACAGAGACCCGGTTTTAAATCAATTAATCCGAAAACTAAGTCAAGGTTTCAAAATATTTCTCAGACTTATATTTAGACTATCGATAGGGTCTGAGCGATGCAATTTCAACTATCGATACCGAATTTAGATGCTAAAATTTTAGCCGAGAATGGGGTCGAGAAAAAAAAGGGCGTATTGCCGAAAAGTCCACAAATATTAGTCAATATACATAGAAGTTCACGGTGGTCGCGGGTTCAAATCCCAGGGCACACCTCTGACTTTTCGGAGTTATGTGTTTATTGACAGTCAATCACTACGCACTTTAACGGTGAAGGAAAACATCGTGAGGAAACCTGCATACCGTAGCGATTTTTAAAAAAAATCTACGGTATGTAAGTCCGCCAACCCGCAGTAGGCCAGCGTGGTGGACTATATGGCCTAACCACTCTCAATCGATTCTCTCGATTGTAGAGTAGGCCCGTGCCCTGCAGTGGGACGTATATGGGCTGATATAGATAGATAGACACACATACATTTCAACAAAAAATAGATACGTTATTTGTAATTTTCCATTTGTATTTATCATTTTTTAATTTCTCGATGTTTCGATTACTTTACAGCTTTCGTGTTGACGGGGCGGACTTAAGAAACCATTTCCTAATCATACTATTTCCTTCCTCAAAATATATTTGTGCAAATTGTGTCTGTAATGTAAAAAAAAATCATGCTTTCACTCATGCCTATATCCCCAATAAGATCGGCAGATGTGCAACGATCCTTAAAATAGTTTGCCGAGTTCACTTCCGTCTCAAAATGAGATGGGGCGAACCTATCGCCATGCCGGTCTCAAATTCTAGTCCCGGACAACTCCAAAATGTATCAAAACGAAGAAATCACTATTTTGATAAGGCAACGCTACGATCCAAGTATTGTAGATGTTTATTGTAAACTAAACTAAAATTTCATCAGGTAAGGTATTTGCTTTTTACCAAACATATGCCATTAACATTTATAATCTAACCGCGTTTTTCATAGACAGTTTTAAAACCTATTTTAGCTATCGAATGTTTTGTTCCTTTCGAACGACTTTAAAATTCAGTTTGAGGAAAGTAGACAAAAGCCGATGTCCGAAGACTTTGTTTGTTTGAACGCGGTAATCTCAGGAGCTACTGGTCCGAATTGAAAAAATCTTTCAGTGCCAGATAGCCCACTTATCGAGGAAGGCTATAGGGTACTTTTGTCCCGGGAAAATATATCGCGGGACTTCTATAATACGGGTGATGCCACGAGCAATACAAGATAAATTGCCTAACTTGGCAATCGGATCCAAAACAACACTGCACGTACGACCCATTCTGTATCAGGCCATATACGTCCCAATGCAGAGCACGGGCCTCCTCTACAATCGAAAGTACGATTGAGAAGGGTTAAGCCATATAGTCCACCACACTGACCTACGTAGGTGGACTTTATATACCGTAGAAATTCTTTAAAATCGCTACGATATGCAGGTTTCCTCACGATGTTTTCCTTCACCGTTATGCTGCGTGGTGATTGACTATCAATACACACATAACTCCGAAAAGTCAGAGGTGTGTCCTGGGATTTGAACCCGCGTCCACCGTGAACATGTTGGCAGTCGCGTCTAGTCTGTTACCATCAGGCCACCACGCACTTACAAGCCACTATACCAATGATAATGATTATTTTTAACGCCGGCGCCATGCGTCTGTGTCGTTGACCGATATTGAAACTTTCAATAAGTTTCGCGTATTGCATATAAATGGTAGAAAGTTCTGTATTTTTGTTTAGTTTCTGTTTTAAATGTAAGTTTAGTAATGTAAGTTTCACAGCCTGAAACAAATATTTGTGTGATCCACAGGTATTTTTTCGGGTCTGAGGTCTGAAAAATCTCCTATAGTTTCTGATACAAGACTCGATCTGAGTGTGGTGTCAGAATAATGCGACTGTTGGGTGTATTTATAATTTTACTAAGCCGAAAATACTCTAACTCGAAACCGAAAATATTGTATAGCCGAATCATTAAACACTAATTCTAGATCCCTCGTTGGCCGTCGGGTCGTTGGTTAATTGTTTTAATCTAAGGCCATATGGACCGTGACCCTATTATCATAAGTAAATACGATCAAAGTCTTGTGGACATTTCCTTATTTCATCGACTTGCATATCTATACTAATACAAAGAGGAAAGATTTGATTGTTTGTTTGCATTGAATATGCTCCGAAACTACTGAACCGATTCGAAAAATTCTTTCACTGTTGCGAAGCTACACTATCCCCGGGTGACATAGGCTATATTATATTTTCAAAAAAAGAAGGGATCCTTACTAAAACTCCAATAATGTAACTCAAGGTGTAAAAAAATACCTAAAATATTCTTTACATCGCGTGCGCTGCGAAAACTACTTGTTGTGGACTGGACTCAAAAACTATCTGCACCCGGGCGAAGCCGGGCCGAGCCGCTAGTAAATTATTTTCAAGGAACTGATTCGCTGTCTGCAAGATAATTACATAAGTATGTTGTAATATTATAATCTATTTACGAGTACTAATAGAGGGCATATTAATCACGTTCAATCGAGAGTACGATTGAGAGGGGTTAGACTACAGTCCACCACGCTGGCCTAGTGCAAGCGGACATTACATATATACATAAACATCACGCCTTTTTCCCAGAAAGGGTAGGTACACTACCGCTCAAAAGTATTTGGCCACAAATAAAAATTCATTTTGTAAAATTTTGAATAAGTAAAATGGCTTCGTAGTTGTTTAAATAATTTATTGGACATATTTTGGACATATTTAATACAAAATAACAATTAATTTTTAAAGTTTGGACTCGTCTATACGTCCACCTTTATTTTTACTTACGGCCTCATAAAAGCTTTGGCAATCTCGTCACTAATTTCTGTAAAGTTGTTTGGTCCATCTGCCGCCATTCGTCGTGCAGTTTTCTCCACAAGTCTTCCTGAGATGTAGGACAGCGTTTTCGTACCTGTCTATCCAGTTGATCCCATAATAACTCGATTGGGCTCAAGTCCGGTGACTGCGGTGGCCATGTCATTATTTTCAATTCCTGTCTTTGTTCTTTCTCTTGCAAGAAACTTTTGCATAACTTGGAGGATTGTTTAGGATCATTATCTTGTTGAAAGATAAATCTCGGACCAATTAACCGGGTTTCAGAAGGCTTTGCGTTATTTTCTAAAATGTGTTCGTACCCTTCCTTTTTTAAAATACCCTCTATCCGCACAAGATCCCCGACGGCTGAACCACCAAACCAGCCCCAAACCATCACAGACCCTCCACCTTGTTTTGCTGAAGTCACAGTACATGCCTCCATCAACCTTTCATTCGAGTGTCGCCAGGCAAAAACTCTACTTTTGGATCAAAAAATTTCAAATTTCGACTCGTCAGTCCAAAGCACCTTTTGCCAGTCTGCACTTGTCTAATTCTTGTGTTCTCTAGCCCAAATAAGTATCTTCTATTGATTAAGTGCTTTCAAGAGTAGTTTTTTTACCGCTATGCATTCCTTAAAACCTGCGTCAAGAACTCTCCTTTTCGCTGTAGAGACTCTGACTGGTTTATCTCGGCCCTTGTTGAACTGTGCTGTTATTTCTGGTGCAGTTAAACGTCTATTGCGTTTGCTTGTAACAACCAAGCTTAAATCTTCGCTAGATGTTGTTGTTCTTGGTCTGCTTGAACGTGTATTGTTGCAAATTGTACCTTGAGTTGCAAATTTCTTAAAAATATAGTCAAAAGTTTGTCTTCGTATCTTCTACAGTCTTGAAATTTCTCCATTGCTTTTACCAGCTTTGCGAAGCCTGATAATTATCCGCTCGTCTCTTAAAAAATTTCTTTGGTTTTACCCATTTTGTTCTAAATTTCGAACAAAGAAATTGAAAACAAGAAAATAGTATTAGGCGTAGAGCACTGAGCTATGGAGAGTGTGTTTTCTGGTCTAATGACATCAAATAACGGATGCAAAATATTTTATAGTGTTTATTCTAAGTTTTATTTACTTTATTAGACAATAGGTTCACCAAAACAAAAGTGTCGCTTGAAAGTTTATGTTCAAAGTAATGCCGACGATAGCATTATTTTGGTTTTATGACCACGGGCCGGCAAATATCAATAAGTTGTGCATATTCTTATTGTAGACAAGTATTTTGCGGTGAAATACAAACAAAAAAGTAAAAAAATAATAATTAAGAAGTGTATTGTTTTTAATATAAAGGAAAAGTGCAGGTGGCCAAATACTTTTGAGCGGTAGTGTAGATGTGCACCTTACGTGTTTCGTCCCACCCTATGATAGGGGGCGAGCCCATGGCCATCGGGCACTAATTCCTAACTCCAGGCTGCTGATGAATAGAAAAATCCAATATCAGTGCCCGACCCGGGATTCGAACCCGAGACCCCAGTGTTGTAATTGTACTAGGCCACCGAGACATTCTTTACATGCCATTGATTTATTTTTGTAAATCACATTATACAGGTTCCCTCACGTTTTCGGTTCACTATGTATTATGTTACACATGTCGAAAAGTCAGAGGTGTGTCCTGGGATTCGAACCCGCAATCACCATGTCTGCAGGTCGTGTGAGGTTTATTTTCCATAGGCCATCACAAATTAATATTCAGTTTTTTATTTTAACCAGCGCGTTTTTAAGTAAAACCGT